>OU342745.1:201099870-201520812 GCA_910589775.1 Avena eriantha | reverse complement strand
GAACACACATGCAATGACACTGGTGGATCCATAGGTGGATTGGGAAAAGAACACACATGCAATGGCACTGGTGGATCCATATGTGGTATGTGAAAAGAACACACATTTCAATGACGCTGGTTGTTGTTAGTAAAAGAACACACATGCAATGACACTGGTGGATCCATGTGTGGTCTCTGAAGAGAACACGTATTTAAATGACACTAGTGGATCCATATATGGTAAGTGAATAGAATAGTCATGAAATGACTCTAGTTGTTGTTAGTAAAAAGAACACACATGCAATGACACTGGTGGATCCATAGGTGGATTGTGAAAAGAACACACATGCAAAGACACTGGTGGATCCATGTGTGGTCTCTGAAGAGAACACACATTTAAATGACACTGGTGGATCCATAGGTGGATTGTGAAAAGAACACACATGCAATGACACTGGTGGATCCATATGTGGTATGTGAAAATAACACACATGCAATGACTTCATTTTTTGTTAGTAAAAAGAACACACATGCAATGACACTAGTGGATCCAGGGTGGATTATCAAAAGAACACACATGCAATGACACTGGTGGATCAATATGTGGTATGTGAAAAGAACACACATTTCAATGACTCTGGTTGTTGTTAGTAAAAAGTACACATATGCAATGGCACTGGTGGATCCATGTGTGGTCTCTAAAGAAAACACACATGCAAATGACACTGGTGGATCCATATGTGGTATGTGAAAAGAACACACATGCAATGACTCCAGCTGTTGTTAGTAAAAAGAACACACATGCAATGACACCGGTGGATCCATAGGTGGATTGTGAAAAGAGAACACATGCAATGACACTGGTGGATCCATATGTGGTATGTGAAAAGAACACACATGCAGCAACTCCAGTTGTTGTTAGTAAAAAGAACACACATGCAATGACACTGGTGGATCCATAGGTGGATTGTGAAAACAACACACATGCAATGACACTGGTGGATCCATATGTGGTATGTGAAAAGAACACACATTTCAATGACTCTGGTTGTTGTTAGTAAAAAGAACACACATGCAATGACACTGGTGGATCCATAGGTGGATTGTGAAAAGAGAACACATGCAATGGCACTGGTGGATACATATGTTGTATGTGAAAAGAACACACATGCAATGACTCCAGTTGTTGTTAGTATAAAGAACACACATGCAATGGCACTGGTGGATCCATAGGTGGACTGTGAAAAGAACACACATGCAATGACACTGGTGGATCCATATGTGGTTTGTGAAAAGAACACACATGCAATGACTTCATTTTTTGTTAGTAAAAAGAACACACATGCAATGACACTGGTGGATCCATAGGTGGATTGTCAAAAGAACACACATGCCATGACACTGGTGGATCCATATGTGGTATGTGAAAAGAACAGACATTTCAATGACTCTGGTTGTTGTTAGTAAAAAGAACACATATGCAATGACACTGGTGGATCCATGTGTGGTCGCTAAAGAGAACACACATTTCAATGACACTGGTGGATCCATATGTGGTATGTGAAAAGAATAGTCATGAAATGACTCCAGCTGTTGGTAGAAAAAAGAACACACATGCAATGGCACTAGTGGATCCATAGGTGGATTGTGAAAAGAGAACACATGCAATGACACTGGTGGATCCATATGTGGTATGTCAAAAGAACACACATGCAACAACTCCAGTTGTTGTTAGTAAAAGGAACACACATGCAATGACACTGGTGGATCCATAGGTGGATTAGGAAAAGAACACACATGCAATGACACTGGTGGATCCATATGTGGTATGTGAAAAGAACACACATTTCAATGACTCTGGTTGTTGTTAGTAAAAAGAACACACATGCAATGACACTGGTGGATCCATGTGTTGTCTCTGAAGAGAACACGTATTTAAATGACACTAGTGGATCCATATATGGTATGTGAATAGAATAGTCATGAAATGACTCTAGTTGTTGTTAGTAAAAAGAACACACATGCAATGACACTGGTGGATCCATAGGTGGATTGTGAAAAGAGAACACATGAAATGACACTGGTGGATACATATGGGGTACGTGAAAAGAACACACATGCAATGACTCCGGTTGTTGTTAGTAAAAAGAACACACATGCAATGACACTGGTGGATCCATAGCTGGATTGTGAAAAGAACACACATGCAATGACACTGGTGGATCCATATGTGGTATGTGAAAATAACACACATGCAATGACTTCATTTGTTGTTAGTAAAAAGGACACACATGCAATGACTCTAGTGGATCCATATGTGGTATGTGAAAAGAACACACATGCAATGACACTGGTGGATCCATATGTGGTATGTGAAAAGAACACACATTTCAATGACTCTGGTTGTTGTTAGTAAAAAGTACACATATGCAATGGCACTGGTGGATCCATGTGTGGGCTCTAAAGAGAACACACATTTCAATGACACTGGTGGATCCATATGTGGTATGTGAAAAGAACACACATGCAATGACTCCAGCTGTTGTTAGTAAAAAGAACACACATGCAATGACACCGGTGGATCCATAGGTGGATTGTGAAAAGAGAACACATGCAATGACACTGGTAGATCCATATGTGGTATGTGAAAAGAACACACATGCAGCAACTCCAGTTGTTGTTAGTAAAAAGAACACACATGCAATGACACTGGTGGATCCATAGGTGGATTGTCAAAAGAACACACATGCAATGACACTGGTGGATCCATATGTGGTACGTGAAAAGAACACACATTTCAATGACTTTGGTTGTTGTTAGTAAAAAGAACACACATGCAATGACACTGGTGGATCCATAGGTGGATTGTGAAAAGAGAACACATGCAATGACACTAGCGGATCCATATGTGGTATGTGAAAAGAACAGACATGCAATGACTCCAGTTGTTGTTAGTAAAAAGAACACACATGCAATGACACTTGTGGATCCATAGGTGGATTGTGAAAAGAACACACATGCAATGACACTGGTGGATCCATATGTGGTATGTGAAAAGAACACACATTTCAATGACTCCGGTTGTTGTTAGTAAAAAGAACACACATGCAATGACACTGGTGGATCCATAGGTGGATTATGAAAAGAGAACACATGCAATGGCACTGGTGGATACATATGTTGTATGTGAAAAGAACACACATGCAATGACTCCGGTTGTTGTTAGTAAAAAGAACACACATGCAATGGCACTAGTGGATCCATAGGTGGATTGTGAAAAGAACACACATGCAATGACACTGGTGGATCCATATGTGGTTTGTGAAAAGAACACACATGCACTGACTTCATTTTTTGTTAGTAAAAAGAACACACATGCAATGACACTGGTGGATCCATAGGTGGATTGTCAAAAGAACACACATGCCATGACACTGGTGGATCCATATGTGGTATGTGAAAAGAACACACATTTCAATGACTCTGGTTGTTGTTAGTAAAAAGAACACATATGCAATGACACTGGTGGATCCATGTGCGGTCGCTAAAGAGAACACACATTTCAATGACACTGGTGGATCCATATGTGGTATGTGAAAAGAATAGTCATGAAATGACTCCAACTGTTGGTAGAAAAAAGAACACACATGCAATGGCACTAGTGGATCCATAGGTGGATTGTGAAAAGAGAACACATGCAATGACACTGGTGGATCCACATGTGGTATGTCAAAAGAACACACATGCAACAACTCCAGTTGTTGTTAGTAAAAGGAACACACATGCAATGACACTGGTGGATCCATAGGTGGATTGGGAAAAGAACACACATGCAATGGCACTGGTGGATCCATATGTGGTATGTGAAAAGAACACACATTTCAATGACGCTGGTTGTTGTTAGTAAAAAGAACACACATGCAATGACACTGGTGGATCCATGTGTGGTCTCTGAAGAGAACACGTATTTAAATGACACTAGTGGATCCATATATGGTATGTGAATAGAATAGTCATGAAATGACTCTAGTTGTTGTTAGTAAAAAGAACACACATGCAATGACACTAGTGGATCCATAGGTGGATTGTGAAAAGAACACACATGCAAAGACACTGGTGGATCCATGTGTGGTCCCTGAAGAGAACACACATTTAAATGACACTGGTGGATCCATAGGTGGATTGTGAAAAGAACACACATGCAATGACACTGGTGGATCCATATGTGGTATGTGAAAATAACACACATGCAATGACTTCATTTGTTGTTAGTAAAAAGAACACACATGCAATGACACTAGTGGATCCATGGGTGGATTATCAAAAGAACACACATGCAATGACACTGGTGGATCCATATGTGGTATGTGAAAAGAACACACATTTCAATGACTCTGGTTGTTGTTAGTAAAAAGTACACATATGCAATGGCACTGGTGGATCCATGTGTGGTCTCTAAAGAGAACACACATGCAAATGACACTGGTGGATCCATATGTGGTATGTGAAAAGAACACACATGCAATGACTCCAGCTGTTGTTATTAAAAAGAACACACATGCAATGACATCGGTGGATCCATAGGTGGATTGTGAAAAGAGAACACATGCAATGACACTGGTGGATCCATATGTGGTATGTGAAAAGAACACACATGCAGCAACTCCAGTTGTTGTTAGTAAAAAGAACACACATGCAATGACACTGGTGGATCCATAGGTGGATTGTGAAAACAACACACATGCAATGACACTGGTGGATCCATATGTGGTACGTTAAAAGAACACACATTTCAATGACTTTGGTTGTTGTTAGTAAAAAGAACACACATGCAATGACACTGGTGGATCCATAGGTGGATTGTGAAAAGAGAACACATGCAATGACACTGGTGGATCGATATGTGGTATGTGAAAAGAACACACATGCAACGACTCCAGTTGTTGTTAGTAAAAAGAACACACATGCAATGACACTGGAGGATCCATAGGTGGATTGTGAAAAGTACACACATGCGATGACACTGGTGGATCCATAGGTGGATTGTGAAAAGAGAACACATGCAATGACACTTGTCATCGAAATAACCATGGCAGTCTCTGCTACTGGCATCGATTGATTGTAACATGAGGAAGAGCTGGCGGCATCTGCGGTGCGAGAGGGAGGGAGGATGCACATGGTTTACCCAGGTTCAGCACCCCGGAGGGTAAATACCTACTCCTGCTAGATTGGATTAATGGAGAGCGAGTTACAGGGGTGGCGAGCTCGGCGTCTAAGCAGCGAGTCGCTTGAGGGGGTGTATGATGGAACATAAGTCCTAAGGATACCCTAGGGAGGTTTATATAGGAGTCACCTCACTAGGGTTTACAAGTTACAACCAAGCAAGATATGGACTTGGAGGCTTTTGACCTAATCCAACTGGGTTTCAAGTACATCTCTGGGCCTTCAGTCTCCGATCGCTAGGCCTTTCCTTCAGTCACACTCCAGTCGCCGTCTTTCAGGCCCACTCGCAGGCCCTTCGGCCGAATCAGAACGTCCTGCCGGGCATACCCCCTTCGGCATATCCCCATCAGTAGTCCCCGAGGCCATCGTTGATTCAGGTGCAGGCGTCCCTTTGGCGGTCAAAGTAGGCGATCCCAATTTGGACGCCCAGTCGATTCGGCGATGGACTCTATTAAAATCGAGGAAATTTTCCCCAGGCTTCAATTCGCGCTCTGGCGAATGTCACTGATGCCAAGTCGTTGCTTCGGCGAATGGAGAGGACTAGTGGGTAGCGAGTGGAGTTGAGGAGTTGGACCGTCAGTTCTGGTCAAACTATCCGTTGGAAATCCCAACGGTAACTTCGGCGTAATTACCGCAAGTAACGGCTACCCCGAATTTGGCAGGTAGCGTTCCCCTATAAGGGGAGTAACGAATTAGCTCTGCAGATCCTTCCCCTCATTCTTCATTCTCCCACATTCACTCTTCCTGCCTTCAATCTTCCTGCCTTCCTCCGATTCGATCCTTCCACACCGTGCGATTCCACGTCCTTCCTGATGGCGCCTCCCAAAGGCTCATGGGGAAAATCCAAGTGCACCATAGCTCAGCTCAAGTCCTTCGAGGATGCCAGAGTCCTCCGAAAGGGGAACTGGCAGGTTCCCCCTCCTCCGAGACCGAGCCGAAACCGCGAGCCGGCAAATTCATCTGTTTCCCCAGTCATCTAGAAAGAGGTTTGGGGTTCCCCACCTTGCTCTTCTTCCGGCGCTTCTGCGCGTATTACGTGATCAAGCCGTCGGATCTCGGCCCGCACAACATCGAGTAGCTGGCGATCTTTGTCGCCTTCTGCGAGTGCTACCTCGGCTGCATGCCGTATTTTCCGCTGTGGTTGGAGCTCTTCCATGGCCGCATCGGGCGCGAGGCATCTGGCGGCTTGATATTGGTTGCAGGTGGCGTCACGTTCCAATTGAAGCCGAAGGATAACTTCATCAAGTTCCTTCTGCCAAGGAAAGCCGCCAGCGAGTGGAAGAAGAGTTGGTTCTATGTGAAAGAGTCCACTCCCTCCGGCGAGGTGGCACTTCCCGAGTTCGTCACCGAGAGGAGTGAGCCTCGCCGGTTGGCGCCGAAGAAGCTCCCCGAAGACCAGAGGATGGCCGTCGCGGAGATGATGGACCAGATCCAGAGGCTGAAGGACCAGGGTTTGACTTCGATCAACCTTTACAACTGCTGGCTCAGGCGGCACCTGGTTCCGTTAGCGGCTCGACCGCATTGGATGTACGATTATAGCGGGAAGCACGACCCCTCCTAAACCAGCAAAGAATCGTGGGAGGCTGAGGACTACAAGGCCGCCCTGAAGAAGATCACTGATGCGGAATTCACCACCGTGTCGGTCGGGCTCGCCCCATACACTCCCGTGAAGAATGAAGCCCCCACAATAAGTTTTCTCCCTAGTCGCCATTTGCACATCTCGATTCGCAGTCGCAGCATTTGGTACTTACTCGTGGTGGTTCTCAGCTGTTTTAGGTGTTGGAGGGCTAGCTTCCTCCGCTCGATGAAGAGGTCCCCCGGGAGCTCGAGGAGGGCTCCAAGGGAGACTCCTCCGACAGCGACGATGAGGAGGAGGTCCCTCCCCCAGCGCATGTGGCTCGCAAGACTCACATGCAGAAACAGCGCGAGTTCGAGGAAAGTCGTAGCCTCGATGAACACGAAGGAGGCGACGAGGTCGCGCAGGAGCACACATCCCGATGTACGGCCACACCGTCGAAGCCCGCGCGCAAGCCCAAGTCACCAGCAAAGAAGCCAATGTCACCGTCCAAGTCGGCAGTGGTGTTTGAGTCAGATGACGACTCTGACGATGAAGACACCCCCGAAATCTCGCACAAAGCCCTAGAGGATGCGATCCCGACGAAGGGGTTGGAGGGCGAGGACACCGAGGTGGCGGTAGAGGTTCCCCTGGCGGTGATTGCGTGAACGATTTCAGGGATTCCAAGCCAGGAAGCGGTTGAGGCAGCGGCATCTAAGTCGCCGCAGCCGTCGAGAGCGGCCGCGTCTTCGGAGCCGGAAATTCCGGTGACCGCGGCTTCGTCGTTGAGGAAGCCCACGGTGTCGTGGGCTCCATACGTCTTTGAGAGGGGGCTCACTCGCAAGCTGGGTCCAGAATTGGATAAGCCTGCCCACATCAGCACCGGGCTGCGTGTTCTCCCGGTCACTAAGTAAGTATTGGTTCTTCATTCCGACTCGCCTCTTATTTTTGTATTGTCCTTATATTGATTGTGGAAATTTGGGCAGATTTGGGGCCAAGAAGATTGGCCATCCTTCAGTGGCAAAAATTCCGCCAGTCGGCACCACGGGAGAGGGCGACCTCCTCAAGAAGAGAAAACCCGCCGGAGATGCGGCGACCACGGAAGGCGCGAAGAAGCAGAAGCGGAGTGCTGATGACGCCACGGCTATGGACGGCGCCGCAGAGTCCGATTTTGCGGCAGTTGTCGAAGAAGTGGTGGCGGCGTGGTCGGAGCCAGTCGTGGTTGCGCCTGCGATGGAGGCTCCGGCCCCGACAACCAGTGCCCCCGCTAGAGCGTCGGCGATGTTCCCGCGCTTCATGGCTAGGGGGTTTCCAAGCGTGGCGGACACCCAGTCTCCATAGAGTCCAGAGATCGTGGATGCGGACATTGGGTCCCGTCGTGGGCGCACTTCCTTCACGATCCCGTCGACTGACACCGGAGAACTCCATAGGATGCTTGGTGCCGCTATTTAGGTATGTCCAGTCCCTGAGTTCTTAGTCACTGGATTTCAGCGACTAGGAATGGAACTTCTTTCTACTCTCTAGTCCTCGAGTTCTTAGTCGCTGAATTTCAGCGGCTAGGAACTGAACTTCTTTCTACTCTCCAGTCCCCGAGTTCTTAGTCGCTGAATTTCAGCGGCTAGGAACTAGATGTTGATTTTGGTAAGTGCTGAATTGTGTTGTTTGTTTGCAGGGTTTGCAAAGGGAATCGACCGATCGGCAGGCCGCAAGGTAGCGCTTGGAGCGGGATCTGCGCGAAGCGCAGGAGGCGAACCAATGACTTCAGGAAACTATTGGTAAGTATCTGCCTTTCTTTCCTTTTCTCTTTTAGGTGTGAACTGTTGGTGTATGACGTGCTGATGATTTCTCTTTCAGATGGTCTCCTGGCTGCAATTTCCAAATCCCACGAAGGGTATGTTCCAGTCGCCGAACTGGACGCGGCGAATGGGCGAATTGCCTCACTGATCCAAGAATTGGAGGAGGCGAGAGCGGCCTCAGTGTCTTCTAAGGACCGAGCGAAGGCTGCTGTCGCTGTGGCTGAGGAGGAACGCAAGGCCGCGGATTCGATCATCATGGGGCTGCACAATGATCATGCCGCCTTGGAGAAGCATGTCACGGAAAACTGCCGCAAACTCCTCGGTGAGTCTCCGTCTTTGCCTGACTTGTTTGGCAAGTCCCTGATTGGGGAAGTCCGTAGTTTCACTTACGTCTGATTTTGCAGCTGTGATAGGCCAAAGCGACCCGGTGGTTCAGACCATCAACGCTTCGCAGTGCGTGACTGCCGTGGTAAACACGGCCACGGCTTTGGCGCTATGTGTCCAAGAGGTTCTTCAAGGCATGTCCCCCACCGAGGTTATTCCTGGGGGGCTTACGGAGGTGTGGCACTATCTGGAGGAGGCGCCTGTCATCGTGGAGTGCATGGCGCGCTCGGCGTTCACGCGCGGGGCCACCACGGCATTGAGCCTGGGTCTCGCCCACTTCCCCGACGACTTCGACCTTGACAACGTGACCAGTGGCTACCCATCAGCAACCGACACAGTGGAGATGTCTACTGAAGCTGACTACGAAGGCCGCCCCTTTTGGCGATCGGGTCCTAGCAATGGGGGATCTTCTGCCATACCAGCAGACGGTGTTGGCGCCTGGCGACCCCGAGCCGGAGCATCACGATATGAAGTCGGAGCAGCCCTTCTGGTCGGCGTTGTCAAAGTCGCTGACGACCTACCCAACGAACCCGTGGAAGCCTTTGGTTCGTGTCAAGGGGGGTGGTGGTGCTTCTTCGTCAGGACCTGTGGAATAGACAATGTAGTTGGGAAGTTTGTAATGTATGCCAAGTGGTGACTGCTGTAATATGATCAACATTTTTTAATATATGCCAAGGAGAGTCAGTCGACTCGCATTGCGACCAGGATTGTGTGGTGTGTTTATTTGTGATTGAGTGAGTCCCCGAGTGCATCCGCCCTTTAATGGGGTATAACTCGATTGTATACTTTTGTGTTTTATTTTGGTTGTGCATTGTTTTATCTCTTGCATCTTCTGAGGGGCGAGTCCCCAAGCGCGAGTGGGATTGTTTTGTGGGCGAGTCCCCGAGTGTGGTGCTCAACCGTATTGGGCGCGATCCTATTGCAGGTTGTTAATGCGTTGTTTGTAACGCGTCTCTTCCCCTGGCTCGGAGAGGCAGTCGCTGGGCGTGTCCAAGGCAGCTCTCTTACTTGGTGTGTTCCCGAGCCGCGTGGGGTTTTCCGTTTTGCGGAGTCCCCGTGCGTGGTACTTAACCGTTCGAGTCACTTTACATGAGGATGGGAGGGACAGGTTGCTGTGAGAAGCGTATACCGGTTGTCTTGGCCCAGTGGGCCAGTCGAGCTAGGCGACTCCAATGGTGGCTCCGGGTTGGCGTTTTCGTGGACGTCCCAAGGCCCGAGTATTTCCGGTGCCCTTGTGCCGCACTACTTAGCCGTGCCGGTCGCTCGACCAAAGGTTGACTTCCGTGAGTAACATATTGCTGATTTGTACGAGTGCGAGTGGCACAAGGATATGGCGAGTAGACACAATTTGTGTGATCCAAATGAATTTCATTAGATATGACAGCTGAGTACAATTTGAGGTTCTATGTATAGAACTTTCTGAGAAGGTTTACATTCGATGGCCTTCTGACCTCGAGCTGGTCGTCGCCCCGTATGTCGATGAGGTAGTAGGCGTCGTTGCCGAGGACTCGCCCTATGGCGAATGGCCCCTCCCATGGGGGGAGAGTTTGTGCATGCCTTTCTTGTCTTGGGCCAATCGTAGGACCAGGTCGCCTTCCTAGAAGGTGCGAGTCCGGACTCAACGGCTGTGGTAGCGGCGGAGTCCTTGATGGTAGATGGCGGAGCAGGAGCGAGCCAGGTCACGTGCCTCGTCAAGTTGATCGACGCTGTCTTGGCGGGCGACCTTGATGGTCGCCTCGACGTAGTTGGCGACTTGAGGCGAATCATGTTCCAGGTCAGTTGGCATTACGGCTCGGCGCCATACACCATGAAGAAGGGTATGAACTCGGTGGAGCGATTGACGGACGTGCGCATCCCCCATATGACGGAGGGGAGCTCGTCAACCCAGCATCCTAGGGTGTGCTCGAGGGGTACCTGGAGTCCATGGAGGACGCTCTGGTTGGCGCGTTCTACTTGGCCGTTCGACTCTGGGTGGGCGACTGAGGCACGGTCGAGTCGTATGCCATGTTCTTCACAGAATTCCGCCATGGCCCCCATGGCGAAATTGGTGTCGTTGTCCACTATGATGCTGTGCGGTTAGCCATATCGATAAATGAGCTCGCGTAAGAACTTGGTGGCTGTCTTGCTGTCGCACTTTTTGATCGGCTTGGCCTCGAACCATTTGGTGAACTTGTCGAGCGTGACCAGGAGATGGGTGAAGCCAGATGGGGCCTTCTTGAACGGGCCTACCATGTCAATGCCCCATACGGCGAATGGCCATGTGATGGGGATGGTCTTGAGTGCCGAACCAGGGAGGTGCGTCCGGTGGGCGTACTTCTGGCACCCGACGCATCGCTGGACGATGTTGGTAGCGTCGGCATGTGCGGTGAGCCAGTAGAAACCATGCCACATGGCCTTGGCGACTAGCGACTTGGCATCGGCGTGAATGTCCTGGAGGATCTTGCTGCCTTCTTCTGGTTGTACGCAGCGCTAGAACACGCCAGTCACGCTGCGTCTGTGGAGCTCGCCGTTGATGATGATGAAGGATTTGCAGCGGCACACGATCATTCGCGCCTCCGTCTTGTTGCTTGGTAGGATCTTGTGCTCCAGGAAGGCGACATATGGTGATGTCCAGTCGCTAGGCTCCACAACCATGGCAACTAGGGCCGGCTCTGGTCGCAGTGGTATCCCGATGTCGGTCTCCTTTCGTGGGCTGACCGAGGGTTTGTAGATGATATCGAGGAAGATGCCTGCTGGTGGCGCTTGTCGGGTCGATCTGATAGGGGAAAGGGCGTCTGCCTCCTCGTTCTTGCATCTGTCGATCCACTCGATGGAATAGCCGTCAAAGTGTCCTCCCAGCTAGTCTACGGCTTGACGGTACGCGGTCATTGTTGGAGAGACGGCATCGCACGTCCCGGTGACCTGGCCAGCAACTAGGTCGGAGTCGCCATAGCATCGTAAGCGGTTGATGTTCATCTCCTTAGCGGCTCTCATGCTGTGGAGGAGGGCCACGTATTCTGCCATGTTGTTGGTGCAGGGCTTGAAGTTGAGGTGGAGCATGTAGCGGAGCTTGTCTCCTTTGGGAGAGGTTAGTATGACCCCGGCCCCTATGCGCCGTCGGCGTTCTTGGAGCCGTCAAAATGGAGAGACCAGTAGTGGAGGTACGGGAGCTTCTCCGGTTGCTGTGCTTCTTCCCAGTCTGCGAGGAAATCAGCTAGGGCTTGTGACTAGATCGTTTTGCGAGGCTCGTAGTTGATGTTGTGGACGCCGATTTTGACGGCCCACTTGGCGACTCGCCCGGTCGCCTCGCGATTGTGTATTATGTCCTGCAGCGGTGCGGAGGAGACCACCGTGATTGGGTGCTCCTGGAAATAGTGCAGGAGTCGCCACTGAGCTTGGAATACCGTGTACACCAGTTTCTGGTACTGCGGGTAGCGCTGTCGTGAATCCGTCAGGACTTCGCTGATGTACTAGTCAGGGCGCTGTATGAGGCGCTCCTTTCCCTCCTCCGGTCGTTCGATGACCATCACGGTGCTAACGACTCGAGTGGAGGCCGCCACGTAGACGAGCATTGGCTCTATGTCGAGTGGAGCAGCGAGGAGTGGAGCCGCTAGTAGTACTTCTTTGAGCGCTTTGAGTGCATCGTCTGCCTCTGCGTCCCATTGGAACGTGGGGTTCTTGCGCATCTGGCGCTAGAGGGGCATGGCCTTCTCGCCTAGTCGGGGGATGAAGCGACTGAGAGTCGCGACACGCCCAACCAACTTCTGGATGTCGCGCAGGCACTTGGGTTTCCCGAGTCGCGCGATGGTGTCACTCTTGGTGGGGTTGGCTTCGATGCCTCGCTTGGAGACTACATATCCCAGTAATTGTCCGGTGGGGACGCCGAAGGTGCATTCTCCGGGGGTCAGCTTGATGTTGTACCTCCGCAGGTTTGCGAAGGTTTCGGCTAGGTCGACGAGCAGGTCGTCCTAGCGGGTGGATTTTAGCACCAGGTCGTCGATGTAGACGTGATATTGTGGCTAATTTGGCTCGCTAGGCACTCCTGCATGCATCTCTGGTATGTGGCGCCGGCGTTCTTGAGGCCGAACGTCATGGCCGTGTAGTAGAAGGCGCCGAATAGCGTGATGAACGCCGTCTTCTCCTCGTCCTCGACCGCCATCTTGATCTGGTTGTAACCAGAGTAAGCGTCGAGGAAGCACAGCGACTCTGATCCCGCGGTCGAGTTGATGATCTGATCAATGCGCAGTAGGGGGAACTCCTCCTTCGGGCAGGCGCTGTTGAGGTTGGTGTAGTCGATACATATTCTCCATGTGTTGTTCTTTTTCAGAACCAGGACTGGGTTTGCCAGCCACTTGGAGTATTTGATTGGCCGAATGAAGCCTGCGGCTAGCAGGCGCTGTACTTCTTCGGCGATTGCTCGACGGCTTTCTTCATTGAAGGGCCGTAGCGACTACTTTACTGGTCGCACTTTGGGGTCGGTGTTGAGTTTGTGCTCAGCGAGTTCCCTCGGGACACCTCGCATGTCGGATGGCTTCCATGCGAAGATGTCACGGTTCTCACCGAGGAACCCGATGAGCGCGCTTTCCTATGCGTGGCTCATGTGCGCCCCGATGGTGACCATCTGGCTGGAGTCGCCCGGGACGAGCTCGACGGTGCGGGTGTGCGTGGTCGCCTCGAACATCGAGTTCACGGCGGTTGGTTTCTTCAGGATGGTGGGTTCGTCCTTGTTGATGTTTCCCACATATTTTGCAAGCTCCTCCATGTGGTCGGTCTCTGCAGCAATGACGGTGTCGGCGAGCTCGGCTCCTTTGTCCTTGCATTCCATGGCCATGTCGGGGTCGCCCTGGACGGTGATGATGCCTCTTGGCCCTAGGAGCTTCATCATGTTGTAGGCGTAGTGTGGGGTCGCCATGAATTTTGCGAATTCCTGGCGGCCCAGGACGTAGTGGTAGGGGATGCAGAAGCTCACCAGCTCGAATACGATCCTCTCCTTGCGGTAGTTTGCCGAAGTGCCAAAGGTGACTGGCAACATCGGGTACGGCTTCCGACCGGGGACGATACCGTGGAAGGTCGTCAGGGTTGGCTTGATGGCTGCTTCTGGGAGCTGGAGCCTCGTGAACGTGTCTAGGTACATGATGTTGATGGAGCTCCCACCGTCCATTAGTGTCTTGGGCAACGAGTAGTCGGCCACCTAGGGCCTGACTACCAGGGCGACTCGCCCTAGGTATTCGATTCTTGGCGCGTGGTCCTGGTGAATCTAGGTGATGCTCTGCTCGGACCAGTTGAGGAAGCGAGGGATGCCGACTTGGGTCACCGCGTTGACGATGACCACGCGGGTGAGCACCTTCTTCTCGCGCTTGGTGCCGAGTCCGGTGAAGGTGTGTAGCGAGCCGACGGTGTTGCCGAAGCCGTCGGCGTTCCTGTTGTCCCGGGGTGGGTTGTTGTTGGGGTCCTCCCTTGCTCGCCTCGCCTTTTCAATCTCTTTGAGAGAGTGGAAATCCGCGGTGGTGTGGGTGGCGGGTTTTCCCTCCCTGCTATGGTAGATGCAGGGCTGATTGAGCAGGGCAGCGGGGTCGAATTTCGGCCTTGCTGTATTGCTAGGGCGGTAGTTTCCGCTATCGTGGTAATTTCCTCCATCGCGGCAGTAGATCTTGGGGTCGCGTTGGCAGTATAGCATTGGCGACAAAGTCGACTCTCCCGTCCGTGCGGCGCTTGCCGGTGATGCGGGTGTTGCTGTAGCGCACGTCGTGTAGGCGCCCGCTATCATGGATGCTGGTTCGGCGTCTTCCTCCTGACTCGTCGTCGAAGTCTTGGTTGGGGTCCTCCTCCACGTAGCACTTGGTGATCTCGAGGAGGTCGGGGATGTTGTCGAGCATCCGGTAGACCCTTTTGATCTTAGCGACCAGGGGTTCATACCGACACACATTCTTGAAGCAATGTATCGCCGTATCTGGGTGGATGCCGGAGGCATTGATCCACAGTTCTTGCCATCTTTGAATCCAGCGGCGAGTCGACTCGCGGTGTCCCTGGATGCATCGCTCCAGGTCTTCTATGGTGGTGGCACGGGTGTAGGAGCCCTCGAAGTGCCTGAAGAAGGTGTCCCGCATTTCTTCCCAGGAATCGATGCTGTCGGCGGGGAGGGTGTTGATCCATTGCCGAGTCACACCCTCCATCATTAGGGCGAGGTAGCGAGCGGTGAGCAGGTTGGTATGGCCTGCGATTCCCATTGCCATGAGGTATGTGTCTAGCAAAATAGCTGGATCGTACATCGGATCGTACTTTTTGATCTCCTTGGGAGCCTTGAAGTTGGCGGGGTATTTTCTCCGACTCGACTGAGCGAGCCTCTTGGTTCCGAGTCGCCGCGGTTGGTGAGGGTGTGCCTCAAGTCGTTGGGTTGGCGCGCCCGCCACGCCTGGTTGTTGATGATGTTCGTTCGGGCATCAATGGGCTGCCTGTTGGCGGCGACCGTGTTATTCGCTGGTCGCGGCTCGTTGGTGGACAATGCGGGGTTGGCGGCCCGTGGCTGGTTCGTCAGGGGCTGCGGTGGAGGGTAGGTCAATGCGTTGGCAACGGTGGGGTGACCGCTTGATGCCGCTCTACTTGCTGAGGAACGGGAATACATCCGCCCCCGCGGGTCGACTCCCGCAGCTTGTTGCTCGACGGCCCTAGCGAGTAGGGCCTTGGCGTACTGGATCTGCAACGCGCTGCCGCCTTGGATGTCGAGGTTGGCAACCGCGGCGTTGGCCGCGACGATGTTATCCATCGGGGTGGAGTAGAGTGGTAGTCCATTGGCGTCGCGGGCTTGAGGCGAGATGATGATCCACGGTTGGTCCGGCGGGGGCGCGCGGCCAATGGGTGGTGGAGGGCCTCCGGTCGCCGGTGCGCCGGGTGGTGGTCTTGCGGGTTGCTTCCACCTAGCGGCGCGTTCCCGCAGTATTCGCGCTTGGCCGCGCGAGCGGGGTCGCTTTCATCGTTGAAGTTCAGGACGTGGCCCTGGACATTGGAGTTCAGGCGGGTCTTGATGCGGCGCTAGTGATAGAGCAATAGTTCCCGCGCTGTTTCCCGCTCGAGGCGGTATTTTTCGCGCTCGGCGAGTTCGTTGCGTTGCGCCTCCGCGAGTCGCAGGCAGGCTTCCTCCACCTCTGTGGCCGTAGCGGTCAGCGGGACCAGCATGGAGAACGGATCTGGTGGGGCGACCATGCTGCCCACCATGTATATCACGTTAAAGCGATTGGATCTGGCGCGGAAGTCTTCAGGCAACTCCGAGCCGGAATCGGAATCGAAGATCCCGAGGATGGAAGGGTCCTCCAAATCCTCCGGGTTGGAGACTCGCGTGATGGAGTCCTCTCGTGATACGGCAGTGATAAATCCGTCGACCGCGGCAGGGGTCATGGAGTCGGCGTCGTCGTTTAGGGCCTCCTCGTTGGTGGCGGCGTTGGTCTCGGCCGCGTCGCTGGCGGCCGAGTCATACGCGGTGATAAGGCTCCTGATGGAGCGGACCTGCTCCTCCGAGAGCAGATCGCGGTGCGGCGGCGACCTGCCGACAATCACCGTTGCAGCTGGGTCGACCGCGCCGGTGAAGCCGACAAAGAGGTTGATGGAGCCGACCGGCATCACCGTGCTATGAGTGACCGGGCGTGACGCCGGTATGTAGCTGCTGGGCAGGATCTGTAAGATCCCACCGATGGCGATCATGCGGCTGGTGGAGAGCGGCCGGTCGATCGGCGAATAGGGTCTCGCCGCAGAACTCAGGCCAGTCCTGCTATGCCCCACGGTGGGCGCCGCTGTCGTGGAAATGGCCATGGTAGCAATTGATTGTAACGTGACGAAGAGCTGGCGACCATATGCGGTGCGAGATGGGGGAGGATGCGCATGGTTTACCTAGGTTCGGCCCCCCGGAGGGTAAAGACCTACTCCTGCTAGATTGGATTAATGGACAGCGAGTTACAGGGGTGGCGAGCTCGGCGTCTAAGCAGCGAGTCGCTTGAGGGGGTGTATGATGGAACGTAAGTCCTAAAGATACCCTAGCGAGGTTTATATAGGAGTCACCTCGCTAGGGTTTACAAGTTACAACCGAGCAAGATATGGACTCGGAGGCTTTTGACCTAATCCGACTAGGCTTCAAGTACGCCTCTAGGCCTTCGGTCTCCAGTCGCCAGGCCTTTCCTTCAGTCGCACTCCAGTCGCCGTCTTTCAGGCCCACTCGTAGGCTCTTCGGCCTAATCGGAACGTCCTGCCGATCATACCCCCTTCGTCATATCCCCATCAACACTGGTGGATCCATATGTGGTATGTGAAAAGAACACACATGCAATGACTCCAGGTGTTGTTCGTAAAAAGAGCACACATGCAATGACACTAGTTGTTGTTAGTAAAAAGAACACACATGCAATGACACTGGTTGATCCATGCGTGGTCTCTAAAAAGAACACACATTTCAATGACTCTGGTTGTTGTTAGTAAAAATAACAGACATGCAATGACACTGCTAGATCCAAGGTGGATTGTGAAAAGAACACACATGCAATGACACTGGTGGGTCCATATGTGGTATGTGAAAAGAACACACATTTCAATGACTCTGGTTGTTGTTAGTAAAAAGAACACACATGCAATGACACTGGTGGATCCATAGGTGGATTGTGAAAAGAGAACAAATGCAATGACACCGGTGGATCCATATGTGGTATGTGAAAAGAACACACATGCAATGACTCCAGTTGTTGTTAGTAAAAAGAACACACATGCAATGACACAGGTGGATCCATGTGTGGTCTCGGAAGAGAACACACATTTCAATGACATTGGTAGATCCATATGTGGTATGTGAAAAGAACACACATGCAATGACTCCAGTTGTTGCTGGTAAAAAGAACACACATGCAATGACACTGGTGGATCCATAGGTGGATTGTGAAAAGAACACACATGCAATGACACTGGTGGATCCATATGTCGTATGTGAAAAGAACAAACATTTCAATGACTCTGGTTGTTGTTAGTAAAAAGAACACACATGCAATGACACTGGTGGATCCATAGGTGGATTGTGAAAAGAGCACACATGCAATGACACTGGTTGTTGTTAGTAAAAATAACACACATGCAATGACACTGGTGGATCCATGTGTGGTCTCTTAAAAGAACACACATTTCAATGACTCTAGTTGTTGTTAGTAAAAAGAACACACATGCAAAGACCCTGGTGGATCTATAGGTGGATTGTGAAAAGAACACACATGCAATGACACTGGTGGATCCATATGTGGTATGTGAAAAGAACACACATGCAATGACTCCAGTTGTTGTTAGTAAAAAGAACATACATGCAATGACACTAGTGGATCCATAGGTGGATTGTGAAAAGAGAACACATGCAATGACACTGGTGGATCCATATGTGGTATGTGAAAGAACACACATTTCAATGACTCTGGTTGTTGTTAGTAAAAAGAACACACATGCAATGACTCTGGTGGATCCATAGGTGGATTGTGAAAAGATAACACATGCAATGACACTGGTGGATCCATATGTGGTATATGAAAAGAACACACATTTCACTGACTCTGGTTGTTGTTAGTAAAAAGAACACACATGCAATGACTGTGGTTGTTGTTAGTAAAAAGAGCAGACATTTCAATGATACTGGTGGATCCATAGGCGGATTGTGAAAAGAGATTTTCCCTCTCCCTCGGTCACAAATCTCACAAAATCCCAAACGTGTGGAGATCCCAAACATGTGCTCACTATGGGTGCTATGCCCTGATTGGCTGACACAGATGTCACGCGTATCGGCTCCACCAACCGTTGATCCCGTGAGATCCAATGGGCAGGATAACCCCTCCCTTCTCCACTTATTTTATGCATGGTCAATCTGTGCCACTTCTCTATACGTGCCACCGATACTTTACCTCCATAAGCAAGTGAAAATCCATCTATCTAACTAAAATAAATGATCATATTTCAAAGAAGCCATCATCTTCGTCTTCCAGTTCGTCCTCGTCTTCGTCAACGCCATGGTCCCTACCATCGCCGTCGTCGGTGTCCTCCTCTGACGAGTTGACACCGCCCCTTCCTCGAATAAGCGCGCTATCTCCTCATCGGAGTCCTCCTCCTCCTCTTCGTAGTCCCACGGGTCCACGTCACTCTCCTCTGCTTCCGCCTCCAACTGATCGATGAACGCCTCCTTGTTGGCCGAGTCGGACTTGTCCAAATAGCTATCTCCTCTCTTCTTCCTAGTCTTCTTCTCATTCCTCTTCTTGTCCGTACTCACCGATGCAACACGTTCCCCTGTCCTGGCTACTGCTTTGCGCTCGTCCGACGCTGCAGGTACCCCACGCTCTTCCTGCGCGGCCGGTACGAGCTTCGACGTCGCGGTGTCCTCGAGTGTCGATGTCGATGGATCCTAGCGTGGTCGGACACGACGTGCTACCTCAGTAGGTGACTCGCGAGCGCGGACAATGCAGCAAAGAGCCGGGGACACAAGACGGTCAGTGGACGGCTTGGACCTGCCATTGCCACGGCGAGGGGGCATCGTGATCGAGGTAGTTGCTCCGAATGGTCAATGGCGGGTACACAGAGTGGGGTGCCGATTTGATCAAGGACGAGCTGCGGTTTCGTGCGTCGTGTCCACGCATGCATTTGTTGATTATCAAAAAAAAGTAATATCTCGCGTACTGAACATAATTTGATCACAACAAAAGTGGCACAACGTATTCTAGACTCGTAAATATCCCGTGTGTGCCTGTCACGTGGAGTTTGACGGAGTTCGACGTGCCGACGTGATCATGCAGCAGTTGCGTGCGTCATTGCCCCATCAACACGTGACACACGCACGCGGGATGTGCACGCCGATTCCCATGATGACCACCCGGCTGGCACTCCCCTTAGTATATACTGGATTCTGGGCGGCGCGGAAGACCATTTTAGCGGGATGCCACAGCCGCAAAATGATATTCTCCCTATCTTGGCGGCAGGTGGTGTCACGTTCCAGTTGAAGCCAAAGGCCAACTTCGTCAAGCTCCTGTTGCCGAAGAAGGCCGCGAGCGAATTGAAGAAGAGCTAGTTTTATGTCAAAGAATCCACCCCCTCTGGAGAGGTGGCGCTCCCCGAATATGTCGTGGAGAGAAGTGAGCCCCGTCGGCTGGCAGCACACAAGCTCCCTGACAATCAGAGAATGGCCGTCGTAGAGATGATGGACCAGATCCAAAAGTTGAAGGGATAAGGACTGTCCACAATCAATCTGTACAACTGCTGGCTCGGGCGGCGATTGGTCCCGCTGGTGACCCAGCCCTATTGGATGTATGAGTACACCGGGAAGAGTGATCCTTCCCGGACTAGCAAGGAGTCGTGGGACGCTGCGGACTACAAGGCCGCCCTTAAGAAGATCACTGACGCGGAATTTACTACCACACTAGTCGGGATCGCGCCATACATGCTCGAGAAGAATGAAGCTCCTACGGTAAGCCTCTCTCACCTGATTTATTTTTCAGTCGTGACTCTCGCGGTGCAATTTGCAACCACATCCCTTGATGTTTGTTCGTGGCCATTCTCAGTTGTTTCAGGTTCTTGAGGTTTGGCTTCCTCCACTCGATGAGGAGGTTCCCAAAGAGCTCGAAGAGGGGTCCGAAGGGAACTCCTCCGAGAGCGAAGGAGAAGAGAGGGAGGTTCCTCCCTCAGCGCCCATGGCTCGCAAGACTCACATGCAGAGGCAACACGAGATCGACGCGAGTCGCAGCTTGACGAGCGGGATGACGATGATGACATTCTGCAGGAGCACAGTTCGTGGCACACTGCCACACCGGCGAAACCCGTGCGCAAGCTGAAGTCGCCAGCGAAGAAGCGTGCTCCGAAGCCGGCGTCGCCACCCAGGTCAGCGGTGGCGTTCGATTCGAACGACGAGTCCGATGATGATGTGACTGAGGTTTCGCCTAAGGTCCCGGAGGATCCGACTCCGACGATGGGATCGAACGTAGCAGACGTGGCGGTGGACGTGGAAGTCCCGCTTGCAATGATCGCGCCGACTGTCCTAGCCGCATCGGAGCCAGGAGCTACTGGAGACGCGACGAACAAATCGCCACGACCGTCAAGGACGACCACATCATCCGGCCTAGAAGCTATGGAGATCGTGACCTCATCGTCGAAGAGGCCCGTGGTGTCGTGGGCCTCGGATGTTTTTGAGAAGGGTCTCTTGTGCAAGCTGGGCCGAGAATTGGACAAACCCGCCCACATCAACACGGGGTTACGCGTTCTTCCAGCCGCCAAGTGAGTCACGGGTTTTCCTTTCTATTCTTTGGTGCTTTCTTGTATGATTTCCTTCATCACTTTGGTGATTGTGCAGGTCCGGCGTCCAGAAGATAGGTCGCCCTTTAGTGGCTAAGATTCCGCTAGTCGTCACCACAGCGGAAGGCGATCTCCTTGGGAAGATGAAGCCTACCACAGACGTTGTGCCTGCTGAGGGCGCGAAGAAGCTGAGGGGTGATGCCGCCGATGCTGCGGTAGAGGACAGCACCAAGGGGAGTGACCCTGCCGCCAGTGCCGAGGGGGTGGCGGTCACTCAGTCAGAACCGGCTAAGGCAGCT
The DNA here is from genome assembly GCA_910589775.1 of Avena eriantha. Taxonomy (NCBI): domain Eukaryota; kingdom Viridiplantae; phylum Streptophyta; class Magnoliopsida; order Poales; family Poaceae; genus Avena; species Avena eriantha. The sequence continues at coordinate 201,499,310 of OU342745.1, read as the reverse complement.
CCGATGACAGAACCTCAGGCCCCAATGACAAGCACCCCGGCGAGTGCATCTACGTCGTTTCCACGCTTCATGGTGAAGGGTTTTCCGATCATGGCGGAAAACTAGTGTCTGCAGATACCAGAGATCGTTGATGAGGACGTTTGGCCTCGTCGCGGGCACACCTCCTTTGTGGTCCCTTCAACGGACGCCAGTGGGCTTCCTAGCATGCTTGGTGCCGCCATTCAGGTAAGTCCAGTCCTCGAGTGTCTAGTCGCTGAATTTCAGCAGCTAGGCACTGGATTTCTTCTAGTCACCAGTCCCCGAGTGTCTAGTCGCTGAATTTTAGCGGCTAGGCACTGAATCTATGGTTTTGTAGTTGTTGACTGCTCATTCTTCTTGTAGGGCTTGTAGAGGGAGTCAGCTAATTGGCAAGCCGCGAAGGAGCGCTTGGAGCGTGACCTGCGCGTGGTGTAGGAGGCTAACCGGCGACTCCAGGAGACTGCCGGTGAGTAATTGTTTTACTTGGTGACCGCGAGCTGCTGGTGTTTGTGGGAAGCTGAATGTAATTGTTTTAGATGGTCTTCTGGCTGCCATTGCCAAGGCCCGAGAAGGGTATGTCCCGACAACGGAGCTAGACATAGCGAATGGGCGGATCGACTCGTTGGTGAGGGAGTTGGAGGAGGCGAAGGCGTTGATGATCTCTTTTGAGGATAGGGCCAAGGCCACAGTCGCTGCGGTGGAGGAGGAGCGGAAGGCTGCTGACTCGATCATCCTTGGGCTACAGAGTGATCTTGCTGCCTTGGAGAAGCATGTGATGGAGAACTGCCGGAAACTCCTTGGTGAATGGTTTCTCTTCTCTTTGATATATGCTGTAAGTCCCCGAGTGGGTGAGTCCATAGTGACACTTGGTGTCTGACGTTGCAACTTTGATAGGGCAAGGCAATCCGGTGGTGCAGACCTTCAACGCCTCACAGTGTGTTACTGATCTCTACGTACTTCTATTCTTGTAGACAGTTGTTGGGCCACCAAGTGCAGAGGTTTGTAGAACAGCAGCAAGTTTCCCTTAAGTGGATTACCCAAGGTTTATCGAACTCAGGGAAGAAGTGGTCAAAGGTATTCCCTCTCAAGCAACCCTGCAATCAAGATACAAGAAGTCTCTTGTGCCCCCAACACAACCAAAACACTTGTCAGGTGTATAGGTGCACTAGTTTGGCGAAGAGATAGTGAAATACAAGTGGTATGGATATAAGACAACAGTGCTAGAAAATAGCTTGATGGTGTGGAAGAGACTAAAGGCAAACTGAAATAAAGATGGAAGCAAGCAAACATGTAACAGATCTAGTTGCAAACAGTGTTCAGTGCTTAGAAACAAGGCCTAGGGATCATACTTTTGCTAGCGAACACTCTCATATAAATATCTTCTCTTCATGATACTACTCTGAACTACTCTCCGGTTGGACACTCTAATCCATGGTAGGGCTATAATAGCACACCTCAAAGTTTGCTTTCCGCATCTAGATAACCCCACACTATCACCTTGAGCACTAGATGGTTCCAACAAACACCACAATTTCATAAAGACATCCAACTCCAAATATAACTCATAACAAGTATTTGTAATCTCTAGCCTAAGTGCCACCATGGTGTGCACGCTGTCACTTTCACACACATGGGGAGAGCAGAGATCTATTAAAGCACTTGAGTAGCCAGGTAGATCTACTTGATTACAAAGCTCATGATCACAATATGATCATGCATAGAGAGAGAGATGAACACATAGATACCGGTAGAACCCTTAGCCTTGAGGAAGATCTACTCCCGCATCATCATGGGAATCAGCAACGGTGATGGAGATGGTGGTGGAGTCGATGGAGATGGCTCCGGGGGCACTTCCCCGTCCTGGCAGGGTGCCGGAACAGAGACTTTCTGTCACCCGAATCTCCCCTTCGGTGGCAGCGGCGCTGCGGAACTTTTCGTGGATGAAGGCTTTTCTATTTTAGAGTTTATGCATTGGGAGGCTTCTTATAGGCGAAGAGGCAAGGTCGGTGAGTGGACCATGGGCCCACACCACCTGGTGGCGCGGCCAGGGCTATCCCAAACCACCATATGGTGTGCCCACCCCGGTGCCCTACTCCGTCTCTGCTTCGTGTTTCGGTGTTGGTCCGGGGAAAATAGGCATATTGGCTTTTGTCCCGTCCAATTCCAAGAATATTGATTTTACGCCTTTTCTAGAACCAAAAACAGAAGAAAACAGGCAACTGGCACTGTGGCATCTTGGTAATAGATTAGTCCCAGAAAATGCATAAAAGTATCTCAAAATGTAGACAAAACATAAGAAAGTAGATACTAAACAACCATGGAACATCAAAAATTGTAGATACGTTTGCAACGTATCAACATCCCCAAGCTTAACTCATGCTCGTCCTCGAGTAGGTAAGTGATAAAAAGAAAGAATAATTTTTGAGGTGACGTGCACCATCACAATCATGATCAAACCATTTGCAAGAATTGAAAGCTAGGATCAAAGTACTCTAAACATGAGCATGAAAGATGAAGCTCTAACAATAAGACAAAGTAACTATGCTGCAACATGAAAAGGCACAAACAAAAGATTCATGAATAACAATGCTTTGCAAGACATTTGTTTGTTTCACATAAAGAAAACATAGCATAGTGGCATTCAACTTGTCCCTCATAGAGTAGCAAACACAAATGCATAGGACACCTTCAAAGTTCATAAGGGTGACTAGTACAAATAGTTTAAGAACAAGCAATATCAAAGATATGCATCAATCAACAAATCTTGGGACAATGCACATTATACTAAGAATGGCCACTATGCTCTCTCAATAGGTGCATAAAGATAGAAGATGGAGACTCAACATAAAAGTAAAAGAAAGGCCTTCATAGAAGGAAGCAGGGATTCAAGTTTCATAAAGAGCTTCCAAAAATTATGGTACTTATTAGCTTTCAGCTCTCGTTGCCGCTATCATAAGCATCTTGAAGTGATTAAGGTTAAAGTGAACAAACTATGGAGTACATGCTTGACGAAGTATAAGTTGGAAATCTCATGACCATTGAATACGAGGGCCGCTCCTCATGCTACTCAAGTTTAGTCACCGGTAAGTTCTTGTCATAGTAAGTACATGTGTATCATAGAGAACCGCCAACGGGGTACCCCTTGCCCAATGATATGGAAGAATCCCCATATCAAAATGACAAGGCAAGCAGACAACGAGCATCTCAGCAATCTTCTTATTTACCATGGGAAAATGGTGCTTTTTTCTCTCTTTCCTCTTTTCTCATATCTTTTTTTTCTTTTCTCTTTTTTTCAATATCTGACTCTTTTTTATAAGAAGAATGCTTCATAGACAGCTCATTATGGTTACGCTGCAGGTTTCCACCATGACAACATGGATTAGACCGGTGGTGATGAGGACATCCCTATAGTTACACCTACCCAATTGATAATGAAGATGTTCCAATTGCAAAGAAGGATCAATCCAATGAGATAAGGATTGGACCACTCACAAGAGCTCGTGCTAAGCTACTAGAACAACAGGTAAACTTCTTTCTTAATGAACCTGGTGTTTTAATTAATGAGAATTTTATACTACCTAAGTCTTTGAATTATTGCATGATCAGGTACTTAGGAGAAGAAGGCGTAGCACGGAGCGGGGAGCTAATGGAACCAGGCGTGTTGATCAATGAAGAATGCGCGAGAGAGGAGAGGGAGGAAGCGCAAGGAGTTGTTCAAGACAAGGATCAACAAGAGGAGGTAGATCTCTGCCGCGGCAGAGAAAAGGCCCGTTTCTCTTCCACGACAGGCTGCCTCGACAGAGAATCAGCATGAGAGTCTGCCACGGTAGAACTTCTGGCCGAGCCACTTTGTGGCTGGTTTGTATCCAGGTTGGGTGGAACCAACTCGGATTCCACCATAGGACGCCGTCCCTTGGACCCATAAATAGATGGGGGCGCCGTAGTTAGGGTTTTAGACCACGTTAAAATATTTTGGAGTTGTTTCTTTCATAGCACCTCTGGAATTACCCTGTGTTCGAATTCTACAACTATAATTGAGTGTGATCTATTGTTCCATTGGGAATTAGTAGATTGCATACTACCGTTCGTGGTCACGGCTATGTGCGTAAGAGTGTGGTGTTGTGAATATCCTACAAGGTTCGAGAGCTGTTGCATTGGCATCAGGGATCGAGCGGGAGAGATCATAGCTACGCACTAGTTATCTATCATCCACCATCGCCATCGACAAGTGCTTGCTGAGAAGATCGGGCCACCCCGTATCATCTTGGTATCATATTTCCTTGCTGCCTCGGTAAGCAATCCGCAATCCATCCATAGATTAGAGAGTGTTTTCGTCCTATACAGAAAATAGCCCCACAAAAAGATTCGCCATAGCCTAGATTACATTGTAGACGAGTCATAGTTGCTGGTCGTGTTCTTCAATTAGTCTAGATCTGACTTTGTTTTCATCGTTTTCTTCTTTCTAGTCGTGTTCATCACTTGTTCTTCCGCGCCATAGTCAGATCCGATCTAGCTTGAAGAGTCCTGGTTTTTCCCTCTTGGCTGAGTCAGATTCACAAAAAAAAATTCTTACTGTGTCTGCCGTGGCACGACAAGGAGCGAATTACTCCTGCCGCGGCTCGGTTTCCTGCCGCGACATGCCTCGCTGCCACGCGCTACCGCCGCTCTGCCGCGGCACACTTTCCGCCGTTTTTGCTGCCGCCGCTCTGCGATAGCAGGATTTCTGCTTCGTTTGCTGCCATAGCACGATTTGTTCTGCCACTACACCATAATTACAAAGCGTGATCAAGTTGCACTTTTCCAAAACCTTTAGCCACAGCCAATCTACTACATAGGTGTAGGAACTTGCCCAGTGAGACTAGTTTCTGCTCCTACAGGCTGCTCATAGGATTTTGGTGTTGTACTTTGTAATTGGCCGTGTGTGATCTATGAAATAAAATAAAATAAAAAGAGAAAAAGCAATATAGCAACAGAAAAAAGCAAAAGAGAGCTATACAAAAGAAAAAGAAAATAGTGAAAAAGAGAAATTGAGCAAGAGGCCTAGTGATATCATTGTGCACCGGTAGATTGAGCAATCTTGTGCCTGTTTACTTTGAGCTTTGCTAGTGTCTCTTGAGCGTAGTGCAACACTCTTCATAGTTGCATTGCCACGTTTTTCTCCACATGTGTGTTTCTTGGGTTTTTATACGATCAGCCCTAGGACTTGTTTGCGGTGTAGATAGGATACCATACCTATAGCTCCACCATAATTAACCTGTGTGCCCTATGATCATTCTCTATACCTTTGATATTCACTTCATCACATCAAGTGCATGAGTCTTTGATTTCGTTTGGTAGAGCATCTCTATTAACTTTGGAACGGTAAGATCTCCTTTCTTATTAGTTGTGAGTGAGCTGTGAGAGTTTCCACCATACAGAATTTGATTTTTGCACTAACCTACTAATCATGTCTTCTAGTGATGATGATGTTGTGTTGCAGAAAAAGAAGGATGAGGAGCTTGTCAATTGGCGTGAATATGAGGCTTTGAAGTCCCACTTCACACGTGTGTTTACTAACATGATAGATGCCATTGACAAAAATCTCCAGGATATGAATATGAGATTGGATCAGCATGTTGGAACAGTTGATACTATCCAAACACAAGTGGCTACGCTCAATGTCAATGTCACCACTTTGCAGCGTTCCATTGAGGGTTCGACAGTTGCCTTACATAGAAGGGAAGATCCTCAACATGATGATGGCTTTGATGATTTCGATGAGGGTAGCGCTGTGGATGCTGCTCCACATGTTGGCAGGGACGTGCTATTCCCCCTGTACATGCACCTGCTCATGGTCGTGGGCTTGCCCCTCTTGGGCGTGCTCAACGTGTTCACAACCAAGCTGCTGATGATGGTTTGGGCAAGCCAAAGTTCTCGATTCCCAAGTTTGATGGTTCCATTGATCCTGAAGATTACCTCACATGGGAGTTGAAGATTGAGAAACTCTGGCGCTTATTTGACTATCCAGAAGATAAGAAGGTCAAGCTTGCAGCATCTGAATTTGATGGTTATGCTTTGCGTTGGTGGGAGGCTCTTGTGCAACATAGGAGGGAGGATAATGAACTTCCTATGATGGATTGGCGCGAGATGAAGCAAATCATGAAGGCTCGTTTCGTTCCAACCAACTACTTGCGATCAGTTTTTGATAAATTGACGCAATTGAAGCAAGGCACAATGACAGTAGATGAGTACTACATGGAGATGGAGCTGCTTATGCAGCATGCTAGAGTTCGTGAGTCCATTGAGATGACCATGCAGCGATTCCTAAACAATCTGAAGTTGCCAATCAAGAGCATAGTGCATCATCACAATTATGAGACCATGAATGAGCTATTGCACCATTCTAGAGAGGCCGACCCAGTTGGCAGAAGAGGCGAAATCACGCGCTCGTTTTCCATCCTCCAGCAGATTTTCGGCCAGATCTACTCCTCCTACAGCCGCGCCACCAGCTGCTGCTCTGTTTACACCATCGGCCAAACCAGCAAGTACGCCTTCGTTTGGTGGTTCTAATGCAAGGAAACCCGCTACTCCTGCTGCTAGCTCGGGTTCCAATATGTCTACTACACGTACTCGTGATGTGGTGTGCCATACTTGTGGAGGTAGAGGTCACTACAAGAAGGATTGTCCAAACAACAAGGTTATGTTTGTCAACAAACAAGGCAAAGTAGAAATTGGAGATGAAGGTTCTGATGATGATGTTGATGATGCCGAGGATGGTGCTGATGCGTATCCTGAGCGTGCTCCAACTATTGTCGTATCATCATGTATACTGAGTGTGCAACCAGTTGAGGAATCCAAGCGTTGCAACTTGTTCCAACCAAAAGCTCTAGTTGGACCTAACAAGGCTTGCAAGGTCATTATTGATGGAGGTAGCTACAGAAATCTTGCAAGTAAGGAACTATGTGCCAAACTGAATTTGATATACTTACCTCATCCCAAGCCATACTACATACAATGGTTGAGCAACAATGGTGAGATGAAGGTAAATCATATGGTACGTGTGAATTTTCAAATAGGGCCATACAAAGATTCTATTGATTTTGATGTGGTTCCTATGACTGTTTTTCACCTACTATTGGGTCGGCAGCCTTGGCTCTATGATCGCCATGTGCAACACAATGGCCGAGCCAATACATATCACTTGGAATTCAAAGGAAAGAAGATTACTATGCAGCCAATGACACCACAAGATATTGTGAATGATTCTCGCCAGAAGATAGAGGGGAACTTGAAGGAAGATACTACCACTCGGCGAGACTGTGTGATAGCTGTTCCCGATGTAATTGATCCTAAATGGAGTGATATAACAAAAAGTGAGAGAGTGCCTGGGTTATTGATACTAGCCAGCAAGGAGGATATGAGAGAGTTTCGTGAGGATCCTACAGCCATGCCACTTGTGCTCATGTATAAGGGGAGGTATTGGTTTCTAACGACATGACCCCTATTTCTCTTGGTGTCTCTTCTGTTTTGTAGGACTTTGGGGATGTGTTTCCAGAAGATGTACCCGCAGGTTTACCTCCATTACGTGGTATAGAACATCAAGTGGATCTGATTCCTGGCGCCACACTTCCCAACCGTGCACCTTACAGGACTAATCCCGAAGAAACTAAGGAAATTCAGAAGCAAGTACAAGCATTATTGGATAAAGGGTACATCCGTGTCTCTCTTAGTCCTTGTGTTGTTCCTGTTATTTTAGTTCCTAAGAAAGATGGTACATGGCGCAGGTGTGTTGATTGTAGAGCGATTAATAACATCACTATTCGATATCGTCATCCTATTCCACGCTTAGAGGATATGCTAGATGAATTGAGTGGTGCTGCTGTTTTCTCTAAAATTGACTTGCGTAGTGGTTATCAGCAAATTAGGATGAAAGAAGGGGATGAATGGAAAACTGCTTTCAAAACTAAATTCAGTTTGTATGAGTGGTTAGTCATGCCGTTTGGTCTTTCTAATGCACATAGTAACTTCATGCGTTTAATAAATCATGTTTTGAGAGAGTTTATTGGTCGTTTTGTGGTTGTTTACTTTGATGATATACTCATATACAGCCACACCGAATCTGAACATTGCACTCATATTAGACAAGTTTTGCAAGTGTTACGTGATAATAAACTGTTTGCTAATCTTGAGAAGTGTACATTTGCAAAAGATAAGGTCATTTCCTAGGATTTGTTGTTTCTAAGCATGGAGTAGAGGTAGATCAATCTAAAATTGAATCAATTCAGAATTGGCCTACTCCAATGAATGTAAGTCAAGTGCGTAGTTTCCACGGTCTCGCTGGTTTCTATAGGCACTTTGTGAAATATTTAGCACCATTGCTGCACCATTAAATGATTTGACAAAAAAAGGTGTTCCTTTTTTATGGGGCGCAGCCCAAGACATTGCTTTGATACATTGAAACATTTGCTTACTTCTGCACCATTACTTGCATTACCTGATTTTGCGAAGAAATTTGAAGTTGAATGTGATGCTAGTGGTATATGCATAGGTGGAGTTTTGATGCAAGAGGGTCGGCCTATAGCTTATTTTTCTAGGAAATTGACTGGTGCTCATTTGAATTATTCAATCTATGATAAAGAATTGTATGCGCTTGTTAGAGTACTTGAGATTTGGCAACATTATTTGTGGCCAAAAGAATTCATCATGCATTCTGATCATGAAGCATTGAAATACTTGAAAGCTCAATTAAACTTGCATAGAAGATTAGCTAAATGGGTTGAGTTCATTGAGTCTTTTCCTTAAATCATTAACTATAAGAAGGGAAAAGAGAATGTTGTTGCTAATGCTCTATCTAGGAAGAATATGCTATTAACCAATCTTGATGTTAAAATTCCTGGATTAGAAGCTATTTTGTGCACTTTATGCAACTGACCATGATTTTGCTGAACCATATCGTTTGTGTGATATTAGAAACGCATGGGATAAGTATCATATCCATGATGGCTATTTGTTTTGAACTAACAAACTATGTATTCCAGAATCGTCGTTGCGTTTCTTTTTAGTGCAGGAATCACATGCTGGTGGTTTGATGGGTCACTTTGGGCGTGAGAAGACGTTGCTCATGCTTTCTGATCACTTTTATTGGCCCAAGATGAGGCGTGATGTCTACAGATTTGTGAGCCGATGCATTACGTGCCACAAGTCGAAATCCAAGCAGAAGCCTCACGGTTTGTATACACCTCTCTCTGCACCTACTACTCCATGGGAAGACATTAGTATGGATTTTGTGCTAGGTCTACCTAAAACTCATAGAGGTCATGATTATATATTTGTGGTAGTGGATAGGTTCTCTAAAATGGCTCATTTTATTGCCTTCCACAAAAGCGACGATGCGTTGCATGTTGCTAACCTGTTTTTCAGGGACATCGTGAGATTACATGGAGTACCTAAGACGATTGTTTCTGACCATGATGTGAAGTTCATGAGCTACTTTTTGACGACCTTATGGGGGAACCTAGGAACGAAGTTGCTATTCAGCACTACATGTCACCCCCAAACAGATGGTCAAACGGAGGTGGTGAATAGAACATTGTCACAGCTGCTAAGGACCATGATTAAAAAGAATCTACGAGAGTGGGAAGAGTGTTTGCCACATGTTGAGTTTGCTTACAACAGGGTTATGCATTCAACTACTCAGCCTTGTCCTTTTGGGGTGGTGTATGGTTTCAAGCCATTGATGCCACTTGATATGTTGCCCCTGCCATTACATGAGAGAGTTGATATGGAGGCATCAAAACATGTTGATTACGTGAAGAAGATACATGAGAAGACTAGAGAGGCTATTGAGAAGAAAGGCAAGAACGTTGCTATTGCAAGGAATCAAGCAAGGAAAGAAGTGTTGTTCGACCCTGGAGATATGGTTTGGGTGCATCTGCGCAAGGACAGATTTCCACTACTTCGCAAGTCCAAATTGAAGCCACGTGGTGCTGGTCCTTACAAGGTGTTAGCCAAAATTAATGATAATGCCTACTCAGTTGATATACCTATTGAGTAGTTTGGTGGTGCTAGCAACAACTTCAACGTTGTTGATTTGTCACCATATGCTGGAGAAGACCTTGGAGCATCGAGGTCGATGCCTTTTGAAGGGGGGAGATGATGAGGACATCCCTACAGTTACACCTACCCCAATTGATAATGAAGATGTTCCAATTGCAAAGAAGGATCAATCCAATGAGATAGGGATTGGACCAATCACAAGAGCTCGTGCTAAGCTACTAGAACAACAGGTGAACTTATTTCTTAATGAACCTGGTGTTTTAATTAATGAGAATTTTATACTACCTAAGTGTTTGAATTATTGCATGATCAAGTACTTAGGAGAAGAAGGTGTAGCACGGAGCGAGGAGCTAATGGAACCAGGCGTGTTGATCAATCAAGAATCCGCGAGGGAGGAGAGGGAGGAAGCGCAAGGAGTTGTTCAAGACAAAGATCAACAAGAGGAGGGAGCTCTTTGGCACGGCAGAGAAAAAGCCCGTTTCTCTGCCATTGCAGGCTGCCGCGATAGAGAATCAGCATGAGAGTCTGCCACGGCAGAACTTCTGGCCAAGCCACTTTGTGGCCGGTTTGTATCCAGGTTGGGTGGAACCAACTCGGGTTCCACCATAGGCTGCCGCCCTTGGACCAATAAATAGATGGGGGCGCCGTAGTTAGGATTTTAGACCACGCTAAAATATTTTGGAGTTGTTTCTTTCACAGAACCTCTGAAATTACCCTGTGGTCGAATTCTACAACTATAATTGAGTGTGATCTGTTGTTCCATTGGGAATTAGTAGATTGCATACTACTGTTCGTGGTCACGGCTGCGTGCGCAAGAGTGTGGTGTTGTGAATATCCTACAAGGTTCGAGAGCTATTGAATTGGCATTAGGGATCGAGCGGGAGAGATCATAGCTACGCACTAGTTATCTATCATCCACCATCGCCATCGACAAGTGCTTGCTAAGAAGATCGGGCCACCCCGTATCAGGTGGCCTAGGCGTTTCTCTAACACACATACATAATTCCATGGACTTACAAGCTCCCCTTTCATTTCACACCGACGACATCCATAGACAAAAGAGCATGATATCAACTAGGTACAAAGTACAAGTGCAATGTTGAAAGCGTTCTCCATGACAGCATGGTTCTGCTAATCCCCAACATATAAATGCAAGCATATACAACATAGACGACACAATGGTTCAAGTTTATTAAGGGCAAGAAAAGTAAAGTGTGCCATCAAGTTCGTGAGAGCTTTAATCACTAATTTTCACATAACAAGTTTAATTTGGAAGGTAGATAAAAACATGAATATACTTTGAATAGCAAATGCTAATAGGTAGGTATGGTGGACTCTTTGGAATAACTTGGTTTCATTTGGAGTTGGATGCATGAGTGGAACTCATACTTGGTTATGGAGGCTAGAAAAAACTGGGAGCGACCAACTAAGAGAGAAATAATGGCCATAATCATGCAAAGCGACAAACCATCATTAATTAAAGCATAAAGTGATATTACAAGTCAAAAACTAGGATCATAAAGGCTATGGTGACTTGGGATAGTCATAATATGGTGTGAGCATCCGCCAAGTCAACCCAAATAAAGCATCAAAGGAGAATACCACAATACTATGCTTTAATATGCTAAAACAATGCATGATTCTTTCAAGGCACATTTAGCAATTTCAATTGTTTATAACATGTCATGCTACAGCAAAAATTACTAAGCATAAAGCCAAAACAATATCAAGCATGACATCACAAAGCATAGGCCACAGTCAAAACAAGCTCCTTTTTACCACTTAAGCATGAACTTTTCCTACTCTTTCCATTCCAGACCAAAATATTTGAAAATCAATGTATGAAAGAGGGGGTCCAACCAATTTATTCAAGCAAACTAAGAAAACCAAGCAAAAGAAAAACCAAAAACAAAAACAAAAACAAAGATGCTCCAACAACAACACAACTGTGCATGAAACAATAAAAATGAAGTGTTTGGAAGAAACCTGGGATTTTTATTGATGAAGAAGGGGATGCCTTGGGAATCCCCAATCTTTGACGCTTCTACTTCTTGGATATTTCTTGAGGTGACATGGGTGGAATCCCCAAGCTTGAGATTTAGTCCATTCTTCATCTCATTACATCACTCTTTCCTTACACCTGAAAATTTTCCTTCATACAAAACTCCACACAATTTTTATTAGCAACATTAGTGTACTCAAGAGATAATAAGTCTTTCGGGTTCAGTTCCAACACCAATAAAACTTCCATTAAAACACAAGCTACTGAAGCACTTCTTTTAAAAAGTTCAAATGATCAAGGAGAACTCAAAGAGAAAGAGATTAAGAGGCAAATGTAAATAATGGCAGAAATCTATCAAAACAAACCGGCAGGTAAAAAACATTTTTTTCGAAGACCTTCTATTTCTCAAATCGAAAAGTTTTGAACTAACGAAAGTTAGATAACAACCTGGGGCAAAGCACAAAAAATCACAGCTCAAACCGACGTACATAGATTTTACACGAATTTTTATAGCGAAACACAAAAATCTGTTTCGGGACAGCAACTTTCCCAAGTCTTACTTCTATCTCATTAGGGGTTATTCTTGGCACAAAAATCAAACAAAAAGGATAAGGAGAGGTTATTACAGAGGTAATAACTTCCAAGACTCAACTAAAACTTTTGGGTCATCTCCCAATAAGTACTTTTCTTTAACGCCTTTAAGTTAGGCATGATAGTTTGAGAAGATGCTCACATAAGAAATATGAATTGAAGTAAAAGAGAGCATCAATAAGAAAATTCAAAGCACATTTAAGTCTAATCCACTTCCTATGCATAGGAACCTTGTAAAGAAACAAGTCATGAAAGCACAAAGCAACAAGGAAAGCAAAACAAGTGCAACTTCAAAAAAATTAACATAAAGAGGGGAAACTTAATATTGTTGAGATACATAAAACCATGTTTCCCTCTCTCATAATAACTTCAGTAGCATCATGAATAAAATGAACAATATAACTATCACATAAAACATTCTTATCATGAGCCACATGCATATAATAATTATTACTCTCCACATAAGCATAGTCATTCTTATTAATTGTAGTGGGAGCAAATTCAACAAAATAGCTATCATTATTATTCCCATCACCATAATCATCAAATATAGGAGGCATATTGTAATCATTACTTTTCTCCTCAATAGTAGGTGGACTGAAAACATCATATTCATCATTGTAATCATTATATATTGGAGGTTTTGTATCATCACAAGCAATAGAATAGCTATCTTCCAAAGCTGGGGAACTAAAAAGATCCTTTTCATAAAAACTAGCTTCCCCAAGCTTAGACTTTTCCATAGCATTAGCAATAATGGTGTCTAAAGAATTCATACTAACAACATTGCTATTAGCATGCAAATAAAGTTCCATAGGTTTTTTAATTTTCTATTCAAACACTTCATGTCCTAACTCAAGATAAATACTATAAAGCTCTCTAGTTTTTTTGTTTGTTTTCCATTAAGCCTAACTAGTGAAAACAAGAAACAAAAAGACAAAATTGCAGAATCTAAAGGAAATAACTTTGAGCACTCACACCGGAGGATGTGAGTACCTTTTACCTCACCTCCCCGGCAACGATGCCAAAAAATATGCTTGCTGGCGCGTGGTTGACGTGGGGGCTTCTTCTTCTTCAAACCCCGGCAATGGCGCTAGAAAATAGCTTAATGTATACGCACTTCTATTCTTGTAGACAGTTGTTGGGCCTCCAAGTGCAGAGGTTTGTAGAACAACATCAAGTTTCCCTTAAGTGGATTGCCCAAGGTTTATCAAACTCAGAGAGGAAGTGGTCAAAGGTATTCCCTCTCAAGCAACCCTGCAATTAAGATACAAGAAGTCTCTTGTGTCCCCAACACACCCAATACACTTGTCAGGTGTATAGGTGCACTAGTTCGGCGAAGAGATAGTGAAATACAAGTGGTATGGATATAAGACAACGGTGCTAGAAAATAGCTTGATGGCATGGAAGATACTAAATGCAAACTGAAATAAAGATGGAAGCAAGAAAACATGTAACAGATCTAGTTGCAAACGGTGTTTCAATGCTTAGAAACAAAGCCTAGGGATCATACTTTCGCTAGTGAACACTCTCATATAAATATCTTCTCTTCATGATACTACTATGAACTACTCTCCGGTTGGACACTCTAATCCACGGTAGGGCTATAACAACACACCTCAAAGTTTGCTTTTCGCATCTAGATAACCCCACACTGTCACCTTGAGCACTAGATGGTTCCAACAAACACCACAATTTCATAAATACATCCAACTCCAAATATAACCCATAACAAGTATTTGTAATCTCTAGCCTAAGTGCCACCATGGTGTGCACGTTGTCACTTTCACACACATGGGGAGAGCAGAGATCTATTAAAGCACTTGAGTATCAAGGTAGATCTACTTGATTACAAAGCTCATGATCACAATATGATCATGCATAGAGGGAGAGATGAACACATAGCTACCGAACCCTTAGCCTCGAGGAAGATCTACTCCCTCATCATCATGGGATCAGCAACGGTTATGGTGATGGTGGTGGAGTCGATGGACATGGCTCCGGCACTACCCCATCCCGACAGTGTTGGGGATCGGTGCAGAAAACTAAAAATTTCCTACGATGGAACCCCGAAACTTGCCTAAGATCTATCTATGTAGTAATGTAGTAACGGCCAATGTGTAGAGAGTACATACCCTTGTAGATCGTATGCGTTTAACGTTCCGCGGGGAACGTGGTTGAAGTAGTCGTACTCGTAGCCGACCTCAAGGTCGCAAAGCTCCTCGCAGGTCACCCTTGCTCCTTCTTGATCTTCTTCATCTTCATCATGCAACAGCTCCGGCTCACGACATTTAAGCGCCCCAAGTGTTGCGCCTCATGTCTTCGTACACATCCGGTGCACGATGAGACCTCCGGCTCCCTGATCCCACCAGGAGTGGGGAAGTTGATATCCGGCTAGGAATCCCTGCAGTACAACGGCGTACTGCAGGTGTGCCTCGATCGCACAGTCTAGACTTGGGGCCATGGTTACGAGGTATAGAGAGAGAGGGAGGAGGAGAAAGTCAACCAAAGGACTTCTCCAATTGTGTATTTGGTGTGTTTTAATCCACCCATGGGCACCCCTTTATATAGGCAGAGGGGGTGTGCCCTCCCCATTGGGTTAGCCATGTGGGACTATTCATAAAGGAAAAATAACAACTATTTTTGTCATGGACGAATGGGCCAAAAGTCAGCCTAATAGCCAAAACAGAAAAATGCCTAAATAAAAAGAAAAAGAGAAAAGGCAGCAGCAGCAGCCAGCCGAGTGGGCCGGCGTGCCTCACCGCGGCCCAACAGCAAGCAGCAACCAGCGGCTGGTCGGATGGGCCGAACTACACACCGCGGTCAAGCACGCCAAGTGGTGGCGGCGGTAGCTGTCGACTAGGTGGGCCGGCGCTGCCCCCCGCGGCCCAGCTCGCCAACGCCCTGGCCAGCGCCCGGGTGGGCCGCCGCCATCCCACCACGCGTCCGCCCGCCAGCCTCTGTCCGCCAGCGAAGCCTGGCTGCATGCCGCCCCGTGCGGCGGCTGTTATCCACCGCCCACGTGGGCTGAATTGTTTTTCTTTTTCCTTTTATTTTTCTGCAGCTTTTATTCTAGGCTATTTCCCTCTGGGATTTTGGCATAATATAAAAGTTGCCTTTTATAAATCTTAATCTAAATATTATTTAGAATATATTAATTCATAATTAACATATAATAAATATATATTTAAATTCCCATTTATCCGAAAACACTTTTCCGGTCTTTTCCTTTATTCTTTCTTCGAACAACTTCGGATCTCTTCGTGGAACATTTCCGGCTTTCTCTCTTTCTCTACTGTGATTCCATCTTACGAATGATCGCTCTCATCGTACCCTTAAGTGTATCCTCTCACGGCTCGGAAATGCTCTAGACATGATCTGTATCAATGATCAACACAGGGACCAGGGATGTCCATGTGACCCCTATGCATTCCTGATGACAATGTCGTTTGGACCATATAAATGTAGCATCCTCTTCCTTTTGTTTCTCGATACAACTTGTCCGAGATCCGATCACCAGTATCCCATACCTTGTACAATCTCGTTCACAACAAGTTCTGTTTTCTTGTTACCATGATATTATATCCCCGTGACCTAGTCACATGTTGCAACATTTATGGATGTAATCTCACCAAGTCGGCCGTATGTATCTTTACCCGTCATGTGGGTGAACAAATCCTGGTCTTGCAGTCACATGTCATCTACCGTTCCTTCGGAATACCCAACGTATACCTTTATAGCCACCGTATTACCAGATGACGGTTGACGCAGTATAAGCAGCCCAGGGAAACAGTGAGTAATATGAGCTCACGGTCTAAGAAGGAGTCTAGGTATAGCTGTTGCAACAATGAACTATATGACTTGATCGTGTTGCAATCCTTCGAGGAATGTCCAACCACATCATTCTCCAATGATATGATCTCGTTGTCAGTCGGCATAAATGCCCATGATCTTGAAACCCAGATCATCTTCGTGACCAATGAACTAGTATGAATAGAGGCTACTAGGGACTTTGTTGTTTCATATCACACATGTACCAATGTTTCTACTTGGCACAGTTCTAGCACAATATGAAACTATTATAAACTAATTGAGATATGACAATAAAAACTTATTTCTTATTTGCCTCTAGGACATATCTCCTTCAGGCAGGGTGCCGGAACAGAGACTTTCTGTCCCCCGAATCTCCCCTTCGGTGGTGGCGGCGCTGTAGAACTTTTGGTGGCTAGAGGCTTTTCTGTTTTAGGGTTTATGCATCAGGAGGCTTCTTATAGGTGAAGAGGCAAGGTCGGTGGGTGGACCAGGGGCCCACACCACCTGGTGGCGCGGCCAGGGCTAGCCCGTGCTACAATATGGTATGCCCACCTTGGTGCCCTACTCCGTCTCTACTTCATGTTTCCGTGTTGCTCCGGGAAAAAATAGGCATATTGGCTTTTGTCCCGTCCAATTCCGAGAATATTGATTTTCTGCCTTTTCCGGAACCAAAAACAGAAGAAAACAGGCAACTGGCACTGTGGCATCTTGTTAATAGGTTAATCCAAGAAAATGCATAAAAGTATCTCCAAATGTAGAAAAAACATAAGAAAGTAGATACTAAACAAGCATGGAACATCAAAAATTATAGATACATTTGCAACGTATGAGTTACCGCGGTGGTGAACGCGGCCACCACCTCGGCGTTGTGCGTCCAAGCTGTGCTTCAAGGGATGTCCCCCACCGAGGTTATACCTAGGGGACTGACTGAAGAGTGGCGTTGCCTGGAGGAGGCGCCTGCCGTTGTGGAATGGATGGCGCGTTCGGCCTTCAAGCGTGGGGCCACCACGGCGTTGAGCCTAGGGCTCGTGCATTTCCCTGACGACTTCAACCTCGACGATGTCACCAACGGCTACCCTTCGGCGACTGGCTCGGTGGAGATGTCGGAGGTGTTGAAGCTGACCGCCAAGGCTGCTCAGCGGGTGTTGGCGATGGGGGACTTGCTTCCATACCAGGAGACCGTGGAGGCGTCAGGCGACCCAGAGCCAGAGCATCACGACCTGAAGTCGGAACAGCCCTTCCAGTCAGCGTTGTCGAAGTCGCTGTCGATGTACCCGATGAATCCGTGGGAGCCGTTCGTCCAGGTCAAGGGCGGTGGTGGTCCTTCTTCGTCGGAGCCTGCAAAATAGATGTTTGCCCTAGGGGCTTTTGTAACTTATGCCTGATGGCCATTTTGTGACATAATCAATACATATGTATGAATGTAAGGGGAGTCAATCGACTCGCAATGCATGGTTAGTGGTGTGTTGGATTTTGTATGAGCGAGTCCTCGAGCGTGTCCGCCCTTTAATGGGATATAAACCGTTTATTTGTATGTGTGTTTTTTTTTGGTTTTAGGCTGATTTGTCGTGGCGTGTGGGGCCAGTCGCCTTGCGACTCCGAAGGGTCGAGTCCCCGAGCACGAGTGAGGTCGATTTAGGTGAGTCCCGAGGCGTGGTACTTGGTCGTCTTGGGTGTGTGCCGATTTTAAGGTTTAGTGCGTTGTTTGTAATGCGTCTCTTCCCTCGGCTCGGAAAGCCAGTCGCATGGCGAGTCCAAGGCAGCTCTCTTACTTGGTGTGTTCCCAAGCCGCGTCAGGTTTTTTTTGTTGCGAAGTCCCCGTGCATGGTACTTAACCGTTCGAGTCGCTTTGCACGAGGAGGGGGAGGACAGGTCGCTGTGGGAAGCGTTTATCGGTTGTCTTGGCCCGGTAGACCAGTCGAGCGGGGAAACTCCGATGGGGCCTCCTGGTTGGCATGTTCGTGGACGACACAAGGCCCGATTCGGTGCCCTTGGGTCACACTACTTAGCCATGCCGGTCGCTTGACCAAGGATTGACTTCTGTAAGTAGCATATTGATGAATGTACGAGTGCGAGTGGCACAAGATGATGGCGAGTAGGCACAATTTGTGCGATATGAATGTATTTCATTATATGGCAACTGAGTATAAGTTTGAGTTCTATGTATAGAACTTTCGGAGGAGGTTTACATTCCATGGACTACCGACCTCAAGCTGGCCATTGCCTCGTATGTCGATGAGGTAGTAGGCATCGTTGCCGAGGATGTGCCCTATGGCGAATGGCCCCTCCCATGGGGGGGGAAGCTTGTGCATGCCCTTCTTGTCCTGGACCAGTTGAAGGACCAAGTCGCCTTCCTAGAAGGTGCGAGTCTGGACTCGGCGGCTGTGGTAGCGGCGGAGTCCCTACTGGTAGATGGTGGTGCGTGAGCGAGCTAGGTCGCGTGGTTCGTCGAGCTAATCGATGCTATCTTGGCAGGTGATCTCGTTTGTCGCCTCGACATAGTTGGCGACTCGGGGTGAGTCATGCTCTAGGTCAGTTGGCATTACGGCCTCGGCGCCGTACACCATGAAGAAGGGCGTGAACCCCGTGGAGCGGTTGATGGAGGTGCAGATCCCCCATATTACGGAGGGGATCTCTTCAACCCAGCATCCTGGGGTTCGCGGCTTGAGCTCGTGGAGGACGCTCTGATTAGCACGTTTTGCTTGGCCGTTCGACTCTGGGTGGGCGATTAAGGCGAGGTCGAGTCGTATGATGTGCTCTTCACAAAATTTTGCCATGGCGCCCTGGGCGAAGTTGGTTCCGTTATCCGTTATGATGCTGTGCGGGTAGCCGTACCAGTAGATGAGCTCGCGGAGAAACTTGGTGGCCGTCTTGCCGTCGTACTTTTTGATCGGCTTGGCTTCGACCCACTTGGTGAACTTGTCGACCGCGACTAGGAGGTGGGTGAAGCC
This sequence comes from Avena eriantha, assembly GCA_910589775.1. Classification (NCBI taxonomy): domain Eukaryota; kingdom Viridiplantae; phylum Streptophyta; class Magnoliopsida; order Poales; family Poaceae; genus Avena; species Avena eriantha. The sequence goes on along the minus strand of OU342745.1, from coordinate 201,479,900 downwards.
GGATGGGGCCTTCTTGAACGGGTCGACCATGTCCATGCTCCATACGACGAATGGCCAGGTGATGGGGATGGTCTTAAGTGCCGAACCAGGGAGGTGCGTCTGGTTGGCGTACTTCTGACACCCGACGCATCGTTGGACGATGTCAGTGGCATCGGCGTGTGCGGTGAGCCAGTAGAAGCCATGCCGCATGGCTTTGGTGACCAGGACTTGGCGCTAGCGTGATGTTCGTAGCCGCTGGCGTGGATGTCCTCGAGGATCTTGCGTCCTTCTTCTGGCTGTACGCAGCGCTGGAACACGCCAGTCATGCTACGTTTGTGGAGCTCGCCGTTGACGATGACGAAGGATTTGCAGCGGCGCACGATCATTCTCGCTTCCGTCTCGTTGCTTGGGAGGATCTTGTGCTTGAGGAAGGTGACGTATGGTGCAGTCCAGTCGCTGGGCTCCATGACCATGGCGATGATGGCGGGCTCGGGCTGCAGTGGTATCCCGATGTCGATCTCTTTTGGTGGGGAGACCGAAGGCTTATGGATGATGTCGAGGAAGATTCCTACGGGTGGTGATTGCTTGGCCAACCCGATGCGAGAGAGGGCGTCTGCCTCCTCATTCTTTCTCATGTCGATCCACTCAACTGAGTAGCCGGCGAAGTTCCCTCCGAGCTGGTCGACCTTTTGGCGGTACACTATCATCGTCGGGGAGACGACGTCGCAGGTCCCGGGGACTTGGCCGGCGACTAGGTCGGAGTCACCGTAGCACCGTAGGAGATTGACATTCATTTCCTTGGTGGCCATGTACTCGGCGATGTTGTTGGTGCAGGGCATGAAGTCGAGGTGGAGCACGTAGCGGAGCTTGTCTCCTTTGGGGGAGGCCAGGATGACCCCGGCCCCAGCGCCATCGATGTTCTTGGAGCCGTCGAAGTGGAGCGACCAGTAGTGGAGGTAGGGGAGCTTCTCCGGTTTCTGCGCTTCTTCCTAGTCGGCGATGAAATCAGCCAAGGCTTGTGATTTGATCGCTTTGCGTGGCTCGTATTTGATGTTGTGGATGCCAACCTCGACGACCCACTTGGCGACTTGCCCAGTCGCCTCGTGGTTGCGGATGATGTCTTGCAGCGGTGCGGAGGAGACGACCCTGATGGGTGCTCCTGGAAGTAATGTTGGAGTCGTTGTTGTGCCCTGAAGACCGCATACACCAATTTTTGGTACTGCGGGTAGCGTTGTCTTGAGTCTGCCAGGACCTCACTGTTGTAGTAGACGGGGCATTGTATGGGACGCTCTTTGCCCTCTTCTAGCCGTTCGATGACCATTATGGTGCTGATGACTCGAGTGGAGGCCACGCCGTAGACGAGCATCGGCTCTTTGTCGATTGGGGCAGCAAGTAGTTGGGCCACGAGTAGCACTTCTTTGAGTGCCTTGAGTGTGTTGTCTGCCTCTGTGTCCCATTGGAACGTGGGGTTCTTGCGCATCAGGTGGTATAAGATCATTGCCTTCTTGCCAAGCCAGGGGATGAAGCGACTGAGAGCCGCGACTCGCCTGGCCAACTTCTGGACGTCGCGTATGGGGTTGGCTTTGCCTCGCTTGGAGACCACGTACCCCAGGAGCTGTCCAGTAGGGACGCCAGGAGCTGTCCAGTAGGAGCGCGATGGTGTCGATCTTTATGGGGTTGGCTTTGCCTCGCTTGGAGACCACGTACCCCAGGAGCTGTCCAGTAGGGACGCCAAAGGTGCATTTTCCTGGGTTGAGCTTGATGTTGTACCTCCGCAGATTTGCAAAGGTCTCTGCCAGGTCGGCGAGCAAGTCGTCCTGGTGGGTAGATTTTACCACCACATCGTCGATGTAGACGTGGATGTTGCAGCCAATTTGGCTCGTGAGGCACTCCTGCATGCACCTTTGGTAGGTGGTGCCCGCATTCTTGAGGCCGAACTCATGGTCGTGTAGCAGAAGGCGCCGAATGGCGTGATGAACGCCGTCTTCTCCTCATCCTCGACCGCCATTTTGATCTGGTTGTAGCCAGAGTATGCATCGAGGAAGCACAGTGACTCCGATCCCACTGTCGAATCGATGATCTGGTCGATGCGTGGTAGGATGAACTCCTCCTTCGGGCAGGCGCTGTTGAGATTGGTGTAGTCGATGCACATTCTCCAAGTGTTGTTCTTTTTCAGGACTAGGATTGGGTTTGCCAGCCACTTGGAGTATTAGATTGGTCGAATGAAGCTTGCGGCTAGCAGGCGCTGTACTTCTTCGGCGATTGCTCGGCGGCGCTCTTCATTGAAGGGCCGCAACGACTGCTTTATGGGTCGCACTTTTGGGTGTGCGTTGAGTTTGTGCTCAGCGAGTTCCCTCGGGACACCAGGCATGTCCGATGGTTACCATGAGAAGATGTCGCGATTTTCACGGAGGAGCTTGATGAGCGCGCTTTCCTATGCGGGGCTCATGTGCGCTCTAATGGTGACCGTCTGGCTGGAGTCGCCCGGGACGAGCTCGATGGTGCGGGTGTGCGTGGTCGCCTCGAACATGGAGCTAGCAGCGGTTGGCTTCTTCAGAATGGTGGGGTCATCCTTGTTGATGCTGCTCGCGTATTTCACGAGCTCTTCCGCGTGGTCGGTCTCCGCGGCGATGACAACATCGGCAAGCTCATCGCCCTTGTCCTCGCATTCCACGGCCATGTTGGGGTCGTCGTGGATGCTGATGATGCCGCTTGGACCTGGGAGCTTCATCATGTTGTAGGCATAGTGCAGGGTCGCCATGAACTTGGCGAACACCTAGTGCCCTAGGACACAGTGGTAAGGGCTGCTGAAGTTCACCAGCTCAAAAATGATCCACTCGGTGCGGAAGTTTGCTGGTGTGCCGAAGGTGACTAGCAGCGTCACCTTGCCGATCGGATACGCCTTCCGACCGGGGATGATGCCGTGGAAGGTGGTGAGTGTCGACTCGATCGCTGACTCCGGGAGGTGGAGACTTTTAAATGTGTCCAGGTATATGATATTGATGGAGCTTCCGTCGTCCATCAGCGTCTTGGGCAGCCAGTAGTCGGCCACTTTGGGCCTGATCACCAGGGTGACTCGCCCTGGATATTCGATCCTGGGCGCGTGATCCTAGCGACTCCAGGTGATGCTTTGCTCGGACTAGTTGAGGAAGTGGGGGATGTCGACTTGGGTCACCGCATTGACGGCGACCACGCAGGCGAGCACCTTCGCGCTTGGTGTCGAGCCCGGTGAAGGTGTGTAGCGATCCAACGGTGTTTCCGAACTCGCCGGCATTCCCGTTGTCCCTTGATAGGTTGTTGTTGGGGTCCTCCCTTGCTCGCCTTGCCTTTTCGATCTCCTTTAGAGAATGGCAGTCCGCGGTGGTGTGGGTGGCGGGTTTTCCCTCCCTGCTATGGTAGACGTAGGGCTGGTTGAGCAGGGCGACGGGGTCGAATTTTGGCCTCGCCGCGTTGTTGGCGCGGTTGTTTCCGCTGCCGCGGTAGTTTCCTCCGTTGCGGCGGAAGTTCTTTGGGTCGCGTTGGCCGTAACTGGCGTTAGTGAAGAAGTCAACTTGCCCGTCATTGCGGCGCTTGCCGGTGAGGCGTGTGTTGCTATAGCGCATGTCGCGTTGCCGCCCGTTGTCGTGGCCGCTAATGCGGTGCCTTCCTCCTGACTCGTCGTCGGAGTCCTGGTTGGGGTCCTCCTCCGCATAGCGCTTGGTGATCTCGAGGAGGTTGGGGATGTTGTCGAGCGTCCGGTAGACCCTCTTGATCTTAGCGACCAGGGGTTCGTACCGGCACGCGTTCTTGAAGCAGTGGATCGCTGTGTCTGGGTGGATACCGGAGGCATTGATCCATAGTTCCTGCCACCTCTAGATCCAGTGGTGGGTCGACTCGCCCTGTCCCTGCATGCATCGCTCCAGGTCCTTGATGGTGGTGGTGCGAGTGTAGGAGCCCTCGAAGTGTCGGACGAAGGCGCGCCGCATCTCTTCCCACGAGTCGATGCTGTCGGCGGGGAGGGTATTGATCCATTACCGGGTCGCTCCTTCCATCATCAGGGGAAGGTAGCGAGCGGCGAGTAGGTCGATGTGGCCGGCGATTCCCATCACCATGAGGTACATGTCCAGCCACACCGCTGGGTTGTACGTTGGGCCGTACTTTTCAATCTCCTTGGGAGCCTTGAAGTTGGCAGGGTACTTCTCGCCTCGGATCATAGGTCCGAAGCACTGGGGGCCAACTCGGCTGAGCGAGCCTCTGGGTTCGGGGTCGCCGTGGTTGGTGAGGGTGTGCCTCAAGTCATTGGGCTGGCGTGCCCGCCAAGCCTGGTTGTTGATGATGTGCGTTCGGGCGTCGATGGGTTACTCGTTGGCGGCGACCGTGTTGTTCACCGGCCGTGGCTCGTTGGTGGAGAGCGCGGGATTGGCGACCCGTGGCTGGTGCGCCAGGGGTTGGGGCGGTGGGCAGGTGAGGGCGTTGGTGACGGTTGGAGGGGCGCTTGAGGCTGCCCTGCTTGCTGATGAGCGGGAATTCATCCGCCTCCGCGGGTCGACCCCCACGACTTGCTACTCGACGGCCCCGGCGAGTAGGGACTTGGCGTACTGGATCTACAACACGCCTTCTCCTTGGATGTCGAGGTGGGTGACCGCGGCGTCTGCCGCGATGATGTTGTCCATTGTGGTGGAGTATAGGGGGAGCCCATTGACGTCGCGGGCCTGTGGCGAGATTATGATCCGCGGCTGGTCCAGTGGGGGCGCGCGACCAATGGGTGGAGGTGGGGCCCCAGTCGCCGGTGCGTCGGGTGGTGGTCGATTGTTGCCGCCTGGTGGCACGTTCTTGCAGTATTCGCGCTCGGCCGCGCGTGTGGGGTCGCTTTCGTCGTTGAAGTTCAGGACGCGGCCCTGGATGTTGGAGTTCAGGCGAATCCTGATGCGGCGCTGGTGGTAAAGCGACAGCTCCTGCGCCATTGCCCACTCGAGGCGGAATTTCTCGCGCTCGGCTAGCTCCTTGCGCTGCGCCTCCTCCAGTCGCAGGCAGGCTTCCTCCACCTCCGTGGCCGTGGCGGTCGGCAGGATCAGCGTGGGGAATGGATCTGGCGGGGCGACCGTGCTGCGCGCCATGTAGATCGCGTTGAAGCGATTGGATCTGGCGCGGAAGTCCTCGGGAGACTCGGAGCCGCAGTCAAATCGAAGATCCCAAGGATGGAGGAATCCTTGAAGTCCTCAGGGTTGGAGATCCGCGTGATGGAGTCTTCCCGTGACACTGCGGTGATGGATCCGTCGACCGGGGCAGGGGTCGTGGAGTCGGCGTCGTCGTGGAGGGTCGCGTCGTCCGTGGCGGCATTGGTCTCGACCGCATTGCTGGCGGCCGAGTCGTATTCAGTGGCGAGGCGGCTGATGGAGTGGACCTGCTCCTCCAAGAGAAGATCGCGGCGTGGTGGCGATCCGTCGACGATTGTCGTTTCCACCGGGTCGACTGCGTCGGTGAAGCCGACGAACAGACTGATGGTGTCGACCGGCATTATCGCGCTGTGGGTGATCGGGTGCGACGCCGAGATGTAGCTACGGGGCATGATCTGCAAGATCACGCCGGTGGCGATCAGCCGATCGATCGGCGAGTAGGGTCTCGCCATAGAACTCAGGCTAGTCCGGTTAGGCCCCACGGCGAGCGCCACTGTCGTGGAAATGGTCACGGCAGTCGCTGCCATGGGCAACGATTGATAGAATGGGGGGCGAGAGCTGGCGGCCATCTGCGGAGCGACATGGGGCGGATGCACGTGGATTTACCTAGGTTCGTCCCGCCGGAGGGTAAAGACCTACTCCTGCTAGATTGGATTGATGGAGAGTGAGTATAGGGGTGGCGAGCTCGGCGTCTAAGCAGCGAGTCGCTTGAGGTGATGTATGATGGACCGTAAGTCCTCAAGCCACCCTAGAAAGGTTTATATATGGGGTACCTCGCTAGGGTTTACAGTTTACAACCAAACAAGATATGGATTCGAAGACTTTGACGTAATCCGACTAGGCTTTAGCTACGCTTTTCGGCCTCCAGTCTCTAATCGTTAGGCCTTCTCCTCAGTCGCGTTCCGGTCGCTATCCTGCAGGCCCACTCGCGAGGTCTTTGGCCCAATCGGAACATCCTGATAGGCATAGCCCATTCGGCATATCCTCATTATCTCCTCCAACACATCCGTACAGTTTTTGATGTATACACAGGTATTATCAAAACCACCATGGACATTGTCAGAGACATCGTCTGCGTAGACCGGAAGAACAAACTCCTTAAGTTTCGGGGCTGTAGCCGTCGGAACTTTCAAGAATCATGGAACTAGCCATCTGCATCAATATTCAGCACTCAGTAAAATTGCAGGCAGAAAAGATGGTCAGAAACAACCGCGGCGCCTGCGTTGTCTGAGAGAAAACGCTCCATCCGAACCAGATGATCGCGGCCGGGACGTGGAGCTGTCACTGGATGCGATCGAGGCGATCGTGGCCGAGAGCACCACGGCGCGGAACCAGGCGAACGAACCGGATGGGCCGCCCACGCTGGAGTACAGACCACGTTGTGGTCGAGCGAGCGAGATCGCACCAGGCGGGCGCGGAGCGCTTCCGTCGATCGCCAAAAATCCTCGCTCAGGGACAGAAGGTCTGTACCTAGGCGGCGCGGGCGAGCTTTGCACTTTTCTTTTTTTTAACTGAACATCGGATCAAACTTCCTTGGCTCCACGTACTAGAGCTAACGATCGATTGCCCCTCTTTTTTCTGTCAGGTGGTACGTAGAAGATTCTGATATCGATGGCTTTTTTTTTTACCCCTGCTCGCGATGGGAACGACCATGGAAAACAGCGATCAATCCCTCCAATCCAGCAGCGATTCCCTTTCTTTTTTTTCACGAACATGAGCTGTTGGTACTTGGTACGGATCCAAAATAGCGACCGGTTGACCTTTTTTTCAACACTCCTTGACCTTTTTTTTACTTTGCCTTGGCGATCGGATCTGGACTGGCACAATCCGTTTCTTTCCGGATTCTTCCTGGCGATCGGATCTGGACTGGAAAAACGCTGCAATTCCACGCGCACGATGGCCTACACGTCTCCAGCAGCAATAGACTCGGACAACAACAGAAATCTAACGCCCCAAGAAAGAGACTTGGCAGCGACACATCAATATCCACAAACCAGTGTTTTGCTAGATCGCTAGAGGCAGCAATACTCCTTAGCAGAATAACAAATAAATCTCAGCAGTAAAATCATTATGAGAAACCCAACGAATCTGATATCAAGATGATACGGATCAACGTGATCTAAAGGGGTTTAGGCCCGGTCTTTCACGATGATCGATAGAATTCAGCAAGCTAGAAAGAGAACTCAATCTGAAATAGATCAAACTGGTCTCTCTTCAATTCCCCACGTTGGAACTGATCAAAATAAACTCCCACACATAGCACAACACCAGACCTTAAAGATCAGCAAGCAAACACAACGATATGCACCCCAAACATTGGAACTTTTCTGGTGTCTCTTTTAGCTCGAAAATAACAAGTCTGAATTACAATGACCGCTGCCAGGAACCCTTTATAGGGTGACTCCAACGCTACTCTGGCTAGGCTAGGTCCCTTGCCAAACTAAAAGCCCAAATGGCCAAAACACACTTGATTTTGGACAGGCCCAAAACCATCATACGCAGTAAAACCAAACTGAAAATAGAACCTGAACCAAAATTAATGAAAATAGAACAACTAAATATCTTTGGACGCAGCTCTTTGGCCAACATGAAACATCATTGGAGGTGTCCGAAAGTTGGGCTTCACCTCATCTTTAGGAGGCACTTCAAAGCTGAATTGTCAAAGCTTTAGAACATAAGGAGGTGGTAAAATATCAGGAGTAGTAGCTATCCTCCCCTCATTAGTTAGCCAAGGTAACGTTGGTCAAGGAAACCCTAGCCAAGGAAATAGGAGTCAAGGGAATGCTGGGCACGGCCATGCCGGACAGCATAACTCAGCAGGAGCAGGACAGTATCCCCCACAACAACAAAAGTATGTACCTCGGCAAGAGAAAAGTGTAGGAACAGCTATGCAACAACAATATGCTCATCAAGGGCAAAACAGGTACAATGATGGTTATTCGGCTATGGCCAATGCCGGGTTTCCCAGGCCGGATTATTATGCGATGGGAAATACAATGGGATCAAGGCTGGGAAACAGGAATTTGTAGCCGAATGATGGAAGATTGAAGCTGGATAGAATTTATATGTCGGAGATAATGGAAGGACAAGGTCCTCCAGGACCTGCATGCTTTGGACCTCAGATTATGAGGGAACCACCTATGTCAAAGTTTGAGTTGGCTAGGGGAACAAAGACGGTAGCACCAAGTCGCAAGATTGGTTGATTGATTATGCCAACGCTGTGCACATCGCACAGGGCAATCTCAGATGGACGGTGAGGTATGTACCTTAGATGCTCGAGGGACCAGCAAGGGTCTGGCTGAATAATCTGCCACCGGGAAGTATCAACTATTGGTTTAATTTTGAGGAGATGTTCATCAGTAACTTTAGTTGCACGTACAAGAGACCGAATAGGCCACAACACTTGGCAATGTGTAAGCAGAGGCCGAATGAGACCGACCGGGAGTTCTTGACTCGGTGGTGTACATTGCACAACTCATGTGAAGATGTGATCGAGTCATATGCAATTGCTTGGTTTCCACAAGGGTGTAGACATGCAAGTGTACTATGCAAAATGCTACAAAGGGATATGCCAACTATGTTAGCCAAGACAATCAAGATTGCAGACTCATTTGCATTGGGAGATCCAACCCAACCCCTGCTTATATCGGCTGAGTCGAATGAGGAGTACTACCACAGGGGTAGGGACGGGTCATCCCGGTAGAATGATTTTTGGGGCAAGAGAAGAGATGAAAGGCCGGATTACCGGTATAACTCTAACCACGTTGCTAAAGTGACTCAAGATCAGCCGGATGCTGGGAGTAACCAGCGACAGAAGAACAGTAGCCAATAGTGGACACAAAAGAATGATGGTAAGAAAACTTGGACCAATGAATAGAAGAAGCAATGGCAATAAAAAAGAGACAAGCCGAGATATACCTACGAGTCTATGCTAGATCAACCATGCAAGTTCCACACACCCAATCCGAGTAAACCGGCAAATCATACGACCCGACAATGTAAATGGATGCAGTGTGCAGGACAAGGAAACATGGGGCCACCTTCGGAACCTCGGCAACCACAACTCACAGGGGCAAATACTCAACAAGTAACATTGCCACCACCCCCGCCGAGGTATGAGCATCATCAAAGAAGGGAAGTGCAATAGGTGCAAAACTAGAGCCAAGCAGAGTATGGATATGCTGGCTAGGGAGGTCGAAATGAATACAGAACCTGAGTTATTGTGTGTTTACAATAGAGCAAAATGATAGTCAAAGTGTTCAAAGGAGACACATGGAAGTCAATGCAGTTATGCCGATTGTGCCAAAGTATATGTACTGGCCAGATCAGGAATCACATGGAGCATAAAGGATCACCCCAAGATCATGTCGTGTCCTAGAGCATACGCTCTAGTACTTGATCCGACATTCATTGGGCTGAGTCTGAACGTCGAGTTCTCCAAGGTGTTGGTTGATAATGGCAGCAGTATCAATATACTGTACAAGGACGCAATGCATAAGTTGGGAATTTTGGAAAACTTGCTCCAAGCGACTAAGACCACATTCCATGGCATTGTGTCGGGTTTGTCATGCGATCCAATCGGGAAGGTTTGGATAGATGTTTTATTTGTCACAAGAGAGAATTCTTGGATAGAAAACCTAGAATTTGAGGTTGTGGATCTGGAAAGTTGTTACGATGCTCTGTTGGGCAGACCAACTATATCCAAATTCATGGCAAGTTGTCACATAAGCTATCTGAAGATGAAAATATCAGGGCCAAATGGGGTCATTACTATTGTAGGAGATTATAGACGTTCTATGCAATGTGCCTCAGCTAGATCAAACCTGGCCGAGTCATTGGTCATTGCGCAAGAAAAGAAGAGAATCCATGATGCGGTGGCACTGGCTCAGTCGGCTCAACTGAGTATGCTGACACTGAGTAACCCACATGGGAGTGTTTCATTCCAGCCGACTAAGGACACCAAGAAATTTCCAATTGATGACTAGTTCCGATTGGAGCGGGCCTGAATGATAAATAAGAAAGAGATGTCATCAGCTTCCTCCGTGAGAATTGGGATATCTTTGCTTGGTCCACGCATGACCTGCAAGGTGTGCCAAGGGAGCTGGCTAAGAACTCTCTGCATGTCAGGCCTGATGCAAGGCTGGTGAAGCAACCTCTTCGCCGTTTCGCCAAGGATATGAGAAAGATCATAGGGGATGAGATAGCTCAGCTCCTTGCAGCCGGGTTTATCATGAAAGTACTTCATCCGGATTGGCTATCTAATCTGGTGCTAGTGGAAAAGAAAAAGGATGATCCGAATGTTGCCGTGGTATGGCGAATGTGCATTGATTACACGAACTTGAACAAGGTGTGTCCAAAGGATCCATTCCCTCTACGAGGATAGATCAGGTCACTGACTCAACCGCTGGGTATGAGCTCTTATCATTTGTAGATGCGTATTCTGGTTTTCACCAGATACAGATTAACCCGGCTGATGAAATAAAAACAGCTTTTATTACCCCGTACGAGGATTATTGCTATTGCACTATGCCATTAAAAAAATAATGCAGGGGCAATGTATCTAAGGTGCCTTAAAAAATGCTTGCACGATCAAATTGGCAAAAATTTCCAAGTGTATGTTTATGATGTGGTGATAAAAACCAAAGGGAGTCATACCCTCTTAGATGATATTTGGCAAACATTCGCGAACTTGAGAAAGTTCCGAATGAAGCTTAACCCAAAAAAATGCACCTTCGGTGTCCCGGCCGAAAAATTACTCGGTTTCCTTGTATCCAGCCGAGGTATAGAGGCTAACCCAACTAAAATCCGAGCCATCGAGCAAATGGAATTACCGAAGTGTCTCAATGATGTCTAGAAGTTCACATGTTGTCTGGCATCATTGAGTCGGTTTGTATGTCGACTGGGAGAAAAGGCTTTGCATGTCTATCAGTTAATGAAAAAGTAGGATAAGTTCATATGGACACCGCAGGCGAATGACGCATTCCATGAATTAAAAAAGAGCCAATGTTAGCCTACATAGCATTCCATGAATTAAAAAATAGCCAATGTTAACCTCTGCACTAGTGTTAGCCTCACCACTATCCAAAGAGCCAATGTTGCTCTACATAGCAGCGACCAACCGAGTCGTAAGTGACGTGGTAGTGGTGGAGCGTGATGAGGAAGGTAAGTTGGTGCAGAGGCCAGCCTATTACCTAAGCAAAGTACTTTCTACTTCGAAGCAAAACTATCCCCATTATGAGAAAATGGCATATGGCGTCTATATGGCAGCTTAAGAACTACTTTGAAGAACACCCCATAAAGGTGATATGTGAAGCACCCATATCTAAGATAATGGGAAATAGAAATGCAAGTGGCCGAATTGCCAAGTGGCCAATTGAGATAGCCCCATATGCTCCACAATATGACAGGAGAGATGCAATCAAGTCCTAGGCAGTGTCTGACTTTTTTGTGGCTTGGGCCGAGATGCAGTATGAACCACCATTGCTTGATTCGAACTCCTAGAGAATGTACTTTGACGGGTCAAAACTGAAGTATGGTTTAGGTGTCGGGGTAGTGTTTACCTCGCCTAAAAAGACCAGCTGAGATATGTGTTGTAGATTCACTTTAGAGCATCAAACATTGTGGCCGAATATGAGGCACTTGTGCATTGCTTAAAGGTAGAAAAAGAAATTGGAATACGTCAGATCTAGTGTTTTGATGATTCCAATTTGGTGTTACAGCAAGTTTCGGGTCATTGGGATTCTCTGGATGCAAATATGGCTCTATATAGATTGCATGTGCAAAAAATATGTGGGTACTTTGAAGGATGTGAATTCCATCACGTACCTCAGGGTGAAAATGATGCAACTGACGTATTATCAAAACTTGGTTCATCTTGGCAAGCAATCCCGCTAGGAGTAGCTTTGAAGCACCTCAAAAAACCATCTATCAAACCATCGCCAGAGTCTGGGTCAATCTATATACCGGCCAATCCTGGATCCGATGTTGTCCCAATGGACATTGATTGGGGGAACCGTTCGAGTAACCTGAGGACTGCCTCGGCAGACCCGGGGACTACCCCAGAAAACCTGGGGACAGTCTCATAGAACCCCGAGACTATTTAGCTTAACCGGTAGAAGTTATGTCGGCTAACCCAATGGAAGTGGATGAAGGATTTTCCCAGCATGTACTATACCAGCATGGGCACAACCAATTTTTTGCTTCTTGAAAGATGGGAGTTTGCCAAGTGATGAGGTACTCTCCAGGCAACTTCAGAGAAGAGAAAAGGCATATACCATAGTAAATGCCGAGTTATATAAGAGAAGTGTCACAAGTGTCCTTCAGCGATGGGTTGATCCGGTAGAGGGGCAAGAGATCCTCCGAAATATACATCAGGGCGAATGTGGGCATCATACCTTGTCCAGGGCTTTAGTCGTCAAGGCATTTCGGCATGGATTTTATTGGCCTAGTGCTTAAAAAATGATGAGGACCTTGTGAGGAAGTTCAATGGGTGTCAGAGGTATTCGAGCAAAATTCATATGCTATCCTCCGAACTCAAAACTATACCTATCACTTGGCCATTTGCTATATGGTGTTTAGACATGGTTGGACCATTTAGGCTGGCTCACGGAAACATGACTCATATCCTAGTCATGGTGGACAAGTTTACAAAATGGATTGAGGTCAAGCCAATCATAAAGTGTGATGGGCCCACTACCGTATCTTTCCTGAAGGACATTATCCTAAGATATGGGTATCCACACAGTATCATAACAGATAATGGCACAAATTTTGCCGAAGGAGCATTTGCTCAGTTCTGCCAAGCTAAAAGGATAAGACTTGATGTTGCATCAGTTACACACCCCGCATCGAACAGACAAGTAGAGAGATCCAATTGGGCTAGTACTATCTGGTACAAAACCCTGGCTCATTGAGCCACTGCAAAGATCAACGGGGTGTTGGATTGATGAACTCCCGGTAGTGCTATGGAGCCTAAGGACAACTCCGAATGGATCAACTGGCTATACGCCATTCTTTCTAGTATATGGGGCAGAAGTTGTATTACCAGCCGACATAGAGCATCATTTTCCTAGAGTCACCCAATGCACAGAAGCCGAAGTGCAAGAAGCCCCAAAAAATGATGTTGATCTACTAGAAGAAGCGAGAATTGGCCTTGTCCAGATCTACCATATATAGGCAAAACCTCCGACGCTATCATAGCCGGAAAGTGAACCCCCGAGTTTTCCGGGAAGGAGATTTGGTACTTCGTCTGGTGCAACACACTACCGGCATGCATAAGCTCTCACCTCCATGGGAAGGACCATTCATCGTGAGCAAAGCATTGCACAATGATTCATTCTATCTTATAGATGCTCAATCGCAGGAGAATAATAAGGTGAAAAAGTCAGGAGAAGATTCGAAAATGCCATGGAATGTAGCACTTCTTCGTCCATTTTACACTTAGCTGAAGTGTATGTATCTTGAACTCTCATATGTCGGCATGTATGTTGGCAATGAGCTTATCAATGAAACCTCAGCACCTCGAGCAGAAACTTGGGAACTACCTTAGTAGTAATTGTCTTTATTCTGTATTTATGTTTTATATGTCCGCTGGCTTAATTTTTACCCCTTAGTCGAGTTAGTAATGTGTCGACACCAAAAGCTAAATCTTAGACTTGCTGCTGTCCAAAAAGATTGTCTTCATGGCAAGCAAGAGAACAAGCTTGAAAATGCTAAACACATGAACAACGACTAAGGAAGGAAACATAATCGAGCCAACATTTGTTTTCGGACTAACCCCTGTATTTACTTTCTTTAAAATTATGCCGAATCATTTTGAGCTAATCCTCCTACTTTCAAGTATTGTTAATTTGTTTTTTTGACCTCAGACTCGTAAGTCGAACGCTTCATAAAGGTAGACGCAATCCGAGTCATCAGATTAAGCGATCAAGAAAATGAAACTCAAGGACTTTGCCTAAATAGATTTGATGTAAAAATAATAATAGTAGAAAAATGACTTAACTGTATCATACATGTTGCACCCGACATACTGGGGATTTAACGAAGTTCAAAGTTTGTGCGCTTAAGGAGCGGCGGCAGCCGGATCATCTACAGCAGGAGGTGGAAGAGCAGCTTCGGGTTCAGGAACCTCGGTTTCCACTTCCTCATCCGGGTCCGCCTCGGGATCCTCAGCATCCTCCTGGTCTTCATTAGCACCTTCCTCGACATATTCATCATCCACCTTGTCTAGAAAGCTCGGCTCATCAGTCGAAGCATGGATATTGCCATATTGGATTAACTGATAGGCTCGGGCCTAGCATTGTTCGATGAAGGCTGGGTCGGTTGTCCACCTAGATACGGTGCGCATATTCAGAACTGTATCCAGGTTGATACTGTCGTACCATGATAGCATGAAGGACAAAGTTATGTCGGCACCAACTCGCGCGGTGGACTCCCGCCACAGATTCAAGGTTGTATCACTTTCCATCAGTTTCTCGGCCAACTGGGAGGGGCGTTTGGGTTCACTTTCTTGTGGCTAGAGGACATGGAAAACCCGGACGGAAGCATTATATAGATCTACCCCGAACATCTTCATCAGCTTAACCCGGGCCCAGAGCCTGACCAACGAGTCATCCATGAAATACGCCGTAGAGGCCTGAGCAGGAACACCCTTCTCGGCTCAAAATTTCTGAACAGTAGTGGCACCACGAGTTTGGGACTCTAGAAAGTTGCCTGAAAGGCAAGTAAAAGGAACAAGTTGGTAAAAGAAACAGAAGACATAAGGGGAATGTTGGCAAATAATAAAAAGTCAGGGGAAAACTCACGAGATATGACACTGTTGATTCGGGTGAGCTCCATCAACCAAGCAGCAGCCTTTTTCCTAAGATTCTGCAGCTCAAGGTTCACGAGACAAATTTGACCTCGGTCTCCTTTACTAGATCCTTCTCCTTCTCGAGTTGGGTCTTGAGTCGGCCTTCTCTTTAGAAAAGGCCTATTCAACCTTGTCAAGCTCGGCTTTATGAAGTTTCTTCAATTCTTCATTTTCGGCATAGAGCTGAGAGATCTCATCATCTTTTCTTCAACTGAGCCTGATGCGTCAATTCAGGCATGGAAACACAATCCTGAAGAGACACTAAAAAGATTTTACCTAGCAGAACCAAGGTATAATTACCCATCGATCCAGAATGAAGAGATGCAAAGATAAAGGGCAAGAGGAAACATACATTTTAGCTTGGCCACTTGTTTCTGTAGCTCCTTGTTCTAGGTTTCCACATCAGCTGGCAAAATCTGAGTGATAAGTTAGCTTGGCAAGTCAAAAACAAAAGGAACCGAACTAAAGGCAATTAGGCCAAGGTTTACCTTTCTTCTTCAGCTCCGACAGCAATGCCTTATGCTTCAAGGAAAGTTCTTTATGCGCGTCAAGGAGCCGCTGGAATTCGGCAGTATGCTGGTTGGTGGTGATCTGAAAAGAAAAATTGTTAGTCACTGATCGGTATGGTATTTGAAGCTACTAAAGATCCGAGTCAAGTGAAATTCAACCCGACTCTAGGTGGCTGTATATTCGAAGATAATCGAGAACCAAGTCAAGTGGAACTTAACCCGGATCTAGGTGGTTGGATATTCGAAGCTACTCAAGATCCGAGTCAAGTTGAACTTAACCCATCTCTAGGTAGCTGAATATTCAAAGCTACTTGATGTCTACGCACTTCTATTCTTGTAGACAGTTGTTGGGCCTCCAAGTGCAGAGGTTTGTAGAACAGCAACAAGTTTTCCCTTAAGTGGATCACCCAAGGTTTATCGAACTTAGGGAGGAAGTGGTCAAAGGTATTCCCTCTCAAGAAACCCTGCAATCAAGATACAAGAAGTCTCTTGTGTCTCCAACACACCCAATACACTTGTCAGGTGTATAGGTGCACTAGTTCGGCGAAGAGATAGTGAAATACAAGTGGTATGGATAATTATAAGTGGTAACGGTGCTAGAAAATAGATTGATGGCGTGGAAAAGACTAAAGTAAAGCTGAAATAAAGACGGAAGCAAGCAAACATGTAACAGATCTAATTGCAAACGGTGTATCAATGCTTAGAAACAAGGCCTAGGGATCATACTTTCACTAGTGAACACTCTCATATAAATATCTTCTCTTCATGATACTACTCTGAACTACTCTCCGGTTGGACACTCTAATCCATGGTAGGGCTATAATAGCACACCTCAAAGTTTGCTTTCCGCATCTAGAAAACCCCACACTGTCACCTTGAGTACTAGATGAGTCCAATAAGCACAACAATTTCATAAAGATATCCAACTCCAAATATAACTCATAACAAGTATTTGTAATCTCTAGCCTAAGTGCCACCATGGTGTGCACGCTGTCAACTTCACACACATGGGGAGAGCAGAGATTCATTAAAGCACTTGAGTAGCAGAATAGATCTACTTGATTACAAAGCTCATGATCACAATATGATCATGCATAGAGAGAGATGAACAGATAGCTACCGGTAGAATCCTTAGCCTCGAGAGAGAACTACTCCCTCCTCATCATGGGAATCAGCAATGGTGATGGAGATGGTGGTGGAGATCGATGGAGATGGCTCCGGGGGCACTTCCCCGTCCCAACAGGGTGCCGGAACAAAGACTTTCTGTCCCCCGAATCTCCCCTTCGGTGGCGGCGGCGCTGCGGAACTTTTCATGGCTGGAGGCTTGATTATTTAGGGTTTTCGTGTCGGGAGGCTTCTTATAGGCGAAGAGGCAAGGTCGGTGGGCGGCCAGGGGGCCCACACCATGCCCTGGCGCGGCCTGGGGGGACCCGCACCATGGGGTGGTGTGGCCACCCTGTGGCCCCTCTCCGACTCTCCATCTGGCTCCGTGAGTCTTCCGGGAAAATATCAACTTTGGCTTTTGTCCGGTCCAATTCCGAGAATATTGATTTTCTGACTTTCCTGGAACCAAAAACAACAGAAAACAGGCAACTGGCACTGTGGCTCTTATTAATAGGTTAGTCCAAGAAAGTGTATAGAAAGTACTCCAAAGTTGGAACAAAACACAAGAAAGTAGATAAAACCAAGCATGGAACATCAAAAATTATAGATACATTTGCAATGTATCAACATCCCCAAGCTTAACTCCTATTCATTCTCGAGTAGGCAAGTGATAAAAAAAAGAATAATTTTTGAGGTGACATGCACCATCATAAAATTGATCAAAGTATTTGTAAAACATTCAAAGCTGGAATCATAGTACTTCAATCATAACATGAAAGACAAAGTTCTAGCAATAAGACAAAGCAACTATGATGCAACAATGCTTTGCAAGACGTTTGTTTGTTTCAAATAAAGAAAACATAGCATAGTGGCATTCAGCTTGTCCCTCATAGAGTAGCAAACATAAATGCATAGGACACCTTCAAAGTTCATAAGAGTGACTAGATACAAATAGTTTAAAACAAGCAATATCAAGGTATGCATCAATCAACTAGTCTTGGGACAATGCACATAGAACTAAGAATGGCCACTATGCTCTCAAAGTAGGTGCATAAAGGTAGAAGGTGGAGACTCAATATAATGGTGGAAGAAAGGCCTTCATAGAAGGAAGTAGGGATTCAAGTCTCATAAAGAGCTTCCAAAAATTATGGTACTTATTAGCTTTCAGCTCTCCTTTCCCCTATCATAAGCATCTTGAAGGTGATTAAGGTTAAAGTGAACAAACTATGGTGTACATGCTTGACGAAGTATAAGTTAGAAATCTCATGTCCCTTGAATACGAGGGTCGCTCCTCATGCTACTCAAGTTTAGTCACCGGTAAGTTCTTGTCATCGTAAGTACATGTCTATCATAGAGAACCGCCAACGGGGTACCCCTTTCCCGATGATACGGAAGAATCCCCATATCAAAATGACAAGGCAAGCAGACAACGAGCATCTCAGCAATCTTCTTATTTACCATGGGAATGTGGTACTTTTTTCTCTTTCCTCTTTTCATAATCTTTTTTTCTTTTTCTCTTTTTTTCTCAATATAGGACTCTTTTTTTATAAGAAGAATGCTTCATAGACAGCTCATTATGGTTACGCTGCAGGTTTCCACCATGTCAGCATGGATTAGTCCAGCGGCCCAGGCGTTTCTCTAACACATATACATAACTCCATGGACTTACAAGCTCCCCTTTCATTTCACACCGACGACATCCATATACAAAAGAGCATGATATAAACTAGGTACAAGTACCAAGTGTAATGTTGAAACCGTTCCCCATGAGAGCATTGTTCTGCTAATTCCCAACAAATAGGTGCAAGCAAACATTGACGACATAATGGTTCAAGTTTATTAAGGGCAAGAAAAGTAAAGTGTGCCATCAACTTCGTGAGAGCTTTAATCACTAGTTTTCTCATAACAAGTTTAATTCGGAAGGTAAACAAAAGCATGAATATACTTGGAATAGCATAAGTTAGTAGGTAGGTATGGTGGACTCTTTGGAATAACTTGGTTTAAGGAGTTGGATGCATGAGTGGAACTCATACTTGGTTGTGGAGGCTAGCAAAAGACTGGGAGCGACAAACTAAGAGAGACATAATGGCCATAATAATGCAGAGCGACAAAACATCATTAATCAAAGCATAAAGTGATACTACAAGTTGAAAACTAAAGCATCATAAAGGCTATGGTGACTTGAGATAGTCATAACATGGTGTGAGCATGCGCCAAGTCAACCCAAATAAAGCATCAAAGGAGAATACCACTATACTATGCTTTAATATGCTAAAACAACGCATGATTCATCCAAGGCACATTAAGCAATCTCAATTGTTTATAACAAGTCATGCTACAGCAAAGAATACTAAGCATAAAGCCAAAAAAATATCAAGCATGGCATGACAAAGCATAGGCCATAGTCAAAAAAAGCTCTCTTTAACACATAAGCATGAACTTTCCTACTCTTTTCCAATCCAAACCAAACTATTTGCAAACCAATATATGAAAGAGGGGGTCCAGCCAATTTATTCAGAAAACTAAGAAAACAAAATCAAACGAAAAACCAAAACAAAAACAAAAAGGAAGATGCTCCAAGAACAACACAACTATGCATGAAACAATAAAAATGAAGCGTTTGGAAGAAACCTGGAATTTTTATTGATGAAGAAGGGGATGTCTTGGGCATCCCCAAGCTTTGACGCTTGTACTTCTTGGATATTTCTTGGGGTGACACGCGTGGCATCCCCAATATTGAGCTTTAGTCCATCCTTCATCTCATTACTCATTCCTTCCATACACCTGAAATTTTTCCTTCATACAAAACTTCACACAATCTTTATTAGCAACATTAGTGCACTCAAGATAATAAGTCTTTTAGGTTCAGTTCTAACACCAATAAACTTCCATTAAAACACAAGCTACTGTAACTCTTCCCTCAAAAATCTCAATTCCCCAAAAGAACTCAAAAAGGAACCAACAAGAAGCAAATGCAAATAATGGAAGAAATCTGTCAAAACAGACCAGCAGGTAAAGATGAATTTTTTCGAAAACTTTCTGTTGCTCAAATCAAAAAGTGTTGAACTAACTGAAGTTATATAACAACCTGGGACAGAAGCACAAAAATTCACGCCTCCAAAGAACGTACAGAGATTTTACACAAATTTTTACGGTGAAGCACAAAAATCTGTTTCGGGACAGCAACTTTTCCAATCATTACTTCTTTCTCATTAGAGGTTACTATTGGTACAAAAAGCAAATAAAAAGGATAAGGATCGGTTATTACAGAGGTAATAACTTCCAAGACTCATCTAAAACTTTTGGGTTATCTCCCAATAAGTACACTCTTTAACATGGCCTTTACAAAACACATTACTGATGCTCTCATAAAGATTAAAGAAGAAAAGATAAAACATAAAGCTTCTATTCGTATAAAACAAGACGATGGTTGGGAACCCATCATTAATATGAAAGTGAATGATTTTGATTTTATAGCTTTATGTGATCTTGATAGTAGTGTTTCTATTATGCCTACAAGTATTTATGATACGCTTGATTTGCCACCTTTGGAAGATTGTTATTTGAATGTCCCACTTGATGATAATGCTAAAAATAAACTCATGGGGAGTCTTAATGATGTTCTTATTATGATTAACAATGCTTATGTCCCCATTGATCTCTATGTTTTGGATGTTGAATGCAATGCTTCTTGTCCTATTACTTTGGGGAAACCTTTTCTTAGAACTGTTGGTGCCATTATTGATATGAAAGAAGGCACCATTAAATATCAACTCCCACTCAAGAAAGGTATAGAACACTTCCCTAAGAAGAGAGAGAAGATTTATTTTTCCTCTCCTATGAAAACAAATTTTCTCTTAATGCTTCTTCATTTGAGAACACTCGATTCTTTTTCTTGCTTCTTATGCCTAACTTAAAGGCGTTAAAGAAAAGTACTTATTGAGAGATAACCCAAAAGTTTTAGATGAGTCTTGGAAGTTATTACCTTTGTAATAACCGCTCCTTATCCTTTTTATTTGCTTTTTGTGCCAAGAGTAATCTCTAATGAGAGAGAAGTAATGATTGGGAAAGTTGCTGTCCCGAAACAGATTTTTGTTCTTCACCGTAAAAATTCGTTTAAAATCTCTGTACGTCCCTTTGAGGCGTGAATGTTTGTGCTTATGCCCCAGGTTGTTATCTAACTTTCATTAGTTCAATACTTTTTGATTTGAGCAACATAAGGTCTTCGAAAAAATTCGTCTTTACCTGCTGGTCTATTTTGACAGATTTCTGCCATTATTTGCATTTGCTTCTTGTTGGTTCCTTTTTGAGTTCTTTTGGAGAATTGAGCTTTTTTAGGGAAGTGCTACAGTAGCTAGTGTTCTAATGAAATTTTATTTGGTTTTATAACTGAACCTTAAGACTTATTTATCTTGAGTGCACTAATGTTGCTAATAAAGATTGTGTGAAGTTTTGTATGAAGGAAAAATTTCAAGTGTATGGAAGGAATGAGTAATGAGATGAAGGATGGACTAAAGCTCAAACTTGGGGATGCCACACGTGTCACCCCAATAAATACCCAAGAAGTACAAGCGTCAAAGCTTGGGGATGCCCAAGGCATCCCCTTCTTCATCAATAAAAATCCCAGGTTTCTTTCAAATGCTTCATTTTTATTGTTTCCTGCACAGTTGTGTTGTTCTTGGAGCGTCTTCTTTTTCATTTTCGTTTTGATTTTTCGTTTGATTTTGTTTGCTTAGTTTGATGAATAAATTGGTTGGACTCCCTCTTTCATATATTGGTTTGCAAATAGTTTGAGGAAAGTGCTACAGTAGCTTGTGTTTTATTGGAAGTTTAATTGTTGTTGAAACTGAACCCAAATACTTATTATCTTGTGTGTACTAATGTTGCTAATAAAGATTGTTTGAAGTTTTGTATGAAGGAAAAATTTTAGGTGTATAGAAGGAATGAGTAATGAGATGAAGGATGGACTAAAGCTCAAGCTTGGGGATGCCACGCATGTCACCCCAAGAAATATCCAAGAAGTACAAGCATCAAAGCTTGGGGATGCCCAAGGCATCCCCTTCTTCATCAATAAAAATCCCAGGTTTCTTCCAAACGCTTCATTTTTATTGTTTCATGCACAGCTGTGTTATTGTTGGAGCATCTTCTTTTTCATTTTGTTTTGGTTTTTTGTTTGCTTGGCTTGATTAGTTTGCTGAATAAATTGGTTGGACCCCTTCTTTCATACATTAGTTTTCAAATTGAGATTGCTTAATGTGCCTTGGAAGGATTATGTGTTGTTTTAGCATACTAAAAGCATAGTATTGTGATATTCTCCTTTGATGCTTTTATTTGGGTTGACTTGGTGCATGCTCACACCATGTTATGAATATCCAAAGTCACCATAGCCTTGATGATTCTTTAGTTTTCAACTTATAATATCACTTTATGATTTGATCAAGGATGTTTTGTCGCTCTGCATGATTATGGCCATTATTGCTCTCTTAGTTTGTCACTCCTAGTCTTTTTCTAGCCTCTGCAACCAAGTATGAGTTCCGCTCATGCATCCAACTCCTTAAACTAAGTTATTCCAAAGAGTCCACCATACCTACCTACTAGCATATGCTATTCCAAGTATATTCATGTTTTTATGTACCTTCCAAATTAAACTTGTTATGTGAAAATTAGTGATTAAAGCTCTCACAAATTTGATGGCACACTTTACTTTTCTTGCATTTAATAAACTTGAACCATTGGGTCCTTCTTTGTTGCATAATATGCTTGCACTTTATAAGTTGAAATTAGCAGAACCATGTATCATGGGGAACGCTTTCAACATTGCACTTGTACTTTGTACCCCGTTGATATCATGTTCTTTTGCTTATGGATCCCGGTGATGTGAAATAAAAGTGTTGTGACCTCGGATCTAGTAGAGATCCTAAGTCCCTGTAATTAACATGCTAGTCCATGGATCATTAGTTAGCACTCACAGTCAATGAAATACCATGTAAAACACAAGACTTTATTACAGGAATCGAATAATCCATACTTTACATTATTACAACAGAAGCGAATTAATACAACTTGGAGTCCCATTAATGCCACAGGCAGGTTCAGTGAAGACCCGCGATCCTAGCGCACCTTTCAACGATGATCTTCAAATTCTACACATAAAATGTGCAGCCAAACGAGTTGGTCAATACTTTGAATGTATTGGCAAATTACCCCATGAAGGAAAAGACTAGGCATATTTCTACATGCAAGACTAAGAGTAGGGTTTGGGGTTCATTTGCATAAAGCTAATTTTCTCTAAGTAAGAAGAAAAGAGGAAGATTTTTACCCTACTTTGTAAACAGTTGATTAAGTAGAATATGGTCGAATGGAACACGAGGATATTACTCACCAAGTGCCCAACCAACCTAGCACTTGGATATTACTCACCTACTTCCCAAAATCCCACCCATTGGTGATATTACTCACGCCATGGGGTTTTTGAAAACTTTATGTTTGAAAACAGAGAGGAAGATCCTTTAGAGGCTCCAGCCTTCAGATGCTCAAAGTGTTCTTTTCCGTGAACTCGGCTGATCGATCAGATTGCAATACTCTCGAGAGGTTGTGTATTTTCCCCACAATCCTTGATCAAGTCCTTTTACAGACAAGACCATGTCGAAGCTTTCCCTTAGTAGCCCCTCTACCACCTGGATCCAACTGTGCTAAGAACCTCCAAATGTTGGTACCCGGTGAGGTTTTCCACTAAGTACTAGGCCAAGACAGAGCCCATATATATATTATGGTTGCACTGGAAGCTTCTGAATTCTGAAACATGGCAGACTTCTTTGATTCCTGGGCGACCGTCCTCCACCAAATTCCACTCGTTGACCCGACAACCATTCCACCCAGAAGAAAATTTAGTTTTATTTTGAAGGGGGTTTTGAGAGGAAAAGGTTCGCTCGAGAGAGCTTTATACTTAGAAAATTTTCAGTCTTTTGAACCCCCAAGGATACTTTGTATATATAGCATAGCAAGTAGTACTTAGCAAAAACAGGATAACCTATTAGGATGGGAAAATCTTAAGTATAGAGCTACTCATGGCATACTACAAAACTGCACTTGCAAAATAATACTAAGAAAACCTACCAAAGTTCTACACATGCATACTACAGAATTTGAAGATCAAAACATGCATAGTCAAAACTGGGACATAAATATGAACACGTGGTGTAACTTGCCTTAGTATAATTTGAGGATGATTAATTCTTCATGAACGCTCTCGCACACCGATTAAATCTAACGTATATAATACATTATAATAATAAGCATCCATTGCAAATAAAGAGCCAACATAAAAATGCGGTAAGAAATCAAATACCAAAACACACAACTCGTGAACAAAACTAAATGTGCAGCACCTTAAATTGATTATTTAATAATATATGATCTACACTATAGGGCGCGCGGAAAAATTTGCGAGGATTAGTTGAGAGAAAATGTAGATTTCATATTATGGTCAAAATAAGGTTAAAATCAACATCTAAATTTAACAAATTCAAATTTTTGATATTTTGTAAAACTAGTGATTCTGGATAAATAATTTTAATTATAAATCCAATGCAACCAAAAACCTCTATATTGGATCTAACAATCAAAAGATATCAAATTTCAAAGTTGAGAGCAGACTAGACGTGCACCCGATCCATATTTTATTAAGCATGCGTTCTAGATTATTTTTTTTATTTTTTGAGACGTGATATGGAGCTTATACTACAACATATACTCGTGTGCGTGCAAGTTAAATAGAAAAGAACATGGTACTAGATATGTTCAATTAGTCAACTAACTTAGCCAGTTTAGAGGTTGGACGGACGGAGGTGTTTATCACGTACCAGCTCGCGTGGATGCTCGATAAGACTAACGCGGTGAACTCAGAACGCAGAAGCATGCAATGGTCTGGTGATCTCCGTGGCTCTGGCGAACATGAGGACACGCCTGGTGGTTGTCTGTCTGGCTTCTCTGTGCGTTGAAGACGATGGCCGTAACTAGTGCCGTCTATCAAAAACAGAGTTTGATCATCACAGTATACGCGCGTGGGAAAAAATAGTGGCCAGGTTAGGATGTTAGTGCTCGGTTGTTTAGATTAAAACGATCTATTCTCACGGTTACAGACTACAGAAAGATGAGCATACCAGTGGCATACACGGCGATGAGAAGACGACAACGGCGGAGTCGGACATGGTCCATGGCGGGAATCCGGGGTTAGGCGAGAAGTGGACGACATTCAATGATGAGATTCAGCCGTCCTCCCGTGTGAGAGAGAAAAAAAATACACATATCATGTGATAAGCTTGGGATCAACTCGGTTACTAAAATAACAGTGATCTAATCTGGATAACACACGTTGCTAGGAGTAGCATTACTAAGGACCTGATGATGCGAAGAAGTATACCTTGACGGCTGACGTACGTGGATTCAGAGGACGCTTCGGCTATCTATGCGGTGCTGGACAGCGTCCCTGACGACGAGGCAGAATTTAGGCGTGGTCGCTGTTCTTCTCCTGCTACTCCTACCCACGATACGTCTGGCTACAGCTTCTACAACGGCGAACTTCGACGCTCTATAGACGAAAAAATAAAAATAAAGGAAAGGGAGATGGAGTAGAGATTCATAATGGGGGTGAGGGAGAGCTCGAAAATTACTGCAGTCGACCGAAATCGCCATTTCGAAGCTTCGGTGATGGTGTTCTCCGGCGGCGTGATCGAGATCGATCGATTTAGTAGAATAGGTTAGGGATTTTTGCCAAAAATCGAACGGAGAGCGGGAGGGGGTATTTATGGAGGGGTTTTCGTGGACGAGGGACAAAATAATCAGCCGAATTGAAAAGATTTTTGTGAGACTTTACCGGTAAAGAACAAACTGGGTTCATCTCGGTCTCTATCGAGAGAAAGAAGACGAAGGTGGGCCCATCACGTTAGTGGCTAGAGGAAGAAAAAATTGGGGAGAGACATACGGTTTCGGTTGACCAAAACGTACGCGTGGAGTACTCGGCTAGGCCACTCGTGGTGCATGCGGTGAGTTGTGTGCGTGACTAGGCTGACTTCTTCACGTGAAGGTAACTGACAGTTTCTCTTTTCTATATTTTTTTGTTCTTTTCTCTTTTATTTAGAGAGCACGTATGGGTATAAAGTACCACCTAACATTCTAAACGAATTTTGGAAAAAGCTAGATCAATATGTTGGACTTATAAAATATGTTTTTAGATGAAAACTTAAAACATAGATATATGTTTTTTATACCACTTTGGTCTCACATGGCTACTTATGCAATTTTTAAAATAGTTTTAGGACTTTAATGTTAATACCCAAAGGCTTTCACAAAATGCACAAAATCTACGTGCAATTATAGACATCATAAAGAATCATCTTAAAATCCAAAATGAAGAAGTCATATTATCTTCCCTCAATTGATTCTCTAAGTTGGAATTATTTATTAATATTCTAAAAAATCCAAAATGCAATTTAAGATTCAAATAACATGAAATGGAATATTCTCCAATACTTGTATTAGGAAATGTCAGGTTATTTCCTCTCTGGAGAAAATGAAACAAGTGTTTGGAAAATATTCGAGTATTCTAGAAAGCAGAATAGGTGCAAATAAAATGCAAGACAACACTTTCTTTGATTTGTATAGGAGTTTCCCAACCAATAATTTTATTTTGGATAGTCATATTAATCCGCTCTTTTTAATATTTCTTAGGAAAATCTTAAACAAATCCTCAAAAAAAACTTTTTAATCAAATTTCAATAAGGTCAACAACTCAATCAACTTATATAAAAAAATTACATTCCAACATAGGAAAATTTTGGGATGTTATAGACTACCACCCTTAAAAAGAATCTCGTCCTCGAGATAAAAGAAGGCTAGCAAAAAAGAAGGGTTTGGGGGAGACTTGGGTTCTACCACCCTTAAAAGAATGTCTTCCTTCTCACATCTCGTAGAGGTAAGCTTCTACCCCATGAGAACTTCTTCAAAGCTTCTATATTTTCGATTTCTGGATGTCGCTTTTTGATGTTGTTGTCTTCTCTTCCACATATGGGTGCTTAAGTGAGGTCAGCTTAGCAACACCTTGAAGTGATGATTTTTTTGTCGGTCTTCGAAGGCTTGGATGATCATTCACCATTTTGAGTGTTCTTATGTAGCTATATATTGGGATGGTAGAATATCTTCTTTGCGTTCGCATTGCGTCCTTTTTTCGTCTTCATGTCTTGAATTCATTCTTCTCGCTTCGTGGGTTTAAGATAAGAAAGAAAAGAATCTAGAGTGGAGATAGATATATCCCATACAAATAACTTGTATTTTAAAAATAGGTTTTATTTGTTGTTGTCGACGAAACCAAAAAAAGGACAGCAAACAAATCATCACATCTAATGATTGTAGCGAAGTCTATCCAGGTTTGGTTCCTAATAGGTCACTTGGAATCTTTGAGGCTTCGAGTCTTCAATGTCTTCGTGATCTTGAAAGTCTTCATGTTCTTCAATCTTTCAAGGTCTTTAGTTAATAACCTCGACTTAAGGCCTTCGAAGTCTTTGGTACTTAGCTTTGAAGGCTTCAATTCATGTAGCTTCGGTCTTGGAACATCTTTTGTGGAGGTCCTCAAGTCTTGACTTGAGCGAAACGTTGAGACGATCTTCTTCAGAAAAATTTCTTGAGAGGAGTTTCTTCTTGAAGTGAGTAATGGTCATCTGTAATGTTGAAGGGAAAAGACTTAAGAATTTTAAAGATCCACAGATAGATGATGAGAAGTATGAGAGTTTTTCTTTTGAAATAACTTTAAAAATATAACACCTAAGGTTTTCCGATGCTAGGGTCACGATCTACAGTCAACTTATGCTCTAATACCATCTGTTGTGACCCCGGATCTGGTAGAGATCCTAAGTCCTTGTGATTAGCGCTAGTCCCTAGATCATTAGCTAGCACTCACACTCGATGACATACCATGTAAAACGCAAGTCTTTATTACATGAATCGAATAATCCAGACTTTACATTATTACAACAGAAGCGAATTAATAAAACTTGGAGTCCCATCAATGCCACGAGCAGGTTGAGTGAAGACCCGCGATCCTAGTACACCTTTCAACGATGATCTCCAAATTCTGCACATAAAATGTGCAGCCAAACGAGTTGGTCAATATTTTGAATGTATTGGCAAATTACACTATGAAGGAAAAGACTTGGCATATTTCTACATGCAAGGCTAATAGTAGGCTTTGGGGTTCATTTGCATAAAGACAATTTTCTCTACGTAAGAAGAAAAGAGGAATTTTTTACCCTACTTTGTAAACAGTTGATTAAGTAGAATAGGGTCGAATGGAACACGAGGATATTACTCACCAAGTGCCCAACCAACCTAGCACTTGGATATTACTCACCAAGTTCCTAAAATCCCACCCGTTGGCGATATTACTCACGCCATGTTTATAAAACTTTAAGTTTGAAAAGAGATAGGAAGATCCTTCAGAGGCTCCAGCCTTCAGATGCTCAAAGTGTTCATTTCCATAAACTCGGCTGATAGATCAGATTGCAATACTCTCGAGAGCTTGTGCACTTTCCCCACAATCCACGATCAAGTCCTTTTACAGACAAGACCATGGCGAGGCTTTCCCTTAGTAGCCCCTCTACTAGCTGGATCCAACCGTGCCAAGTGAAATGGATCGTATGGGCACCTAGAGGGGGGGGGGGTGAATAAGTGCTACTCCAAATTTTAATACTTTTTCAATTTTAGGCTTAGCACAAAGGGTAAATTCACTAGATAAACTATTAGGTGGAATTTCCCTATATGCAAACCTATCTACTAGCGAGTAAAGAGCGAGTGGAAGAGGAACGGGTAAACCGTAGTGAAGCACGCGGAGACACAGGATTTTTTTGACCGCGGTTCCTTCCTTGTTAAGGAAAGTACGTCTGCGTTGGAAGGGTGGGCGGTACTAAGACCACTACGCCACAATAGGCCTCACCCTATTCTCCTATGGATCCCGCCACCAAAGGCCTGATCCACCTTTCCACTATAGGTACCCTTTGAGGCGGGCACCGGCGCCTTTACACAACTAGCGGGGCAACAACTCCACAATCAACTTGGAGGATCCCGAAATGACAACAAGCTGCCACAAGAACAAAGTTATCAAATACAACGAACAAGATCTTGGTATTGACAAGAATACTAGATCAGGGATTTCTCCAAGTGAATGGAGAGGAGTTGATGTGCTTGATTCATGATGATGATGATGATCCTCCCCTCCTTCAATTCCCCCAAAGATCAAAGCCTTCAGGTGGTTGAAGTGGGAGATCGAGAATGAGAGCTCTTGCACAATGTCTGGACAATTTGGAATGAATCAAGAGTTCTGAACGTTGGGGAAGAAGGGGTATTTATACCCCTTCCGAAACCAGCCGTTGGACCCTTTGGGGGCTGGATTATCCGGCCCAAGTGAGGGCCAGATAATCCGGCCTAGGGAAAACTCCGCCCCCGACTCAGAATATCCGGCAAATAATCCGCCCCGTATCAGAGCGTCGCACCGAGCTTGCCCTTGATCAACTTCTAGGGGCCAGATTATCCGGTCCTATGTGAAGGCCGGATTATCTGGCCTGGGGGGGAAAACCGACCCAGTTCGGATTTTCTGGGAGAAAATCCGACCGGATACCGAGCGACGCGCCTTGGCTCCCTTTGCTCAAAAACTGGGGGCCAGATTATCCGGCCCATGCGACAGCCGGATTATCCGTCCTAGGGAGGAAAAACCGCCCCAGTTCGGATTTTCCGGGAGAAAATCCGACCGGATACCGAGCGACGCGCCTTGGCTCCCTTTGCTCAAAAACTGGGGGCTGGATTATCCGGCCCATGCGACAGCTGGATTATCCGGCCTGGGGAGGAAAAACTGCCCCAGTTCGGATTTTCCAGGATAAAATCCGACCGGATACCGAGCGACGCGCCTTGGCTCTCTTTGAGCAATGCGGTAGGCCGGATTATCTGGCCCTTGGTGGGGCGGATAATCCGCCCCCCTCAAAGCTTCTTGCACACTTAGCGCACATGAATAATCTCCACAGTATTGTTATCTAACACGCAAAACATAGGAAAACATGAAATGTTCTTTCAATCTCCCCATTTTTGGTGTTAGATGACAATACCAGGATTTGCAGGAAAAAGTCACAAGACAAACAGCAATAACCATGGAAGAGACTCCCCCTCAATGTGTGCATAATAGAATTTTGCATTAGAATACAAATGCACACAAATAGGTGAATCTATTCCATAGACATATGAGCAACATAATCATACCACCAAGGTAGAGGGAAGGCATTCTTGACATAGTCTCAATTATTACCGAGATAACCAATATAAGCGCCTTCCTTGATAGAGACTTCCAGCATAATAGGACATGAATAGATGGATCCATAAGCATAATCCATGAGATGAAATCGATAAGCATAATCCAAACAACCACTGGCACAGAGTCTCAAACCAACCACAAACCACAAATAAAGTTCAA
This sequence comes from Avena eriantha, assembly GCA_910589775.1. Classification (NCBI taxonomy): domain Eukaryota; kingdom Viridiplantae; phylum Streptophyta; class Magnoliopsida; order Poales; family Poaceae; genus Avena; species Avena eriantha. Next base: position 201,449,792 of record OU342745.1, on the reverse strand, counting down.
CGCTAAATGGGCTTAAGAAAGAAAACAACGAATAGAAAAAATATGCAAGAGCTTATACCCGACCCGTGCAAATCCACGAATATCCTAATAGAACTACTTCTCCCCCTTTGGCATCGAGACACCAAAAAGGGAGAAGAGCAATGCTAGCGCCCCACGGGATCACTCATAGTCCTCGTCCTCGTCCTCGTCTTCATTCTCATCCTCATTCTCATCTTCAAGCTCCTCGGTGTCACCATCCAATTCTCCAAATCAAATAAAAGCCAAGATTGAGTGTGATTCCCACAAGAACAAGAGAGAGCAAAAACAGCCAAAAAGATCCAATTCTCCGCAAGGGAGAGGGCGGTGGCCGAAGCCACCTTGTTGGAGAGAATGGTGTGACACCGCGAAGATATATCTTGGGTTCACGACCAATACTCATCAATAAATTCACATATCACAAAATGATATTAAGAGAAATGATTTATCTTGCTTTTGGCATTATGGGGGGAGGGTTAGCCCAGTGAGTTAGGACCACACTCCCCCTATATCCATGCCCACACCTAGACCAAAGTAGGATTGAGATGTACGAGTGAGTGCATGGGTAATCAAGACAAGCTCCTGGAATCAATGATATTTAGCTCATTCCTCACGTAGCACTTGCGTCATCAAGTGGCTTCGTAAGAATATCTGCAAGTTGGTTCTTCGTGCTCACAAAGGATAGATCAATATCGCCTCGAGCAACATGGTCTCGAAAAAATGATTCCGAATCTCAATATGCTTCGTCCTTGTGTGCTGTACTGGATTGTACACAATTTTGATTGCACTTTCATTATCACATAAAAGAGGCACTTTGTCACAATTGACACCGTATTCCTTTAAAGTTTGCCTCATCCACAATAATTGAGTGCAAGCGCTGGCAGCAGCAACATATTCAGCTTCATCGGTGGAGAGAGATATACAATTCTGCTTTTTAGATGACCAACACACAAGAGATCTTCCCAAGAATTGACAAGCTCCCGAAGTGGATTTCCGATCATCCTTATCACCAGCCCAATCTGAGTCAGTGTAACCACATAAAGAGAAATTGGAGCCCTAGGGATACCAGAGACCAAAGTTAGGGGAATGAACCAAATATCGAAAGATCCTCTTGACCGCCACTAAGTGGCTTTATTTAGGAGCTGCTTGATACCATGCACACACTCCCACACTCAACACGATATCGGGTCTAGATGCGCAGAGGTAGAGAAGAGAGCCGATCATGGACCGGTATACCTTTTGGTCCACATGTTTACCATGTGGGTTAAGTTCAAGATGACATTTTGTTTGCATCGGAGTGGCGACACCATTTAGATCTGTCATCTTGAATCTCTTGAGCATGTCTTGAATGTACTTTGCTTGATTAATAAAGGTTCCTTCTCTAAGTTGCTTGATCTCGAATCCAAGAAAGAACTGTAATTCCCCCATCAAAGACATCTCAAACCTGTCAGTCATAAGCTTTGAAAATTCATCATTAAAAGCTTTATTAGTAGAAACAAAGATGATATCGTCTACATATAGTTGGCATACGAAGAACTCCCCCAACCTTCTTAGTAAAAAGAGTGGGACCGATTTGCCCAACTTCGAAGCCACGATCTAACAAAAGCTCTTTAAGGTGCTCATACCACGCACGTGGGGCTTGTTTAAGGCCATAGAGTGCCTTATCGAGTTTGTAGACATGGTTCAGAAAGTTAGGATCCTCAAAACCCAGGGGTTGCTTTACATATACCAACTCATGTAGAGGACCATTAAGGAAGGCACTCCTGACGTCCATTTGCTACAACTTAAGATTGTTATGGGCATCATAAGCAAGAAGGATACAGATGGACTCAAGGCGAGCCACTGGAGCATAGGTCTCGCCGAAGTCAATGCCCTCAACTTGAGAGTAACCTTGTGCCACAAGTCTTGCCTTGTTCCTCACAACAATGCCATTCTCATCTTGCTTGTTTTTAAATATCCACTTGGTGCCGATAACATTGCGACAATCTTTGGGTTTCTCCACGAGTTTCTAGACTTTGTTGCGCTTGAAATTATTCAATTCTTCATGCATAGCAACAACCCAGTCTGGATCTTCAAGAGCTTCAAAAACTTCTTAGGTTCCACCATAGAGATATGAGCTCGATGCTCACCAAAACTGGCCAATTCTCTTCTTGTAGAAACCTGTCGGAGATCACCAACAACCTTGTCGAGGGTGTGACCCCTTAACTCAAGGTTTCGATCAGCTCGAGCCTTGCGGCAAAGTTCAATAAGTTTGTTGTCTCTTGCAGGAGTAGTCTCATCACTTGAATCTTCATTGGAATCATTTGCGTGACCTTGATTAGGAACTGGGATAACAGTAGTAGGTGGTGGTGGTGAAGCGTTCCCTTGAGGTGAGTCAGTAGCCGAAACAGGAGGCCACTGAACCGGTGAGTCAGGGCCAGATAATCCGGCTGATGGAGAGGGCGAATAATCCGGCCTCGAAGTACTTGTATCAGCTTCATCAGGATGCTTGGGGCTTGCTTGAACTGGCCAGGGGCCGGATAATCCGGGGCTTGCCGGAAAATCCGGCCTAGAGCTTGCATTGATATCTTCACCACCAGGAGCAATATGGTCAGCTGGAGCGAGGTGGCCAGATAATCCGGTGCCCACCGGATAATCCGGCCTGGAGTTTTCTAGAACAGCTTGACCTTCAGCAGTTGATGGAGATAGTGTAGAATTTGCTCCCGTGGTGGGAACATGTTGTGCATGTGAAGATGAGGGCTCTTCATGGGAAGAGCATTGCCCTTCCCGATCCGCCACAAGGGGTTCCTCAATGGGGAGGAAAAATCCCATGCCCATTCTTCTTATGGCATCTTGGTGTATTTCAACATTTGCATCACAAACACCAACTTGCTCCGCACGGAAACCGTCATTTTCCTCGAACACCACACTACAAGATTCTACAACAGTTCCGGAGAGCTTATTGTAGATTCTATAAGTGTGGGATTCGGCACCATAACCAACAAAAGTACCTTCTAGAGCCTTGGATTCAAACCTAGATAAACGAACTCCCTTGATAAGAAAGAAACACTTACACCCGAATACCTGGAAGTATGAGATGTTTGGCTTGTTACCGGTAAGTATTTCATACGGAGTCTTGTCCAAGATCTTGCGGAGGTATAATCGGTTGGATGAGTGACAAGAAGTAGAGATTGCTTCAGCCCAGAAGTTATATGGAGACTTAAATTCGGCTAACATTGATCTTGCCATATCCATTAGAGTTCGATTTTTTCTCTTGTCTACACTATTTTGTTGAGGGATGTACGCAGCGAAATATTGATGTCTTATCCCCTCTTCACTTAGGAACTCATTTAAGGTGTAGTTCTTGAACTCAGAGCCGTTATCACTTCTTATAGACAAAATGGGGACGTTGTGTTGACGTTGAACCTCGTTGGCGAAGTCAATGACTGTTTGTTGAATTTCACTCTTCAACTTGAAAAAAATAAACCCAAGTGTATCTTGAGTAATCATCGACAATCACTAGACAATACTTCTTCCCACCGAGTCTTGCATGAGACGGAGGTCCAAAAAGGTCCACATGGAGGAGCTCTAGGATCCTTTTTGACGAGATAATAGTTTTCCTTCGACGCGGAGAGTCATGCATTTTCCCTTCAACACACGCTCTGCAAACACGATCTTTGGCAACGGAGACATTTTCTTTTAGTCCAAGGATGTGGCCACCCTTGTGGAGACTTTGCAAAGTTCTCATATTGACGTGGGCTAGTCGGCGATGCCATAGCCAACCCGCGTTAGGCTTTCCGAAAAGACACATCGGGCATGTAGTGGTTTTCCCCGAAAAGTCCACCACGTACAGGTCATTTTCGACATATCCCACGAAAGCGACTTTTAGAGACTTGCTCCACAAGAGTACCACCAAAGCAGCATCAATATAAACTACAAAGCCCATCTTACCAAGGGCGCGGACTGAAAGTAAGTTGTACCCGAGGGTCTCAACAAGCATGACGTCCACGAGAGAGATATCGTGAGCCACCACGACTTTGCCGAGACCCAATACCTCAGATTTTGACTTGTCACCATAGGAGACGGTTATGTGATCATGGTTTGGACGCATCTCCGTGATGATCTCCTTACTTCCGGTCATGTGACTCGTGCAACTGCTATCGAGTACCCATTTAGAACCACCGGAAGCATAGCCCTGCAAGAAAATTACTTCTTGGTTTTAGGTACCCGTTTTTCAATGGGTCCTCTCATGTTAGTGACAAGGGTCTTGGAAACCCAAATAGACCAAGGAATGTAACTATCATAAGGGCCTACATAACTAGCATAAACATCACCATAATAATCGCAATATAATTCAAAGTTAGGATTGTTGACCCCTGCAAAACCATCATAATTAGTCTTGTCATTGGTAATGTTGCTAGTCTTTGGTTGGGCAGTCTTGCTCTTGTTCTTCTTCTTCTTCTTCTTCTTCTTCTTGTTTTTCTTGCTCTTTGTCTTGGGAATGTAACCAAGACCTTCTTTACTATTGTTTGTCCTTTGCTTGCTTAGTATCTCATCAATAACTCCTTTACCTTTGTGTTGAGAACCTCTTGCAAGATCTTCTTTTCCATAGGATGAAGTGGAGGTACTTGGCACCTCATACCGTTTCAATTGAGTTTGGAGCTGGTCATGAGACTCATTTAAAGTAGAACGATCACTCAATGCCTTGTGAGAACTTTCAAGATTATCAAACTTCTCCAAAAGTCTAGCATGAACAGCCCCAAAGTCAATCTTTTCTTTCGTTAGTTTCTTTACCTTGGCTGAGCCACAGCTTCTTCCTGTGACTCTTTAATGGATTCGAGTCTCTCTTACAAAGACACTCAAGCTTCCTCTTCCTCTTCCAAGGCATTCTACAAAGAAGATATCTCCAAGGCATCTTCTCTTTCAATTCTACCCTTTTCTTCAAGAAGATCTTCGGCTTGAGCAAGTTGACTCATAAGAGCATCAAAATGGAGTTTGTGCTCACCTTGCAGGTTAGTTAAAAAGGTATCCAAAGCAATAACTTCTTCTTTCATTTTAAGACTGTCATGATCATCCATATCCAAAATTATGTTAGTCTTAGGAAATGAAGAGCTAGAAGTTGATACCTCGGACCCTCTTGCCATTAGGAAAGTAGCGTTGTTGTTGATGACGTTCTCGTTTGGTGAGTCGAAGAGATATGAAGGAGTCGATGTGGTGGCTATAGCAACCACCTCGCAAGAACTATCATCATCCTCTTCATCTTCACTTGCAGAGGAGTATTCTTCTTGTGCTACTAAGACGATCTTGGGTTGCTTCTTGAATGAGCCATTATTCTTAATAAATGGCTTCTTCTTAGGTGCTTTGGATTTTTCTTTAAGAATTAGCCTGCCACCATTGTCTTCTCTATTTTGATACGGACACTCGGCTACAAAGTGCATTCTATCTCCATAGTTGTAGCAAGTTCTTAGTCTTGGGCCACTCTCTCTTCTTCCATTTGACCCGTTCTTGCGCTCGAGTTCCGACTTGGCCTTGGCAGGATCCTTCCAAAAGTTCCGTGCATAAAACGCCATGTACTCACCATGAGCACGTTTGACTTCATCGAGGCAGTCCATGGAGGCCCCCTCAAATGCTCTTTCATCTTCCTCTTGCTCAATAACATTGGCTTTGAGAGCAACATTGACACCCTTTTGCATTCCAATGGCCCGAGCACGAGCATCTTCAGCATTCTTTGCTGCCACTTTGAATGACGCCATTTCTTGCATGACTTCATTGGATGTCATTTGATGGTAGTTATGTCTACCTTGCAGGCTCTTCAAGTCCATTGGCTCGAAAGGCATTAAGGCACTCACATATTTCCTTTTTATCCATGCATCATCAATGTGAGTGGCCCCATGCTTTCTAAATGTTGTTGCGATGCCCTTGAGTCTTCTACACATGTCCTCATGGTTTTCACCATCCAACATGTAGAATCCCTCAGCTTCATTACTAAGGGCATCATACCTGTTCCTTCTCATGCTTTCATTCCCAACAAAGAGATCCGTAAGAGCATCCCAAGCTTCTTTAGCTGTGTTGAGATGTTCAATGTGTGGCATGTCCTTGGGACCCACACCCAGCTGTATCATGTGGAGGGCGGTGGCATTCAACTGGCTGTCCACAACTTCTCTTCTTGTTAGGTTGGTTTGATCTCCAATATGAAGACCCTCTTCGATAATCCTCCAAAGTTCAATAGAGGAGCTGCAAACATGAGACTTCATTAAGAATTGCCATTGATTGAAAGAGGAAGCAGTGAGCTTGGGTGGATCACCCCTATTGTTTATATGAGGATGAGGGATAGGTGGGTCGGGGGAATATACGTGTCGAACCTCACTATATTCCTCCTTACCACTTCCCTTCTTGGAGGTGGAACCATTAAGTTTTTCACCTTCCGCATCATCATCCTTGGATCCAGTGTTACCCTTTTCCTTAGATGATGGTGTGGCAGCCTTAGAGGAGGATGGATATGGGGCTATGGATGATGTGAGGCGAGCAATCATTTGGTTCATCTCCTCCATCTTGGCCTCAAAGGATTTCAACAAGATTGTTTCCAACGACTTGAGATCATCCATTGTGACCTTATCCACAACCTCATTCCCATCATCCTTGGTACCCATACTACTCTTAGGCGGTTAAGCCGAATTAAGAGCCGGGGCTCTGATACCAATTGAAATGGATCGTATGGGCACCTAGAGGGGGGGTGAATAGGTGCTACTCCAAATTTTAATACTTTTTCCATTTTAGGCTTAGCACAGAGGGTAATTTCACTAGATAAACTATTAGGTGGAATTTCCCTATATGCAAACCTATCTACTAGCGAGTAAAGAGCGAGTGGAAGAGGAACGGGTAAACCGTAGTTAAGCACGCGGAGACACATGATTTGTTTGACGCAATTCCTTCCTTGTTAAGGGAAGTACGTCTGCGTTGGAGGGGTGGGCGGTACTAAGACCACTACACCACAATAGGCCTCACCCTGTTCTCCAATGGATCCCACCACCAAAGGCCTGATCCACCTTTCCACTATAGGTACCCTTCGAGGCGGGCACCGACGCCTTTACACAACTAGCGGGGCAACAACTCCCCAATCAACTTGGAGGCTCCCAAAATGACAACAAGCTGCCACAAGAACACAGTTATCAAATACAACGAACAAGATCTAGGTATTGACAAGAATACTAGATCAGGGATTTCTCCAAGTGAATGGAGAGGAGTTGATGCACTTGGTTTGTGATGATGATGATGATGATCCTCTCCTCCTTCAATTCTCGCAAAGATCAAAGCCTTCGGGTGGTTGAAGTGGGAGATTGAGAATGGGAGCTCTTGCACAATGGCTGGACAATTTCGAATGAATCAAGAGTTCTGAACGTTTGGGAAGAAGGGGTATTTATACCCCCTTCCGAAACCAGCCGTTGAACACTTTGGGGGCCGTATTATCCGGCCCAAGTGAGGGCCAGATTATCCGGCCTGGGGAAAACTCTACCCCAGACTTGAAATATCCGGCAGATAATCCGCCCCCCTATCAGAGCGTCGCGCCGAGCTTGCCCTTGATCAACTTCTGGGGGCCGGATTATCCAGTCCTATGTGAAGGCCGGATTATCCGGCCTGGGGGGGATAAACTGGCCTAGTTAGGATTTTCCGGGAGAAAATCCGACCGGATATCGAGCAACGCGCCTTAGCTCCCTTTGCTCAAAAGCTGGGGGCCGGATTATCCAGCCTGGGGAGGAAAAATCCCCTAGTTCGGATTTTCCGGGAGAAAATCCGACTGGATACCGAGCGACGCGCGTTGGCTCCCTTTGCTCAAAACCCGGGGGCCGGATTATCCGGCCCATGCGACAGCCGGATTATCCGGCCTGGGGAGAAAAAACCGCCCCAGTTCGGATTTTCCGGGAGAAAATCCGACTGGATATCGAGCGACGCGCCTTGGCTCCCTTTGAGCAATGCGGTAGGCCGGATAATCCGGCCTTTGGTGGGGCGGATAATCCGCCCCCCCTCAAAGCTTCCTGCACACTTAGCGCACATGAATAATCTCCATAGTATTGTTATCTAACATGCAAAACATAGGAAAACATGAAATGTTCTTTCACCAAGAACCTGCAAATGTTGGTACCCCGGTGAGGTTTGCCACTAAGTACTAGGCCAAGACAGAGCCCATATGTATTGTGGTTGCACTGGAAGCTTTTGAATTCTGAAACATGGCAGACTTCTTTGATTCCTGGGTGGCCGTCCTCCACCAAATTCTACTCGTTGACCCGACAACCATTTCACCCAGAAGAAAACTTAGTTTTATTTTGAAAGGGTTTTGAGAGGAAAAGGTTCGCTCGAGAGAGCTTTATACTTAGAAAATTTTAGTCTTTTGAACCCCAGAGATACTTTGTATATATATAGCATAGCAAGCAGTACTTAGCAAAAACAGGATAACCTATTAGGATGGGAAAATCTGAAGTATAGAGTTACTCGTGGCATACTACAAAACCGCACTTGCAAAATAATACTAAGAAAATATACCAAAGTCCTACACATGCATACTACAGAATTTGAAGATCAAAACATGCATAGTCAAAACTGGGACATAAATATGAACAAGTGGTGTAACTTGCCTTAGTATAATTTGACGATTAAATCTAACGTATAGAATACATTACAATAATAAGCATCCATTGCAAATAAAGAGCCAACATAAAAGTGCGGTAAGAAATCAAATACATAAACACGCAACTCGTGAACAAAACTAAACGTGCAGCATGTTAAATTGCTTATTTAATAATATATGATCTACACTATAGGGTGCGTGGAAAAATTTGCAAGGATTAGTCGAAGAGAAAATATAGATTTCATATTATGGTCAAAATAAGGTTAAAATCAAAATCAAAATTTAACAAATTCAAATTTTTGATAGTTTGTAAAACTAGTGATTCTGGATAGATAATTTTAATTATGAATCTAATGCAACGAAAAACCTCTATATTAGATCTAACAATCAAAAGATATCGAATTTCAAAGTTGAGAGCAGACTAGACGTGCACCCGATCCAGATTTTATTAGGCATGCGTTCTAGATTATTTTGTTTTGTTTTTGAGACGTGATATGGAGCTTATACTACAACATATACTCGTGTGCGTGCAAGTTAAATAGAAAAAGAACATGGTACCAGTTCCATGTCATGATATGTTCGATTACTCAACTAACTTAGACAGTTTAGAGGTCGGACGGACGGAGGTGTTTATCACGTACCAGCTCGCGTGGATGCTCGGGAAGACCGACGGCGGTGAACTCAGAACGCAGAAGCATACAATGGTCTGGTGATCTACGTGGCTCTGGCGAACATGAGAACACGCCTGTTGGTCGTCTGCCTTTGGCTTCTCTGCGCGTGGAAGACGATGGCCGTAACTAGTGCGGTCTATCAAAAACAGAGTCTGATCATCACAGTATACGCCACGTGGGAAAAAATTAGTGGCCAGGTTAGGGTGTTAGTGCTTGGTTGTTTAGATTAAAACGATCTGATCTCACGGTTACATACTACAGAAAGATGAGCATACCAGCGGCAGACACGGCGATGAGAAGATGACAACGGCGGAATCAGACATGGTCCATGGCAGGGATCCGGGGTTAGGCGAGAAGTGGACGACATTCAATGACGAGATTCAGCCGTCCTCCCGTGTGAGAGAGAAAAAAATACACACATCATGTGATAAGCTTGGGATCGACTCGGTTACTAAAATAACACTGATCTAATCTGGATAACACACGTTGCTAGGAGTAGCATTACTAAGGATCTGATGATGCGAAGAAGTATACCTCGACGGCTGATGTACGTGGATGCAGATGACGCTTCGGCAATCTATGCGGTGCTGGACAGCGTCCCTGACGACGAGGCAGAATTTAGGCGTGGTCGCTGTTCTTCTCCTGCTACTCCTACCCACGATACGTCTGGCTACAACTTCTGCAGCGGCGACGAACTTCGACGCTCTGTAGACGAAAAAATAAAAATAAAGGGAAGGGAGATGGAGTAGAGATTCATAACGGGGGTGATGGAGAGCTAAAAAATTACTGCAGTCGACCGAAATCGCCGTTTCGAAGCTTTGGTGATGGTGTTTGGAGATCGATCGATTTAGTAGAATAGGTTAGGGATTTTTGCCAAAAATCGAACAGATATCAGGAAGGGGTATTTATGGAGGGGTTTTCATAGACGAGGGGCAAAGTAATCACCCGAATTGAAGAGATTTTTGCGGGACTTCACCGGTAAAGAACGGACTCGGTTCATCTTGGTCTCTGTCGAGAGAAAGAAGACGAAGGTGGGCCCATTGCGTCAGTGGCTGGAGGAAGAAAAAATAGGGGAGAGACATACGGTTTTGGTTGACCAAAACATACGCGTGAGGTACTTGGCTAGACCAAAACATACGCATGAGGTGCATGCGGTGAGTTGTGTGCGTGACTAGGCTGGCCTCTTCACGTGAAGGTAAGTGACGATTTCTCTTTTACATATTATTATTGTTCTTTTCTTTTTTATTTAGAGAGCACGTATGTGTATAAAGTACCACCTAACATTCTAAACGAATTTCAGAAAAAGCTAGATCAATATGTTGGACTTGTAAAATATGTTCCTAGCTGAAAACTTAAAACATAGATATATGTTTTTTTATGCCACTTTGGCCTCACGGCTACTTATGCAATTTTTAAAATAGTTTTAGGACTTTAATTTTAATACCCAAACGCTTTCACAAAATGCACAAAATCTACATGCAATTATAGAGATCATAAAGAATTATCTTAAAATCCAAAATGAAGAAGTCATATTATCTTCCCTCAATTGATTCTCTAAGTTGGAATTATTTATTCATATTCTAAAAAATCCAAAATGCAATCTAAGATTCAAAAAACATGAAATGAAATATTCTCCAATACTTATATTAGGAAATGTTAGGTTATTTTCTCTCTAGAGAAAATGAGCAAGTGTTTGGAAAATATTCGAGTATTCCAGAAAGCAGAATAGGTGCAAATAAAATGCAAGACAACACTATCTTGGATTTGTATAGGAGTTTCCCAACCAATAATTTTATTTTGGATAGTCATATTAATCCGTTCCTTTTAATATTGCTTAGGAAAATCTTAAACAAATCCTCAAAAAAAAAACTTTTAAATCAAATTTCAGTAAGGTCAACAACTCAATCAACTTATATAAAAAATTAACATTCCAAAATAGGAAAATTTTGAGATGTTACAAAAAGTGGAACTTGTAAGATCATGGAGTTTGTATGTGTGTTAGAGAAACGCCTGGGCCGCTAGCCTAAGCCATGCCTAAACATGGTGGAAACTTGCAGAATCACCATACTAAGCACTCTATGAAGCATCCTCAATAAAAACCTATGCAAATAGCAAATAAAAAGATCACTGAGATGCTCATTGTCTTCTTTCCTTTGCATTTTGATTATGGGATAGCTCTTGTATAATGTGCAAGGGGTACCCGTTGGCGGTTCTTTATGATACATATGTACTTACAATGAAAAGAGCTTACTCGTGACTAAAGTTAAGTAGCTTGAGGTTCGGCCTTCATAAGTAAGGGCATGAGATTTCGGCTTATAACTTGTCAAGCATATCCTCTTAGTTGTGTCACTTTAACCTTAATCACATTAAAGATGCTTATGATAGGGGCAATGAGAGCTGAAAGCTAACAAGTACCATAATTTTTGGAAGCTCTTTATGAAACTTGAATCTCTACTTCCTTCTATGAAGGCCTTTCTTTTACTTTTATGTTGAGTCCCCACCTTCTATCTTTATGCACCTACTTTGAGAGCATATTGGCCATTCTTAGTTCCATGTGCATTGTCCCAAGACTTGTTGATTGATGCATAACTTGATATTGCTTGTTTTAAACTACTTGTATCTAGTCACTCTTATAAACTTTGAAGGTGTCCTATGCATTTCTGTTTTGCTACTCTATGAGGGACAAGATGAATGCTACTATGCTATGTTTTCTTTATGTGAAACAAACAAACGTCTTGCAAACCATTGTTATTCATGAATCTTTTGTTTGCACCTTTTCATGTTGCAACATAGTTGCTTTGTCTTATTGCTAGAACTTTATCTTTCATGTTAAGATTGAAGTACTAGGATCCCAACTTTGATTGTTTTACAAATACTTTGATCAAGTTTATGATGGTGCATGTCACCTCAAAAATTATTCTTTCTTTTTATCACTTACCTACTCGAGGACGAGCAGGAGTTAAGCTTGGGGATGTTGATACGTTGCTAACGTATCCAAATTTTTTGATGTTCCATGCTTGGTTTATATCTACTTTCTTATGTTTTGTTCCAACTTTGGAGTACTTTTCATACACTTTCTTGGACTAACCTATTACCAAACAGCCACAGTGCCAGCTGCCTATTTTCTGCTGTTTTGGTTCTAGGAAGTCAGAAAATGAATATTCTCGGAATTGGACGGGACAAAAGCCAAAGTCAGTTTTTCACCGAGGGACACACGGAGCTAGAATACGAGACAAAGAGGGGCCAGAGGGCGTGCACACCACCTGTCCGCGCGGCCAGGCCTGGCCCACGCCAGGGGGTGGTGTGGCCAGCCCAGGAACCCCCTCGGCCTCCCCTTCCGACTATAAGATGCCTCCAATACAAAAACCCTAAACACCTGATCAAAATTCCACGAAAGAGTCTATAGCCACCGTCATCTCCATCCCTAGATTGGGAGGGATCTGAAGCTCTTCTCGACACCCTGCCGGAGAGGGGAATTCACCCTAGAGGCCTTCTTCATCATCATGCAAGCCTCCGGTGTGTTGTGTGAGTAGTTCATCTCTGGACTACAGGTCCATGTAGTAGCTAGATGGCTGGTTCTCCTCCTTTGTGCTATCATGTTTAGATCTTGTGAGCTCCATTCATGATCAAGATCATCTATTTGTAATTCTGCATGTTGTGTTTGCGGGGATCCGATGGATATTGAGATGCTATTTCAGATTGATTACTGATTCTATCATGTCTTTGTTATTTGTGGTCTTGCATACTTTCCGTTGTTAGTATCTATCTTTGCCAAGTAGATGCTAGCAACTCCAAGAGTTAGTATTTATGCTCGATAGTAGGTTCATGCCTCTAGTAATCTGGGGAAGTGACAAAAATCTCTAAGGTACTAGATGTGCTGTTGCTACTAGGGAGAAAACAACAATCCTTTGTTCATAGAACAATCGTATTGTTTACTTTACACGCAATTCGTAATGCAATTATCTGTTGCTTGCAACTTAATACTGGAGGGGGTTCAGATGATAACCTAAGGTGGATTATTAGTCATAGATGCAGTTGGATGGTGGTCTATGTAAAATGTTATAATGCCCAATCAAGTCTCAAAGGAGTCAAGATGATTAGTATATGCATGTATTGCCTTCTCGATGTTTGTCAATTGCCCCGCTGTAATTTGTTCACCCAACATGATATCTATCTTAAGGAGAGCCACCACTAGTAAACTATGGACCCTGGTCCTTTCTTTTACAATCAATCTACAATCAACTATTACTGCTTTGTGTTTACTTTCTGCAAACCATTACTTTCTTCCACTCGATATGTTTAATCCTTTGTTTTCAGCAAAACCATTGAGATTGACAACCTCATCGCAAGTTGGGGGCAAAGTTTTGTGGTTGTGTTGTGTAGGTCTCCATGTTGCTGCTGACACCGGTAGTGCGCCCTGCCAAAGTCCAGCTAGCAACACCTTTGGGGTGTTTCCTTGCTCCTACTAGATTGATAACCTTGGTTTCTTACTGAGGGAAAACTTGCGGCTGTGCTCATCATACCTTCCTCTCGGGGTTCCCCAACGAGCTCGATATATTTGGGAGGTATTATCCGTAGCAGAGCAAGAAGCAACACTGCCTTGTTTTGATTGTGGTATTGTCTGCTTGCATGTGTACCGAGAGGAAGGTATTATCCGTAGCAGAGCCTGATGACGACGATAGTGTGAGTGTCTGACGACAAGGAGAACGGGTTTTCTTATTATATATTTGGGTATTGTTTGTCAACTGAAGAAGTCTAGGGACTTATTGCTAATCATAGGCAAGCCACCATTTCCTGAAATCTGATATATATGTCCTACTCTCTTTTACCTATTTTATATCCTCTTTATAAATTGCATATTTACCTGCATGTCTTGTTTTACAAATACTGCGATAAATAACTTGGATCCTCCAAGTTATGATTTCGTGTCCTTCGAGGCACCACCCCGATGAACCCATCATTTATCCCCTTTAGAATGAGAGTACGATGGTTAGCATCCTACCTCCTTGGAAACCCCGGTTTTGAGAAAATAAAGTATTTTGGGATTTACCCACCAAAAATGTTTCAAAACCTTTTGTAAAACTCTAGGAAGAGGCATCATTCCCATTGGAAGATTTAACAAAATAAATGGTGATCAGGAGAAAGAAGAAGTGGAAATTTGATGGGATGTTCTACGCCTTTACTGGAACAATTTTTATCCGCGCAACCACATTACCCCAGGTTGCTAGGGCTTAACTCATAGTTTGTCCGCTTTAACCGAGGCAACTTCTACCATGCTTATAGGGAGGAATCCCTGGAATCCCGGGCCGGCGTCCCGGATCTAGGATCTGAATCCTGTCGCTTGCCTCGGCAAGAATGAGCCTGACCAATCAGGAGTCCGGTGCAACAATTAGGTCTCCCGCGGACGGTATGACTTAGGTAGTACGGAAGGAAGTGGAGTCACCAAATTTAAGGTATACGCCAAGTTACGACTTGGGTATGCGCGTGTACGGAAGGAAGGATTATGGCTGGGAGCCACATACGCATTGCCGGGGAGATTAAAACCAAGAGGAAAATTATGCCTTTGCTAGTGTAGACAAGCCAAAGGTTAGGTTTGATTATCCGGACCCCATCTACTGCGGTAGTGGGCCGTGGTTGTATCCCGGCGGATGTATTGATTCTTGTGGGTAAAGTGTGCAAACTCTGCAGAGTATAACCCATTCGAATAGCCATGTCCACGGTCAAGGATGGTTGTAAAGGTGTGGGCTAGGAGTACCCAAACTGTGCTTGTTTGGGAAACAAGTACTCTGAGAACGAAGGTTCCGGGGGAACCCGAGTTCGAAGGATTTGTTTTGACCCGTGTGGTCGAAGAAGTTTAAAAAGGGTTTTTACTAAAAAACTGTTTTGAAAACACTTTTTCAACAAATATATGGAGATGTCTTGTATTATAAAACAGAAGCATGTTTTCAAAACTCTTTGTCAACAAAGATATGGAGATGCCATATTTTCAAAGTTAGCTTAGGCTTTTCAAAAGAAACCCCAGATAGAGCTATCTCGCCACAGCCATAATTGCATTTCCTTGTTCACTTATCCTGGTGGTTTGGCGAGTACATTCAAAGTACTCACGGCTGTGTCCCTGACTATTTACTTGGCCAGGCTTTCATAGTTCGACTTTGGGGAAAATCAGGTGACGTCCATGTGAGCTAGGCCATCTTCCTAGTCAGCTGCCTGTAGGTTGAGGCACGATTGGGCTCTGCGCTTGGTGATGTTCCGCTGCTATTGATGATGTAGCCATAATGGCACTTATGTAAGTCTTGTTATTTCGTTATGTTTCGGATGTTGTAATGCTACCAGTCGGTTATGTTCCACGGGTCACTGATCATGGGAACGTGGAAATATGCATAACAGGGTTTTCTTGGATGAATAATCCCGGGGTCCCACAGACTTGGTATCAGAGCCATCCTGACTGTAGGAGACCTTAGTTAGCATGGACGTTAGACAGGGAACGACAAACCTATTTTCTAAAAGACAAGGGAGAAAAGATGACTATTTGCAAAAAGTGCTTATGTCTTCTCTCCCCCTCTATTTCGAAAAAATACTTGCATTAATAAGTTTTCATAAGCTTAAAATCCTGCACACATGGCACTAACCCAACCTGAACCTCAAAAGTTTCCGTAGATGGAACCTATTGATGAAGAGTGGCTGAAGATTGGATTTCCCCAAATCCTATGGGACTCGTTGCAACTATGCGGTTACCAGCAGAGACCTATCTACACTCTCCACAAGGGACTGGAATCAGGAGATTATGTGGGACAGATTGTCATACTAGCCAAGCCAGGAATCAATGGAAGCCCTATCTACTCCACCGGACCTCAGATGCCTAGTCCCATACTGGCTATTGACTTGGTAGCCAGAGAAGCTTTGATGCGCATCCGTAGTTCCCTCCCAGAGATGAGACAACCCACAACCTTCTACCTCCCCATGAAGGGAAATGTCGACTGCACCGGAGGAACTCAAGACCCCAGCCTGGCGAATCCTGCCCTCTCTTTTTAGACCTGATACAGCTACTCTAGCAATGAGGCGTTAACAGCAGTCATTGACGAATA
This sequence comes from Avena eriantha, assembly GCA_910589775.1. NCBI lineage: Eukaryota > Viridiplantae > Streptophyta > Magnoliopsida > Poales > Poaceae > Avena > Avena eriantha. The sequence continues at coordinate 201,433,419 of OU342745.1, read as the reverse complement.
CCGGCACTCCCAGATGGAGCTCCGTCGCCTGCAAGCCATCCTCAACCGTAAGGAAGCTCTGGAAACCCTGCAAAGGAATCAAGCACTAACAACTGCAACTGAAGGAACCTCGGGAGAAGCTGCCCCCAAGAAGAGCAGGAAGTGCACCACCACTAGTCAATACCTCCGTAGGTTCAAGCCCCTCAAGAAGGCGTAGAAAACCTCCACTGATCTGCTCGAAACTAGCCCCAACTCCACAGATGCACCCTCCGAGTAATCCCCCACGTCGCGGTACTCGCCCAGCTAGCAATAGGGTAGAGGCATGTATCGTCCCTGAACGCGTTTTGTAATGCCTAAGTACTATTAGCACCCTCGGGTGCAGTTTGGTTGGTATGTAATGACTCCTTTGATTGCTATGCTTGCTTTATTTGTTCACTTTTGTGTGTTTTACCCAAGTCGTTGCCACAGACCCAACCCAATTCCTTTTAGTACAACTTGTTGGACAAGATTAAATATGCGTTGGACAGGAAGCACATGCAGGTATAGACTACTGTCCCAAGCAAGAACAACTTTCAATGGTCAATTATTCTTTGAAATCTTCATCATTGCATCCTGGGGAATCTGGAAAGAAAGAAACAACCTTGTATTCCAAGGGGTGAGACATTCAATTGAAGCCTGGAGGGCTAGAGTTAGAGCAGATTTGTAGCTGTTGAAATTCAGGGTTAGCCAAAACCTGGAAAACACAATCAACTAGTTCATAGATAGATTGTAGATTATAGTTTATTCAAACTATTCTTTGTACTGTGCTATTTTATGCAGCATATTGGTGTAAATATTTAAAATTAATATAGCACAGTAGGAGCCTCTCCTATTGTTTTTGATCAAATCAAAAAAAAAATTCGTCTGCCACCAACAAGACCTCCCTAGAATGGCCATGAAGCTCGGAAGCTCGAAGAAGGCATGTAGCCGCTGCGGAGACGAAGGACACCAAGCCAACCGATGTTCCGGCCACTGCCCCAACTGCGGAGAACCCCATTCCCAAAAAGTTTGCCCAACTCGACTTATCACTTGTTTCCTCTGTGAAGGCCAAGACCATGTCCCTATCAAATGCCCAATATATCCCCTCATTGGCATGGCCTGTCAACATCCCGATATCAGCCTAGCAGAGTCGTCAACCCAGCTACGACAGAAGAAGAACCCCTGCTACACATGCGGACTACCTGGTCACTTCAAGAGAGAATGCCCTGAGAGAGAATCTGCCAAGACTTCCGCTAAAGAGAAGCTCGAAGACATCCAAGGTCCCCTCCCTCATAAAAGATGGTCATCCTACCGCTCGCTGCCACTCAGCTCAAGACTAAAGATGTCCCTCGCCTTCCTAGGTGACATCGCCCCTTGGAAGTAAAGACCTAGAGAGAAGCCCTTTAACCCACTCCAGGACTTCCCTAAAGTTGACGAGTGCAACCTATAGTACACTAGCCTCTGTCCTCCTGGAAAGACAACTAGGATGCCACCCTTCCCCTATGCTGTCCTATGATACTTTGAGATCTACTTTTGCCACCCCTCCTAAGAAAGTCCCCTATTTGTGACTCTCCGACCTACCCAAGTCCAATCTTAAGGGGGAAAGACTGCATCTTTCCTGCAAAATAGATAACCTCTCTGCCTGATCGTGAGACCCGAAGACACAAATCTCAGACCACAGACTTATCCCAGACTTTACAAACTTTGATTCAATAACCCACTTAAGAGAAGTGCCATAGACCCTTACTGAAGAAAGATCCATCCCCGCAATCATGGTGGAAGCCAGCTCGACCTACGAGTTTCAAGAAGAGATTCAACCTCGCTATCAAGATGTTCCTACTCGAAGGCAAGGCTAACATGTTAGCCCGCTAGAAGCACATCGTACTAACTCCGAGACAAATCCCCTAACCTTACTCTCCGAAATCTCGGGATGAGATTCTTTTAAGGGGGAAAGGTCTGTAACATCCCAATTTCAGGAATCCTGATTTGTTGTCCAGAATGCAAAAATCAGGGGGAACAAAAACTTTTTCTTGTGCTTTAGTGCAATGCTTGCTTGTTATTTGTTTGCACTTGTGCTTATGATGTGTATCTTAGGATACTCCTTACCTCAACCTCAGTTGACAAAAGCTACTTACCAAAAACTATCTTGGCTTACTTTACATATTCTCAAACATTCTGGCATTTCAAACCATGAGCCAAGATGCCTATGTGACCAAAACTATTTTAGTAGCTTCTATTGACAAAATTATGGAGAGATATATAATACAATCTACTTATGTTTTCAATATAGAGTACTTAACTAATCTTATCTCTAGTTTTCCCAAAACTCTTGATCAAAGCATTTGGATTCTACTCTTGGTAGAGATACCAAGAACTCTCATCTTATTCAAAACTCAACCTCTTCAAAAAGACCCACCCTTACCTCAAGCTAGGCTTGATGGTGACCCCTAGTAGTAGTTGATTAGTGTATAAGATGAGTTGCCTTGATCTGTTGTCTGATGAGTTGCTTTGATCTGCTGATTGACTTGTTTGCTTAGGAAGTAGTATGAGCCACTCTAGGAGCTCATCACTAGGATCAAGATATTTTCCCAATCCTCAATCCCTTAGCAAGAAAGCAAACCTTGTTATGATCCCTAGCCACTAGGTGATCATATAAAACCCTTAATCAGATCCATTCTGAGGATCTCCATCCTAGATGTTTCCAAGTCCTTAAGACCAACATCAAGCAAGGATCTCTTCTACTCACTCTACACTTCCTTATCAACCACTGGTTAAAGCTCTGATACCTTGCAACTCCTCCAAGAACATTCCCTCTCATACTCTAGTCAAACTCCTCAAAACTGCCCATTTTGACTTAGTCTAGAATCAGTTTCAGCATCACCTTTTTTGAATGCCTCCTTTTCTCAAACCATGTGCATTTTTGGAAATGCACTTGAACCATAGTGATAACCATCCTCAGGACTACTAAGGCCCACATTTATCCCTGGCTAGATCCTCCTCCAACCCACTTGTCCATGATGGTTTTGCAGACAAGAAAATATCATTTCCTGCAAAACTAGTCATCATACCTACTTTGGTAGAAGCTCACACCCTCACACAACCTCCTTTGGACCAACTCTCTGCATGGTTGTGTTCTACTCATTGATGTCTATCAAAACCTACTTCACTTGTCCCAAGTGGAGCTCTGTGCTTATTACAACCACATGGTTTAGAAGGCATCATGACACTTTCTGCATGGCAGCTTTAATTTCAACAAAGTTTGCCATATGATCTAGATCACCTCAAATACAAAAATCTTCTTGCCATGATCATATACATGACTTGGCCTACTCAAACATCTATCCCTTGCACCAAGGTGAGCTCTCAGGTCCAAAATGCAAGCATGTTTTGGTGGTATAAAAATAATACCACCCTAGATCATCAACTCCTTGTTTTTCCATCCTTTTCAAGTTGGATTTCCATTCCACAAGTTTGAACATTCTTGCTACACCTTGTCTATCTCATCTACTTTGACCCTCAAGATTTATCAATATTTATCCATAATTATTATGGTCCCAAAATATTTAATCACTTAAATAGTCAAAATCTCCAAAACTCCCTCCCTAAAGGAAGGTTTGGTTTTTACCAAACCACTTCCCCAACTTTTGACTCATGTGAGTCCCACAACACATAGCCTACTTTCCATATCAAAAATAAATATTTTTGAGAAGCTTTATTATTTCTTTTTGTCCATTTTCTTAAATGGCTGAATTGGAATAATAATTGTATGAAATACTTTTAATACCCAATAAATCTTGGGAAAATTCCCCTAAGTGTGTATTCACATTTGGGACCCTCCCACACCAAAATCCACCCTGGTCCAATACAAACTTATGAAATGATCTTCTAGAAATCATTTCTGTCCTTTTTGAGTAAGTGGATTTAAGTGGACTTAAAATCCACATAAAAATCTCAAATAAATCCTAGAAGTCTACCTTGACATTCTCTATCTACCAATACCCTCCTCTCCTCTGGTCACATGCAAGATCCTGGATTTCCTTCATAAACCTTTAGTTTGATCAAATGTGCCAATTAAGCCAATCACCCCTTTTAGCACTTCCAATTTCCATCAAGGCTTGATCAAAGCTTAACCTCAGCACCATGACACCTCCCTAGTTGAACAACACTGTAGCTCCAACCCACCAAATCCACATTTTTCCCTTGTACGAGTTGTAAGAGAAAGAGACAACAAATATCTTGCAAGATTTGTCCCCCTTTTATTACCACTAATGCCACCATTCTCTCTGAGGTCCAGCACCACCAAGTACCAAAAATACCCCTCTCCACCTCCCCCTGGACAAATCCCTGGCCAACACCCCCTTTCCCCCATGTCCAATTTGGTAAAATACCTCATCTAGCACTCCCGCTTGGTATAAAGGACATCGGCCCTCCCCCAGCCACCTCCCTGCCCTCATTTTCTTCCTCTCACTCCCACTTGCCTCCCCCGAGCACCACACCCCCTCCCCAGCTCTGTGCTACCCGAGAGAAGAAGAGGAGAAAGCTTCGGCCTCCTCCCCAAAATCGAGCAAGGCATCTTCTCCTCCACTCCATTCCCTCTGCATGTCAGCCCACGAGCTCCCCTAGCTCTCCTCTACCTAACCATGCGCTTATCTATATCTAGGACCATCTCCTCCGCCGTTTCCATTGAGCACCGACGAGATCCTCCACGGCCGCCGTCGCACGAGCTCCTCCCTGTGGTCCTCCGCTATCGTGCTGCCCACCGATCTACGCGTTGTTGTCGACCGCATCGTCCTGCACCATCCCCAACGCTCCTCAAGCCCTCAGGTGAGCTCCCTGCTCCGTGCCACCCTCTGCTAGGGTTAGTCCCGTTGCCGGCGAGGCCCGCGTAGACGACGACGATGCGCCGTCCATCGTCACTTAAGCGGACGACCGAGATCCGCCAGTACCGCTTCGGTGTGTTCCCTCGCTGACTTCCGGGCCCCACCTGGCATGTTCGAGCGGCAGCTCCCGCACGCCCCGCTGAGCACCGTGGGCCGAATCCTCCCCCGCAGCCCATTAGCTCCCCAGATCCGGCCCGCTGCAACTCCTTTTCTTTTCTTTTCTTTTTACAGATCCATTATTCCAGAAAAGTTTCTGCTAGGATTTAATCTAATTAAAATGTTAAATCATTTCCAAACGCCTAGATCTAATTTTCTGGTGGTTCTCTGATGTTTTCTCAAAAATGCAGAGGCAACCCCATAGTCAAAATAATTTTCTCTAATTACTAATAATTAATCTTCTAAAATGTGTCTGGAACACTACTTAAATTCTACATAGTGTTTCACATCCCCAATTGAGATGAGCCAAAGAACTGCTGGAAGGTATTTGAAATACCTATCATCCAGCACAGGTCTCATACCCAGGTGAACTGTATTCTACCTTTAGTAAAAATAACAAAACTAGCAACTTTCTGTCTTAAATAAATTCCCTAGGTCTAACCTGATTCCACCTCCCAGTACACCCTAGAACCAATATCTACCAAACCCCAACAGCTCAGAATTTATTGAGCTCTGGATAAATTGTGGTGATTTAAATACTTCTGTAAGGAGTATATTCACTAAATAAATCACTCCAGGAGTTTGGCAACTCCAAAAAGGGTGAATCCGATCCCTACAGAAAGTTATTTTAAATACCAATCACCCGACCTTGGAACCAACTCAATAGCATCTGTAGAATTAATCTGGTAAAAAGAAGAAGAACTATACAGAACTGTCTTTGGGAATTTCCTGAGGGCATTCTCTTAATTATTTGGACATGATTCCAACTGTAGGTGGTTCAGTACATCATGTAATACATAACCATCCAAGGAAATAATTTGTGTAGCTCCAGAACTCTTCTGGTGAATTATTTCCTTAGACTAGAGTTTATTCCACTATAAAAAAAACATAACTACCTCTAGAAAAGTGATAATCAAGTGAAACCACTTGTGTTGGTTTTGCTTTGACAAGACCTATCAGAGGTTATCACTCTTGCACATTAAAACCCTAATGACCACAGATCCCTAATCCAAGCTCGTTGTATCTAGCCTTGACAACTATCTTCCAAGAGAAAACACCTAGTGGCAATCTTGTAAATTCCACCCTCTGAATCCCACTTCTCCAAAACCTCCCAAGTCCAGTAGTATTTCTCATGCTTGTTTTCTGTATGATTTGATATTGTATGCCTTGTTTTGATTGTGGTATTGTCTGCTTGCATGTGTACCTGATGACGACGATAGTGTGAGTGTCTGACGACAAGGAGAACGGGTTTTCTTATTATATATTTGGGTATTCTTTGTCAACTGAAGAAGTCTAGGGACTTATTGCTAATCATAGGCAAGCCACCATTTCCTGAAATCTGATATATATGTCCTACTCTCTTTTACCTATTTTATATCCTCTTTATAAATTGCATATTTACCTGCATGTCTTGTTTTACAAATACTGCGATAAATAACTTGGATCCTCCAAGTTATGATTTCGTGTCCTTCGAGGCACCACCCCGATGAACCCATCATTTATCCCCTTTAGAACGAGAGTACGATGGTTAGCATCCTACCTCCTTGGAAACCCCGGTTTTGAGAAAATAAAGTATTTTGGGATTTACCCACCAAAAATGTTTCAAAACCTTTTGTAAAACTCTAGGAAGAGGCATCATTCCCATTGGAAGATTTAACAAAATAAATGGTGATCAGGAGAAAGAAGAAGTGGAAATTTGATGGGATGTTCTACGCCTTTACTGGAACAATTTTTATCCGCGCAACCACATTACCCCAGGTTGCTAGGGCTTAACTCGTAGTTTGTCCGCTTTAACCGAGGCAACTTCTACCATGCTTATAGGGAGAAATCCCTGGAATCCCGGGCCGGCGTCCCGGATCTAGGATCTGAATCCTGTCGCTTGCCTCGGCAAGAATGAGCCTGACCAATCAGGAGTCCGGTGCAACAATTAGGTCTCCCGCGGACGGTATGACTTAGGTAGTACGGAAGGAAGTGGAGTCACCAAATTTAAGGTATACGCCAAGTTACGACTTGGGTATGCGCGTGTACGGAAGGAAGGATTATGGCTGGGAGCCACATACGCATTGCCGGGGAGATTAAAACCAAGAGGAAAATCATGCCTTTGCTAGTGTAGACAAGCGAAAGGTTAGGTTTGATTATCCGGACCCCATCTACTGCGGTAGTGGGCCGTGGTTGTATCCCGGCGGATGTATTGATTCTTGTGGGTAAAGTGTGCAAACTCTGCAGAGTATAACCCATTCGAATAGCCATGTCCACGGTCAAGGATGGTTGTAAAGTTGTGGGCTAGGAGTACCCAAACTGTGCTTGTTTGGGAAACAAGTACTCTGAGAACGAAGGTTCCGGGGGAACCCGAGTTCGAAGGATTTGTTTTGACCCGTGTGGTCGAAGAAGTTTAAAAAGGGTTTTTACTAAAAACTGTTTTGAAAACACTTTTTCAACAAATATATGGAGATGTCTTGTATTATAAAACAGAAGCATGTTTTCAAAACTCTTTGTCAACAAAGATATGGAGATGCCATATTTTCAAAGTTAGCTTAGGCTTTTCAAAAGAAACCCCAGATAGAGCTATCTCGCCACAGCCATAATTGCATTTCCTTGTTCACTTAGCCTGGTGGTTTGGCGAGTACATTCAAAGTACTCACGGCTGTGTCCCTAACTATTTACTTGGCCAGGCTTTCATAGTTCGACTTTGGGGAAAATCAGGTGACGTCCATGTGAGCTAGGCCGTCTTCCTAGTCAGCTGCCTGTAGGTTGAGGCACGATTGGACTCTGCGCTTGGTGATGTTCCGCTGCTATTGATGATGTAGCCATAATGGCACTTATGTAAGTCTTGTTATTTCGTTATGTTTCGGATGTTGTAATGCTACCAGTCGGTTATGTTCCACGGGTCACTGATCATGGGAACGTGGAAATATGCATAACAGGGTTTTCTTGGATGAATAATCCCGGGGTCCCACAGACTTGGTATCAGAGCCATCCTGACTGTAGGAGACCTTAGTTAGCATGGACGTTAGACAGGGAACGACAAACCTATTTTCTAAAAGACAAGGGAGAAAAGATGACTATTTGCAAAAAGTGCTTATGTCTTCTCTCCCCCTCTATTTCGAAAAAATACTTGCATTAATAAGTTTTCATAAGCTTAAAATCCTGCACACATGGCACTAACCCAACCTGAACCTCAAAAGTTTCCGTAGATGGAACCTATTGATGAAGAGTGGCTGAAGATTGGATTTCCCCAAATCCTATGGGACTCGTTGCAACTATGCGGTTACCAGCAGAGACCTATCTACACTCTCCACAAGGGACTGGAATCAGGAGATTATGTGGGACAGATTGTCATACTAGCCAAGCCAGGAATCAATGGAAGCCCTATCTACTCCACCGGACCTCGGATGCCTAGTCCCATACTGGCTATTGACTTGGTAGCCAGAGAAGCTTTGATGCGCATCCGTAGTTCCCTCCCAGAGATGAGACAACCCACAACCTTCTACCTCCCCATGAAGGGAAATGTCGACTGCACCGGAGGAACTCAAGACCCCAGCCTGGCGAATCCTGCCCTCTCTTTTTAGACCTGATACAGCTACTCTAGCAATGAGGCGTTAACAGCAGTCATTGACGAATACCGGCACTCCCAGATGGAGCTCCGTCGCCTGCAAGCTATCCTCAACCGTAAGGAAGCTCTGGAAACCCTGCAAAGGAATCAAGCACTAACAACTGCAACTGAAGGAACCTCGGGAGAAGCTGCCCCCAAGAAGAGCAGGAAGTGCACCAGCACTAGTCAATACCTCCGTAGGTTCAAGCCCCTCAAGAAGGCGTAGAAAACCTCCACTTATCTGCTCGAAACTAGCCCCGACTCCACAGATGCACCCTCCGAGTAATCCCCCACGTCGCGGTACTCGCCCAGCTAGCAATAGGGTAGAGGCATGTATCGTCCCTGAACGCGTTTTGTAATGCCTAAGTACTATTAGCACCCTCAGGTGCAGTTTGGTTGGTATGTAATGACTCCTTTGATTGCTATGCTTGCTTTATTTGTTCCCTTTTGTGTGTTTTACCCAAGTCGTTGCCACAGACCCAACCCAATTCCTTTTAGTACAACTTGTTGGACAAGATTAAATATGCGTTGGACAGGAAGCACATGCAGGTATAGACTACTGTCCCAAGCAAGAACAACTTTCAATGGTCAATTATTCTTTGAAATCTTCATCATTGCATCCTGGGGAATCTGGAAAGAAAGAAACAACCTTGTATTCCAAGGGGTAAGACATTCAATTGAAGCCTGGAGGGCTAGAGTTAGAGCAGATTTGTAGCTGTTGAAATTCAGGGTTAGCCAAAACCTGGAAAACACAATCAACTAGTTCATAGATAGATTGTAGATTATAGTTTTATTCAAACTATTCTTTGTACTGTGCTATTTTATGCAGCATATTGGTGTAAATATTTAAAATTAATAAAGCACAGTAGGAGCCTCTCCTACTGTTTTTGATCAAATCAAAAAAAAAAATTCGTCTGCCACCAACAAGACCTCCCTAGAATGGCCATGAAGCTCGGAAGCTCGAAGAAGGCATGTAGCCGCTGCGGAGACGAAGGACACCAAGCCAACCGATGTTCCGGCCACTGCCCCAACCGCGGAGAACCCCATTCCCAAAAAGTTTGCCCAACTCGACTTATCACTTGTTTCCTCTGTGAAGGCCAAGACCATGTCCCTATCAAATGCCCAATATATCCCCTCATTGGCATGGCCTGTCAACATCCCGATATCAGCCTTGCAGAGTCGTCAACCCAGCTACGACAGAAGAAGAACCCCTGCTACACATGCGGACTACCTGGTCACTTCAAGAGAGAATGCCCTGAGAGAGAATCTGCCAAGACTTCCGCTAAAGAGAAGCTCGAAGACATCCAAGGTCCCCTCCCTCATAAAAGATGGTCATCCTACCGCTCGCTGCCACTCAGCTCAAGACTAAAGATGTCCCTCGCCTTCCTAGGTGACATCGCCCCTTGGAAGTAAAGACCTAGAGAGAAGCCCTTTAACCCACTCCAGGACTTCCCTAAAGTTGACGAGTGCAACCTATAGTACACTAGCCTCTGTCCTCCTGGAAAGAAAACTAGGATGCCACCCTTCCCCTATGCTGTCCTATGATACTTTGAGATCTACTTTTGCCACCCCTCCTAAGAAAGTCCCCTATTTGTGACTCTCCGACCTACCCAAGTCCAATCTTAAGGGGGAAAGACTGCATCTTTCCCGCAAAATAGATAACCTCTCTGCCTGATCGTGAGACCCGAAGACACAAATCTCAGACCACAGACTTATCCCAGACTTTACAGACTTTGATTCAATAACCCACTTAAGAGAAGTGCCATAGACCCTTACTGAAGAAAGATCCATCCCCGCAATCATGGTGGAAGCCAACTCGACCTACGAGTTTCAAGAAGAGATTCAACCTCGCTATCAAGATGTTCCTACTCGAAGGCAAGGCCAACATGTTAGCCCGCTAGAAGCACATCGTACTAACTCCGAGACAAATCCCCTAACCTTACTCTCCGAAATCTCGGGATGAGATTCTTTTAAGGGGGAAAGGTCTGTAACATCCCAATTTCAGGAATCCTGATTTGTTGTCCAGAATGCAAAAATCAGGGGGAACAAAAACTTTTTATTGTGCTTTAGTGCAATGCTTGCTTGTTATTTGTTTGCACTTGTGCTTATGATGTGTATCTTAGGATACTCCTTACCTCAACCTCAGTTGACAAAAGCTACTTACCAAAAACTATCTTGGCTTACTTTACATATTCTCAAACATTCTGGCATTTCAAACCATGAGCCAAGATGCCTATGTGACCAAAACTATTTTAGTAGCTTCTATTGACAAAATTATGGAGAGATATATAATACAATCTACTTATGTTTTCAATATAGAGTACTTAACTAATCTTATCTCTAGTTTTCCCAAAACTCTTGATCAAAGCATTTGGATTCTACTCTTGGTAGAGATACCAAGAACTGTCATCTTATTCAAAACTCAACCTCTTCAAAAAGACCCACCCTTACCTCAAGCTAGGCTTGATGGTGACCCCTAGTAGTAGTTGATTAGTGTATAAGATGAGTTGCCTTGATCTGTTGTCTGATGAGTTGCTTTGATCTGCTGATTGACTTGTTTGCTTAGGAAGTAGTATGAGCCACTCTAGGAGCTCATCACTAGGATCAAGATATTTTCCCAATCCTCAATCCCTTAGCAAGAAAGCAAACCTTGTTATGATCCCTAGCCACTAGGTGATCATATAAAACCCTTAATCAGATCCATTCTGAGGATCTCCATCCTAGATGTTTCCAAGTCCTTAAGACCAACATCAAGCAAGGATCTCTTCTACTCACTCTACACTTCCTTATCAACCACTGGTTAAAGCTCTGATACCTTGCAACTCCTCCAAGAACATTCCCTCTCATACTCTAGTCAAACTCCTCAAAACTGCCCATTTTGACTTAGTCTAGAATCAGTTTCAGCATCACCTTTTTTGAATGCCTCCTTTTCTCAAACCATGTGCATTTTTGGAAATGCACTTGAACCATAGTGATAACCATCCTCAGGAATACTAAGGCCCACATTTATCCCTGGCTAGATCCTCCTCCAACCCACTTGTCCATGATGGTTTTGCAGACAAGAAAATATCATTTCCTGCAAAACTAGTCATCATACCTACTTTGGTAGAAGCTCACACCCTCACACAACCTCCTTTGGACCAACTCTCTGCATGGTTGTGTTCTACTCATTGATGTCTATCAAAACCTACTTCACTTGTCCCAAGTGGAGCTCTGTGCTTATTACAACCACATGGTTTAGAAGGCATCATGACACTTTCTGCATGGCAGCTTTAATTTCAACAAAGTTTGCCATCTGATCTAGATCACCTCAAATACAAAAATCTTCTTGCCATGATCATATACATGACTTGGCCTACTCAAACATCTATCCCTTGCACCAAGGTGAGCTCTCCGGTCGAAAATGCAAGCATGTTTTGGTGGTATAAAAATAATACCACCCTAGATCATCAACTCCTTGTTTTTCCATCCTTTTCAAGTTGGATTTCCATTCCACAAGGTTGAAAATGCTTGCTACACCTTGTCTATCTCATCTACTTTGACCCTCAAGATTTATGAATATTTATCCATAATTATTATGGTCCCAAAATATTTAATCACTTAAATAGTCAAAATGTCCAAAACTCCCTCCTAAAGGAAGGTTTGGTTTTTACCAAACCACTTCCCCAAGTTTTGACTCATGTGAGTCCCACAACACATAGCCTACTTTCCATCTCAAAAATAAATATTTTTGAGAAGCTTTATTATTTCTTTTTGTCCATTTTCTTAAATGGCTGAATTGGAATAATAATTGTATGAAATACTTTTAATACCCAATAAATCTTGGGAAAATTCCCCTAAGTGTGTATTCACATTTGGGACCCTCCCACACCAAAATCCACCCTGGTCCAATACAAACTTATGAAATGATCTTCTAGAAATCATTTCTGTCCTTTTTGAGTAAGTGGATTTAAGTGGACTTAAAATCCACATAAAAATCTCAAATAAATCCTAGAAGTCTACCTTGACATTCTCTATCTACCAATACCCTCCTCTCCTCTGGTCACATGCAAGATCCTGGATTTCCTTCATAAACCTTTAGTTTGATCAAATGTGCCAATTAAGCCAATCACCCCTTTTAGCACTTCCAATTTCCATCAAGGCTTGATCAAAGCTTAACCTCAGCACCATGACACCTCCCTAGTCGACCAACACTGTAGCTCCACCCCACCAAATCCACATTTTGCCCTTGTACTAAGAGAAAGAGACAACAAATATCTTGCAAGATTTGTCCCCCTTTTATTACCACTAATGCCACCACTCTCTCTGAGGTCCAGCACCACCAAGTACCAAAAATACCCCTCTCCACCTCCCCCTGGACAAATCCTTGGCCAGCACCCCCTCTCCCCATGTCCAATTTGGTAAAATACCTCATCTAGCACTCCCCCTTGGTATAAGGGACAGCAGCCCTCCCCCAGCCAGCTCCCTGCCCTCATTTGCTTCCTCTCAGTCCCACTTGCCTCCCCCGAACACCACACCCCCTCCCCAGATCTGTGTTGCCCGAGAGAAGAAGAGGAGAAAGCTTCGGCCTTCTCCCCAAAATCGAGCAAGGCATCTTCTCCTCCACTCCATTCCCTCTGCATGTCAGCCCATGAGCTCCCCTAGCTATCCCCTACCTAAACGTGCGCTTATCTCTATCTAGGACATCTCCTCCACCGTCGCCGTTGAGCACCGACGAGATCCTCCACGGCCGCCGTCACGCGAGCTCCTCCCCATGGTCCTCCACCGTCGTGCCGCCCACCGATCTACGCGTCGTCGTCGACCGCGTCATCTTGCACCATCCCCAACCCTCCTCAAGCCGTCAGGTGAGCTCCCTGCTCCGCGCCACCCTCTACTAGGGTTAGTCCCAACGCCGGCGAGCCCCGCGTAGACGACGACACTGCGCCGTCCATCGTCACTTAAGCGGCGGCCGAGATCCGTCGGTACCGCTTCGGCGTGTTCCCTTGCTGACTATCGGGCCCCACCTGACAGGTTCGAGCGGCAGCTCCCGTGCGCCCCGCTGAGCGCGTGGGCCGAATCCTCCCGCGCAGCCCATTAGCTCCCCAGATTCGGCCCACTGCAACTCCTTTTCTTTTATTTTTACAGATCCATTATTCCAGAAAAGTTTCTACTAGGATTTAATCTAATTAAAATGGTAAATCATTTCCAAACGCCTAGATCTAATTTTCTGGTGGTTCTCTAATGTTTTCTCAAACATGCAGAGGCACCCCCATAGTCAAAATAATTTTCTCTAATTACTAATAATTAATATTCTAAAATGTGTCTGGAACACTACTTAAATTCTACATAGTGTTTCACATCCCCAATTGAGATGAGCCAAAGAACTGCTGGAAGGTATTTGAAATACCTGTCATCCAGCACAGGTCTCATACCCAGGTGAACTGCTGCCTTTAGTAAAAATAACAAAACTAGCAACTATCTATCTTAAATAAATTCCCCAGGTCTAACCAAATGTGGTATTGACCTGATTCCACCTCCCAGTACACCCCAGAACCAATATCTACCAAACCCAAGCAGCTCAGAATTTATTGAGCTCTGGATAAATTTTGGTGATTTAAATACTTCTGTAAGGAGTATTTTCACTAAATAAATAACTCCAGGAGTTTGGCAACTCCAAAAAGGGTGAATCCGTCCCTACAGAAAGGTATTTTAAATACCAATCACCTGACATTGGAACCAACTCAATAGCATCTGTAGAATTAATTTGGTGAAAAGAAGAAGAACTATACATAACTGTCTTTGGGAATTTCCTGAGGGTATTCTCGTAATTCTTTGGACATGATTCCAACTCTAGGTGGTTCAGTACATCAAGTACTACATAACCATCCAAGGAAATAATGATTGTAGCTCCAGAACTCTTCTGGTGAATTATTTCCTTAGACTAGAGTTTATTCCACTATAAAAAAGCATAACTACCTCTAGAAAAGTGATAATCAAGTGAAACCACTTGTGTTGGTTTTTATTTGACAAGACCTATCAGAGGTTATCACTCTTGCACATTAACACCCTACTGACCACAGATCCCTAATCCAAGCTCTTTGTATCTAGCCTTGACAACTATCTTCCAAGAGAAAACACCTAGTGGCAATCTTGTAAATTCCACCCTCTGAATCCCACTTCTCCAAAACCTCCCAAGTCCAATAGTAATTATAATGCTTGTTTGTTGTATGATTTGATGTTGTATGCCTTGTTTTGATTGTGGTATTGTCTGCTTGCATGTGTACCCGATGATGACGATAGTGTGAGTGTCTAATGACAAGGAGGACGAGTTTTCTTATTATATATTTGGGTATGCTTGGTCAACTGAAGAAGTACAGGGACTTATTGCTAATCACAGGCAAGCCACCATTTCCCGAACTCTGATATATATGTCCTACTCTCTTTTACCTATTTTATATCCTCTTTATAAATTGCATATTTACCTGCATGTCTTGTTTTACAAATACTACGATAAATAACTTGGATCCTCCAAGTTATGATTTCGTGTCCTTCGAGGCACCACCCCGATGAACCCATCATTTATCCCCTTTAGACCGAGAGTACGATGGTTAGCATCCTACCTCCTTGGAAACCCCGGTTTTGAGAAAATAAAGTATTTTGGGATTTACCCACCAAAAATGTTTCAAAACCTTTTGTAAAACTCTAGGAAGAGGCATCGTTCCCAATGGAAGATTTAACAAAATAAATGGTGATCAGGAGAAATAAGAAGTGGAAATGTGATGGGATGTTCTACGCCTTTACTGGAACAATTTTTATCCGCGCAACCACATTACCCCAGGTTGCTGGGGCTTAACTCGTAGTTTGTCCGCTTTAGCCGAGGCAACTTCTACCATGCTTATAGGGAGAAATCCCTGGAATCCCGGGCCGGCGTCCCAGATCAAGGATCTGAAGCCTGTCGCTTGCCTCGGCAAGAATGAGCCTGAACAATCAGGAGTCTGGTGCAACAATTGGGTCTCCCACGGATGGTATGACTTAGGTAGTACGGAAGGAAGTGGAGTCACCAAATTTAAGGTATACGCCAAGTTACGGCTTGGGTATGCGTGTGTACGAAAGGAAGGACTATGGCTGGGAGCCACATACACGTTGCTGGGGAGATTAAACCCAAGAGGAAAATCATGCCTTTGCTAGTGTAGACAAGCGAAAGGTTAGGTTTGATTATCCGGACCCCCATCTACTGCGGTAGTGGGCCGTGGTTGTATCCCGGCGGATGTATTGATTCTTGTGGGTAAAGTGGGCAAACTCTGTAGAGTATAACCCATTCGAATAGCCATGTCCACGGTCAAGGACGGTTGTAAAGGTGTGGGCTAGGAGTACCCAAACTGTGCTTGTTTGGGAAACAAGTACTCTGAGAACGAAGGTTCCAGGGGAACCCGAGTTCGAAGGATTTGTTTTGACCAGTGTGGTCGAAGAAGTTTAAAAAGGGTTTTTACTACAAAACTGTTTTCAAAACTCTTTTTCAACAAAGATATGGAGATGTCTTGTATTATAAAACAGAAGCATGTTTTCAAAACTCTTTTTCAACAAAGATATGGAGATGCCATATTTTCAAAGTTAGCTTAGGCTTTTCAAAAGAAACCCGAGATAGAGCTATCTCGCCACAGTCATAATTGCATTTCCTTGTTCACTTATCGTGGTGGTTTTGCGAGTACATTCAAAGTACTCACGGCTATGTCCTTGGCTATTTACTTGGCCAGGATTTCAGAGTTCGACTTCGGGGGAACTCAGGTGACGTCCATGTGAGCTAGGCCGTCTTCCCAGTCAGCTGCCTGTAGGTTGAGGCACGATTGGGCTCTGCGCTTGGCGATGTTCCGCTGCTATTGATGATGTAGCCATAATGGCACTTATGTAAGTCTTGTTATTTCGTTATGTTTCAGATGTTGTAATGCTACCAGTCGGTTATGTTCCACGGCTCACTGATCATGGGAACGTGGAAATCTGTAGAACAGGGTTTTCTCGGATGAATAATCCGGGGTCCCACATGTTATCTTGAGGCTCATGGATCAAGAGTGGAATTTGTCAATCCCTATGACGGATAGATATACTCTGAGCCTTCTTGGTGATATCACATTAAGATAGCTTGCCGACAAGTGATGTGATCACTAAAATGTGATATCACGGGAACGAGAAAAGAGTGCATGTCGGCAACAAGATCAAACTAGGTATGGATATACTGATGATCTTATCTCGGACATATAATATATCGCGAGACAAAGGGATTTAGTTACTAGC
Organism: Avena eriantha; assembly: GCA_910589775.1. Classification (NCBI taxonomy): domain Eukaryota; kingdom Viridiplantae; phylum Streptophyta; class Magnoliopsida; order Poales; family Poaceae; genus Avena; species Avena eriantha. The sequence goes on along the minus strand of OU342745.1, from coordinate 201,416,526 downwards.
GTTAAAGGTTCTCATGATCATAGAAGTCATCGTTGAATGTGTGGGAGTCAGTATGGATCTCCAGGTCCCGCTTTTGATTATTGATCTGAGAGGGGTCTCGATCATATCTGCATTGTTCACAAACCGTAGAGTGACACACTTAGGGGATACCAACACCATTTGGAGCAAATATGTTTCAGACAAATGAATTACAAAACGCTGGAATTATTTCAATAGACACCAAAATTGTTTTAGGTGAAATTGCTGAAATTGGTTCTGCATGTAATATTGAAATGTTGCAGGGGGTTTTATGTGAATGTTTGTTAATTAAAGTAATTAACAAAATTCTGAATGAAATTAATAAAAGAGTTTTATTAAATGAGAGGCATTAAATTTGGAGAAATTCAATGCATTTAAAGTGGAGACTTTAATAGAGAATGTGAAGGGGCAAATTTATGTGGAGGGGGTTACCACCACATGAATGGGGAGGTGAGGGGTCACCCCCATGGGGCGCCGGACATGGGGAGGGGTACCCCCCTCCTTCTATAAAATGCCCCACTCTCACTCCTTCTCACTTACACCTCCTTGTGAAGGATCTCTCGCCCCCTCTAGTATTATTCTCCCATGGTCTCGGATTAGCAAGATACATGTTCCCGGTGGCATTTCGTATGGAAGGAGTTGCTGCTTCCACTGCATAGCTGGAGCGAGGATGTGGAGGTTTTTCAGTGGCCTGAACGTGTGTGCGAGGACGGATGCGCTAATGATTTGCGGCGCTAGGACTTCCACACGATCTTGAGATTGCCAAGCGTTCGAATTGATCATCCACGAGTCCCATCTCACTAACAAAGCTTTGTTGGTATTCGAGGGTATGTTCTCTATGGATGTCTATCCACCTGTTGCTTGTATCTAGTAGATAGATCTTGGCGTATAATAGTTCCCATTGTAGGAATTTTTTTGTTTTCTATGCTGCGAACCCAACATGCTTGTCATTTGTTATTGGGTCTACCGTGGATATTTGATCGTTCTGTACAACATAATGGCCGAGCCAATACATATCACTTGGATTTCAAGGGTAGAAAAATCAATGTAGAATCTATGTCACCACAAGATATTGTGAATGAATATCGTCAGAAAACTGAAGTCAATTTGGAGGATGCACCTTCATTAGTTGATATGCGAGAGAATGTAACAACTGTGAGTGATATAACAAAAAGTGAGAAAGTGCCCAATCTACTTATATTAGCCACCAAGGAAGACATGATAGAATTTAGTGAGGATCCTACAACCGTGCCTCTTGTGCTCATGTACAAGGGTGAGGTTTTAGTTTCTAATGATATGGCCCCTTTTTCTCTTGGTGTTTCTAATGTGTTACAAGAATTCAGTGATGTGTTTCGAAAAGAAGTATATGAAGGTTCGCCACCTTTGCAACGTATTGAGCATCAAATTTACTTGATTCCAGGAGCATCGCTGCCCAACCGTGCACCATATCACACAAACCCCGAAGAGACGAAGGAAATTCAGAAACAAGTGCAAGCACTTCTTGACAAAGTTTATATTCGTGTGAGCTTAAGCACTGTGCTATTTCTGTTATTTTAGTTCCTAAAAAAGATGGTACTTGGTGCATGTGTGTAGATTGTAGAGCTATAAAGAACATCACTATTCGATATCATCATCCTATTCCACGCTTGGAAGATATGTTAGATGAATCGAGTGGTGCTGCTGTTTTCTCTGAGATTGATTTGCGTAGTGGTTATCATCAAATTAGGATGAAGGAAGGTGATGAATGGAAAACTGCCTTCAAGACTAAGTTTGGTTTATATGAGTGGCTAGTAATGCCGTTTGGTTTAACTAATGCACCTAGTACTTTCATGAGATTAATAAACCATGTCTTAAGGAATTTTATTGGCAAGTTTGTGGTTGTATATTTTGATGACATATTAATTTATGGCCGCAATGAACATGAACATAGTGATCATATTAGATAAGTGTTACGAGATGCTAAACTATATGGTAATCTTGAAAAGTGTACATTTTGCAAAGATAAGGTCATATTTCTGGGATATGTTGTCTCTAAACATAGAGTAGAGGTAGATTCATCTAAAATTGAAACAATTTAAAATCAGCCTACTCCAATGAACGTGAGTCAAGTACGAAACTTTCATGGTCTAGCTGGTTTCTATAGCCATTTTGTGAAAGATTTTAGTACTATTGTTGCACCTTTGAATGAATTAACTAAGAAGGGTGTACCTTTTGAGTGGCGCATAGCCCAAGATCATGCTTTTGATGAACTGAAATGATTGTTAACTTCTGCACCTTTGCTTGCACTAGCACATTTTTCTAAGAAATTTGAGATTGAATGTGATGCTAGTGGCATAGGAATTGGTGGTGTGTTGATGCAAGAGGGTCGTCCCATTGCATATTTTTCTAAAAAACTTTCTGGTGCAAAGTTAAATTATCCTATCTATGATAAAGAATTGTATGCGCTTGTTAGAGTTCTTGAGGTTTGGCAACATTATTTGTGGCCGGAGGAATTTATCATACATTCTGATCATGATCTTTAAAATATCTAAAAGCTCAATCTAACTTGCATATGCGTCTTGCTAAGTGGGTTGAGTTCATTGAGTATTTTGCATACAACATTAAACATAAGAAGGGGAAATATAATGTTGTTGCTAGTGCTCTGTCTAGGAAGAATATGTTATTAACACAACTGGATATTAAAGTTCCTTCTTTAGAGAGTTTATGTTATTTGTATGCAATTGATCATGATTTTGCTGAACCATATCGTTTGTGTTCTATTGGGAGGGCATGGGATAAATTTCACATATTTGATGGGTATTTGTTTTGTGCTAACACATAATGTGTTCCGGAGTCGTCTTGCATTTGTTGTTGCTACATGAATCACATGCTGGAGGATTGATGGGTCACTATGGGCGTGAGAAGACACTACTCATGCTCGCTGATCATTTTTATTGGCCTAAGATGAGGCATGATGTGGACGGGTTTGTAAAGAGATGCATTACTTGCAACAAGCCAGAGTCCAGGTTGAAGCCTCACAGTTTGTATAGACCTTTACCTGCACCTACTACACCATGGGAAGATATAACCATGGATTTTGTATTAGGTTTTGTAGCATCCCAATTGTCTAACAATTCTAATGCTACTTGCCTATTCTATATTTGCTACTTCCTACATGTCATTTATTGCATCATCATTATAACATGCTCATGTCACCATGCCACATTGCATTTGAGCATCATATAAAATCCCTTTTAATTTGGTTCTTCTCCTCATAATGCATTTGCCTTATTATTATTTTGCTTTCCAATACATTGTAGTTGGTTCTTGATACATTGTTTAATGCCCAAATTGAGTTGAGGGCATATCTCTTTCAACTCCACTACCTTCTTTGGCTTCATCTAAATTCCATCACCCTAGTCATATATGATCCATTACTTTTCTTTTGGTATTTAAATCTAGCTCATGTGTGTTGGGATGCACCCACTTCAATTTCTACATGCTCCACTACCTTCTTTGGCTTCATCTAAATTCCACCACCCTAGTCATATATGATCCATTACTTTTCTTTTGGTATTTAAATCTAGCTCATGTGTGTTGGGATGCACCCACTTCAATTTCTACATGCTCCCATATGTTTCATATGTTGTTTTCACAATATTGAGTATGTGGAGCCACGTGGCTACCTTTGCATGTTATGTGAGTAGATTATCTTCTATATGCTTTGATTTGAATACATGAGCATGTGTGCACATATATGAGGTCATATAATCTATGTTCCACACTCCTTTTAGTCGTGTGCGACACTATCTATCTTCTTTTTGTAGGCATGTTCATGCCGACTCATTCTTTTTGCCACCGACATAGTCTGGAGTTTTCACTTCATCTTCAATTCTTTTGGGCTAAATACATAACATGTGTCGATCCGATGCTTGTGATTGTAATTTGGCTCTCGGTATAGCTATATGACGTTTATCATGAGTGGAATATGGTCAATGCTATCAATCTAATCCTCTAAAATATGGCGGTTATCTCTTTTAATTTTGAGTTATACCGTGATCATATCTATATCATATTCAAGTATCTTCAGTAATCTAGAGGTTTCTTAATGCACTTATGTGGATTTTCATCCAATGGTTATGCTTTATATCTCTTTTGAATCCCATATCCGTGAAGGTTCTCTTTGATACAGGAGAAACTCACCCATTCATCCATGATAGCTTTGCATAATGAACGAGTTATCATCGGTTCTTATCGAAATCTTTTCTCATTTCAACCAGTGATTTGATTTACAAGGTGAACAACTCATTATCCCTTTTCTTATCTGAAAGGCTAGATAATCTATTCTTCCTATGCATCTTTTTCAACACGAATCCGTGTTCTTAATGTTGATCTTTCAAAGAGCATTGAGCTCAGAAGGTGTTCGAGCATTCATTTGTTTCTCTCGCCTCTTGAACTTGGTATTCTCGGAAGATCTCGTTAATTTATGGTGGTATATCTTTATGATGTGCTTGCATATTCTATATCAATGGAAGATCATCTTCTTCTTTTTCTCTCAAGCTTTGTGAATGCTGCCTGCGTGCAAAGTTCTCAAAGTGTAAGTTCTCACTTTTTTGAAGTCAACTATCTCGGCAACGTCCTTCTACCGAAGACCTCGCTATAATGCTAAAATCATCAAGTCAATTTTTAATTCCATCCTCCACCTTCAATAAAATCCGGACTCTTTCCTTGTTTGGCAAGTTATCATCGTCGTTCCGCTAAAGTTTTCCTCAAAACTGTTATATCTCTCTCGGATCTTCTCAAGAAGGACAAGAATTCTTTTGGTATTCGCTCATCAAGAAACATTTTTAAAACCCTCTCACTTCATCTTCTGTCCTCAATCCACCGGATGTCACGATTTCCCCCCTAGACCTCTCGTAATTCTTCTATTCAAGTTTGGTGCTATCCTTAATCTATGTGTTGAAGCCTTCACCTGGTTGCCGTGAGCTTCATTCATGTCTTTTACGATGGTATGGGACTTCCAACACAATGAGAACATTATCATATTTATCAACTTTGGATGCGACAAAGTGTTTGCATCACCTCCTTGTTTTCTTACGAAGCTTCATGAATTCTGCTTGTCAAGATCTTTAGTCTAAATTTCTGAGAGTTGGATAGCATGATTTCCCTATTCATGTACGGAGTAATGCTTTGGGTGCGGGATGGATTAGCTACCATACCACTACTCTTATCATTCGCTCTTGTACATTGAATTGGTGGATTAGTGTGATTTCACTCATTCAATGGAAGTTAGAAGTGGCCTTTATCCCTCGATACTTTTACTTCCTTCCTTGTTTTCCGGAGCATTCTCTCAAAGAACATAATCAATAATCTCTTGTTGGTGGTCTCGTCTATCTCTAGATGGAGCAAAATGTTCAACGATCTGGTGGAAACAAATGCAAAATCTTCCCTGCCCTCTTCTTTCTACCGGTGCTCGACATCGTCAAACAAGATGGATGGAAGATCTATCTGATTTCATTTGTCAAATTCCTTTCTCATGGTAAATCCAATTATGGTTGATGCCATCAATCACAAAATATATGGCAATAACCTCCTGGTTAAGGAAAGCAATGGGCATCCCTGCAACAACTCTAGATATTCAACATTCAAGTTCTTCTCAGGCAATTACCATAACCTAGCATCACTCCTTCTCTTGAAGATAATCCGCACACCTCAATTGCGTGATCCTTTGGTTCTTACCGGCGTCAAGAAGAATCATCCGAGAATTTCTAACCCAAATCCTATCAGTTGACATCAAGAACTATTTTTTTTGAAGGCAATATGTATTTCTCGAACTTGTTTTCTTAAATCTGAGAGAAGAAACAATGCTATTTTCATAGTGGTTGATAACTTCTCCAAAGTTGCTCTGTTCTTTTGGCGAAACAGAGAACCATCCTCACGTGCATCTGTTGATCTTTAATCCTAACGATGTGTCTTTTCTTTCTCCATGACACATCCTCTTTTCTTAATTCTTTCATGAAGTGGTTATACTCTTTTATCATGTTTTCTCGAGAGCACCGGAGCTATGTTCATCCTATTGTTCTCGTGTCACAACAATCCTCCAGATTCTTCAAGTCCTTTGTTTCTAAGAAGCAAAACGCAAGACTTATATATTGTAGCATACCAATTATCTAACAATTGTAATGCTACTTTCCTATTCTATATTTCCTATTTCCCACATGTCATTTATTGCATCATCATTATATCATGCTCATGTCACCATGCCACATTGCATTTGAGCATCATATAAAACCTCTTTTAATTTGGTTCTTCTCCTCATAATGCATTTGCCTTATTATTATTTTGCTTCTTGATACATTGTAGTCGATTCTTGATACATTGTGTAATCCCCAAATTGAGTTGGGGGCATATCTCTTTCAACTCCACTACCTTCTTGGCTTCATCTAAATTCCACCACCCTAGTCATATATGGGCCATTGCTTTTCTTTTGCTATTTAAATCTAGCTCATGTGTGTTGGGATGCACCCACTTCTATTTGTACATGCTCCCATATGTTTCATATGTTGTTTTGACAATATTGAGTATGTGGAGCCACATGGCCACCTTTGCATGTTATGCGAGTAGATTATCTTCTATATGCTTTGATTTGTATGAGGTCATATAATCATCTAGTGGGAAACACACACTAGCATTGCCATTATATTCATTCATGCTTATTTCATCCACCCCTTATGCGAAGCAAGCTTGTGTATTGTGTTTTGGCCTTTGCTCAAATTTGGATGCATGTATGGATTATATGCTCAAAAGGAGTTATAGTTGTTTTCACAACTAAAAATTGTCGCATTTAATGCATGTGCATGGCCCATGCAAGCTATGCTCAATTTTTCCTCTAATTGATTCCATTTGAATTCTTGACCCATACCCATTTGAAAATGTGGAAATCCTCTTGGTTTACCATTCTATCTATATATCTATCTATCCTAGCCTCTTGTGCTTGTCACCATCTTAACGATCTATATGTATGTGCGCCTCCTTGTTTTCACATTCTAGGGACACATGCAATAATGTGCACTCAATCCAGTCACATGAAATCATGGGCACACTCTTTATGCCATGTCTTCCTATTTAAATTCTATTTGGGTTTTTGGTTTGCTTGAATTTTGATCAAAACAATCCAGTCTACCCCCTCTCTCGCTATATCTTATTGATTTACTACAGGTACTCTTTGTTGTTTGTTGGATTTGTTCAAAACAAATAACAAAGAAAAGAAATAGAGAACAAAGAGAGAAGCCTACCTCGTAGTAGGCCACCAGAGCGGCCCAACTCTAACCGCAATAGCCCATCTTCCCTCTTCCATCCTAAGTTCCCTCTCCCGTCCCGATACCCCTTCCTTCTTCCTGTCACTATTTGTCTTCCTCCCTCCCCGACGCCCCTCTTTGCAAAGGTTGACGGTAGGAGGCAGGTGACCGTCACCCCTGTCATCCGCGTCACGCCCAGCTTCTCCTCCTTCTTATCCCCAAGCGTGAGGCACCCCAGGAACCCTAACTTCGTCTCCTCCCTCGCGCCGCCATCCAGCCATCTCCTCCCTCGTTTTTCTTCCACCTCACATAGAGGAAAAAGTAAACCTCCACCCTGAGCACCAAGTATCTATATCCAGTCCTTGCCATGATTTCGAGCCCAGGAATGGAACCACGGTGCTGCGGCTGTTCTCACCACGGAAGAGCAGGACCCGAGAATTCTCAAGTCGCTGGTAATTGGGAGCCTCTCCCCCAATGCCGAGCAGGTTCTCCGCCGCAATTCTTCGCCTCCGTCCCTCGGCGGTCCTCTCCGATGATGTCCGTGACACCCAGGTGAGCTCCCTGCTTCTTGGTGTCGTCGTCGCAGCGCTGCCATGCGCACAGCAGCGATCCCGCGTAGGCACGCGCAAACAGCCGCGCAAGCAGCAATATCAGCAACAACACACCTAGTTTCGGAACCCTCTGTTCCCCGCGATTCTCCGGCTGACCCTGTTCACCGCCGGCGTCAACCCTCATACCTGCGCGTAGAGGAATGAACCAGCTACAGCTAGGATCAAATGACACCCATATGGGGTGGCCCGATCTTCTCAGCAAGCTCTTGTCGATGATATGGTGGATGATAGATAACTAGTGCGTAGCTATGATCTCTCCCACTTGATCCCTGATGCCAGTGCAATAGATCTCCAACCTTGTAGGATATTCACAACACAAGACTCTTGCGCATGCAGCCGTGACCACGGATGGTAGTATGCAATCTACTAATTCCCAATGAAACAACATATCACACTCAATTATAGTTGATAGATTCGAACATAGGGCAATTCCAGAGGTTTATGAAAGAAATAACTCCAAAATATTTTAACATGGTCTAAACCCTAACTTGTGATGGCTACGGAGGTTTATATGAGGGCTGGGGCGTCCTCCCCTCTAAACGGGCCTAAAAACAGCCATATCTTGGCCCAAACTGACTCAGTTCGACTCAAACTGATACATATCGACCCATATATGGGTTCGGTCTTATTGGCACGCAGTCCAAACATCGTGGAACACCTCAAACATGTAATTCTTGGTGCGCCATCTCTCTCTCTTGCTCATACGTGATTTACTCATTGCCTCCTAGTGCGCATGCCTCCCGCTCCTCTCTCGCACACTTGTTGATATTGGAAATCAGCGCTTGTCCTTCTTGCTGCAACTCTCCTCCTCCTTGCGCAACGCTTGTGTTATCAATAAACCTGAACATACAAATATGCATAGACTTAGGTAGTATAAAGTTCTCATTAAGTAAAACATCAGGTTCAATTAGGAATGAATTCACCTGATAGTCATTATTGATTTGACTCAATATTTCCTTCCAGTTCAGGCAGTCAGAATCATCACAATCCCTGTATATATCCTCATCATCCTCCCTTTCTTCATGAAAAGCCGTTCTCGGCTTTAGGTAAGCTGAAAGTGGGAGAAACAAAAAGAACAACGTGTACGCAAAGTATATCTATATATAATATGTTGTATTATTGTTGTTCACATGAAAAGTATGTCCATTATACATCAAGCAACTTAAATTGCAAGTATAAGTGAAGTACAAAGAATCATGATCATGGTGAAAAACAACTAAATAGATAGTCATGTTCTTCAATATTAAATTCAGTTTTCTCAAAGAAGATCTATGATCAAATTTGTGAACAAGATCAAACCAATTCAATATGTCTGAAAACCAAAATGAATCATGCCATGCTTCAACTGCGCTACTCTGATTGTTATGAACATGATCATGTTGTCCAGCATGTAAAATGCAACTCAATTTGCAAATATAAGTGAAGTATAAAGCATTAGCACAACTAGACAACGAATTTTGGGACAAACACAACGAATATGAAAACTTGGGTTCTATTCTAGCAAGATTACAACAATCCAACATAGGTAAAATTACTTGTGTTGGATGCATTATATCAACTAGATCTGACTTTAGTTTCATATTATCACAAATTTTAGCATATATCCCACAACACAAAGTCATCGACACACAACATGTATGGCTGAAAACAACATGTTTCAGTTTAGCGATTCTATCACAAGTAATGCATATGTGATCCACAAGAAAAAATTCATGCATGCTATATTCACCAATCAGATTGAAAGTGAAACAAGGAGATATGTGCTAGAATTCAGAAATGAAATTTTAGAAATCTTATCCACAGCACTACTCATATTCATAGGTTCATTTAGCATGATGGAATACACAATATCAGTAGGAGGTATTCGAGCAAGTATTTCCTTATGTGTAATCAGTACCACATGATCAAAATTCAAATTTGGTAAACTATCACATGGTGCTGTAACATTGGTGCAAGGAAAGTCACAAGGAGGCTTCAGTAAAGGAATAAACAGGGCCGGTTCTGAGATTTCAAGGGTCCGGGGCGAAACTAAAATTTTGGGCCCCTTATTTAAAAAGAACTATGCATATATGAGAGGATGAAAAATAAATATTTTAAATATTACTTCCAACTATAATATTCATATAAAAATAAAAAATTTACATGATACCTTAAATTTCCTTCGAATATTCCTAGAAGCAAAGTCCTTAACGATGGAATCAATATCAATCTCGTCCACTAACTTCTTATCAAGAGTACCTCAATTTGCCGGATTATAAATGCCCAAACTAACTGGTTCTGGTTCATCATCAACATTATTCTGTTCCCCCACAAGAACTAACGCCAACTCATCTGGATTCCTTGAAGTGCTCGTGTTGCTCTTTAAAAATGTATGAAAAGATCCTCTCTATGATTCAACTAATGTCTTCTCTTGTTCTCTCCTTTTTCTTTTTTAGCACCACATTCGGGCGCCATAATCAGTTAACCTCGCTCGCTACAAATAAAAAATCAAGAACAACCATTACTAACTGAAATTAAGAACTAAGAATTAGGGCTAGGCGGGGAGGACCAGTAGGCAGATTTGAAGATCGTCGATGGCCTTCCTGCGTGCGGCGTGCCTGGCGGTCGATCGTCGAGGGATCGAGGCTCTCGATCGGCGATCCGATCCAGGGGAGGCGATCAGGCGACGGGAGTCGAGAAGTAGGGAAGGTACATAGGAAGCGAATATGTGATGACTGGGAGTCGTCGAGTCGAGCGCATGGCCTGGTCGAGCGATGCGCCGATGCCTGGGAGTCGTCGTGTCGAGCGCATGGCCTGGTCGAACGATGCGCTGATGCCTGGGAGTCATCGAGTTGAGCGATTCCTAGGAGTCGAACATCGAGGCAGGCTCTGCATCGAGGATGCCTGGGAGTCGAGCGATCGATGCCTGGGAGCGATGCGCCGATGCCTGGGAGTCGCCGAGTCGAGCGCATGGCCTGGTCGAGCGATGCGTTGATGCCTGGGAGTCATCGAGTTGAGCGATTCCTAGGAGTCGAACATCAAGGTAGGCCCTGCATCGAGGATGCCTGGGAGTCGAGCGATCGATGCCTGGGAGCGATGCGCTGATGCCAGGGGACTAGGGGAGTCGAGCGGTTGGCCACTAGCCCAATAAAAAATTTGCTTTTTTTTACGATGTATACTAGGCCTATATTTTTTTGGGCCCGTGGTGGCTGCCCTGTTAGTCCCCCCCTAGGGTCGACCCTGGGATTAAACTCACAATATGTCACACATGTTGGCTGAATCTCCAAAACAGTACCAATGTCATCAACAATCTTCTCAGCTGTAGGATCGATTGATTTTTTTTCTTCTACTTTGAAACGGATCTACAACTCCAGACTAAAAGAAAACAGATCTAATAGATCTAAGACTCAAGAACACGACGAACAGTCTAGAAATAGTCTAGGGACTCCGACAACAAATCAAAAGCAAACGAAAACTAGACAAAAACTACGACTCGGATTTAGAAGAAAGGCTACACAAAAGGATTACGATCAGCAACTAGCACTCATGGACAGTGTTATCTAGGCTATGTCAATGAACTATGAACCCTAATATTTTTGTGTGGCTTTTCCTGTGTAGGACAAAAACAACTAATCTATGGATGGATTTATGGATGCTTGCCGAGGCAACATTGCAAATCTGATACCAAGATGAAATGTGGTGGTCCGATCTTCTCAGCAAGCTCTTGTTGATGATATGGTGGATGATAGATAACTAGTGCGTAGCTATGATCTCTCTCGCTCGATCCCCGATGCCAGTGCAACAGATCTCGAACCTTGTAGGATATTCACAACACCACACTCTTGCGCACGCAGCCGTGACCACGAACGATAGTATGCAATCTACTAATTCCCAATGGAACAACAGATCACACTCAATTATAGTTGATAGATTCGAACATAGGGTAATTCCAGAGGTTCTATGAAAGAAAAAACACCAAAATATTTTAACGTGGTCTAAACCCTAACTTGTGATGGCTACGGAGGTTTATATGAGGGCTAGGGCGTCCTCCCCTCTAAACGGGCCTGAAAATAGCCATATCTTGGCCCAAACTGACTCGGTTCGACTCAAACTGATACATACCGACCCATATGGGTTCGGCCTTATTGGCACGTAGTCCAAACGTCGTGGAATACCTCAAACATGTAATTCTTGGTGCGCAATCTCTATCTCTTGCTCATACGTGATTTCCTCATTGCCTCCTAGTGGCCATGCCTCCTGCTCCTCCCTCGCGCACTTGTTGATATTCGTGGTCATGGCTGCGTGCGCAAGAGTGTGGTGTTGTGAATATCCTACAAGGTTCGAGAGCTGTTGCATTGGCATCAGGGATCGAGCGGGAGAGATCATAGCTACGCACTAGTTATCTATCATCCACCATTACCATCGACAAGAGCTTGCTGAGAAGATCGGGCCGCCCCATATCAACTACCTCTCCACGAGTGCACGAACATGGACATCGAGAAATGCGCACAAGCCATGAAGAAACTTCATGAAGAAACAAGAGCTACTATCGAGCAACAAGTACTTCGCCAAGCTTCAAGGTTAAACAAGGACAAGAAGGAAAGGATATTTGAAGAAGGTGACCTTGTGTGGATACACCTAAACAATGACCGCTTCCCCAAGGAACGCGACTCCAAGCTCAAGCCACGAGGAGATGGCCCCTTCAAGGTCCTCAAGAGAATCAACAACAACGCATACATCATCGACATACCGACCTCCAAGTACCTTGCAACCAATATATTCAATGTCAAGGACCTTTCACGCTACCATGGAGAGTCGAGGATGACTCTTTCCCAAGGGTGTGGAGCTAATGCAGCCCGTCCTACGGACGCTCCTACATCTAGACCACCAAGTCCCCCAAGTGGAACCATGACTCGTGCTCGAGCCAAGCTTCTCCAAGCTAAGGTGAATTCTCTCTTGTACTCATGTGAGTTCGATACACCCCTGGACGGCTTGCAACTTCATGCCCCGACAATGTGCATCATCAGGTATGAAGACACGAGCCAGAGGAGCGACGCAGCAGCCAACAACTGCCAGGAGGACGCGGTACTACCGGCCCCTAGAAGCGGTACTACCGCTCATGAACAGCGGTACTACCGCCCTGGACAAAGAGATGGACCCGAAGCCCCAGATCCCACCGGTACTACCGCACTCAGCAAGTGGTACTACAACGCACACATGAAGACTCACGCCAAAGCTTCTGCGCGCTCCAGTACTACCGCACCCTTCTAGCGGTACTACCACAACTGACAGGTACTACCGCTCAACCGACTGGTACTACCGGACACCCTAGGGCCTGCGCGCTCCAGCTCGGCCCTTTGGCCTTGTAACGCACCCTTTTGATACTTTAGTTGCCTAAAATACCCCTGAACTTGTGGCTGGCCTATATATAGCCCCCCACCTCTATTGTAAACCCTAGGCATGATATTGGAATTAGTGGAAACCTTTTGTGGATCTATTTAATTCTTGCCTGATACTCCTTGACCAAGGAGCACCAATATCACAAACCTCGTTGGAGTTTGCATCGTGCCTCCGCGTTGTACAAGGCCTAGGCATCAGAGTCCCTTTGCCTAGATGTCAAGACCTCATCGAGTCTCCCATATCACCGTGCCGATTCGAGAGAGAGTCCTCCGCCCGACGTCGATCCTAGGGATTGCACCGGACCGGTCACCGTTGGCGTGAGGTATTGGTGTGTATCGTGGTTTTGTGTGTGTGTGTGTTCATCGCGATCTTCGTGCGTGCGTTCGTCGTGTTCATCCTCCCCTCCTCTCCCCGCACTCCATCCTCGATTTGAAAGGGAATCGTGAAAGATCGGGCCACCCTAGAGGTTTGCCCTCAACATTTGTCCTTTTGGGGGGGGGTCTATGGTTTCAAATCCATTACACCACTTGATTTGCTGCCTCTTCCTATCCAAGCGAGAGTCAACATGGAAGCATCGAAGAGAGCAGATTTTGTGAGGAAGATATGTGTGAAGACAAAAGAGGCTATTGAAAAGAAGGGCAAGAACAATGTTGAACAAGCTAACAAGAAGCACAAGGAGGTGTTGTTTCAGCCTGGAGATATGGTTTGGGTACACTTTCGCAAGGACAGGTTTCCGGATTTGCGTAAATCCAAGTGTCGTGGAAATGGCCACGGTAGTCACTGCAGTAGGCAGCGATTGATTGAATCGGGGGCGAGAGCTGGCGGCCATCTACGGTGTGAGATGGGGGCGGATGCACATGAATTTATCCAGGTTCGGCCCCCCGAAGGGTAATGACCTACTCCTGCTAGATTAGATTATTGGAGAGGGAGTTACAAGGGGGCGAGCTCGGTGTCTAAGTAGCGAGTCACTTGAAGGGGTGTATGATGGAATGTAAGTCCTGAGGGTACCCTAGGGAGGTTTATATATGAGGCACCGCGCTAGGGTTTTAGAAGTTACAACTGAATAAGATATGGATTCGGAGGCTTTTGACCTAATCCAACTAGGCTTCTAGTATGCACCTGGGCCTCCAGTCGCCAGTCACCGGGCATTCATCTTAGTCGCATTCCAGTCGCCGTCACGCAGACCCATTCGTGAGAACTTTTGGCCCAATCGGAATGTTCTGCTGGGTATACCCCACTTGGCATATCCCCATCACCAAGTAACTTCCACATGGTGTTGGTCCTTCCAAAGTGATTGCCAAGATCAATGATAATTCCTACAAGATAGATATTCCTCAATATGTATTTGGATTTGTCAGTGCTAGTTTCAATGTTGCTGATTTGACACCATATGATGGAGAATACCTTGGAGTGCAAGATTGACGCCTTTTGAAGGGGGGAGATGATGAGGATATCCCTACCGATTTGCTATCTCCAACTCCTAATGAAGTTGTCGATGTTGCTGCCAAGGCCAAGTCCAATGAGATCAGGATTGGACCTATTACTCGAGCTCGTGGCAAGCTACTTGAACAACAGGTGAGTTCTCTCCTAAATGAATCTAATGTTTTTGTTGATGAGAATTTTATACGGCCTAAGTCTTTGTAGTTATGTATGATTAGGTTTGATGAAGAAGTAAGCATGTTGCGAGGAGGGAAAGGGATGATGCAAGAGAAGCTCGTCGTGATGATTATCCAAGGATGCGTGAGGGAGGAGCGAGAGGCAGGCGCATAGAGTGAGGAGGTGATGATCGAGAAAAAAGGCGCAAAGTTTCCTGGAGAAATCGAAATGTCTGGGCTAAACCACACGGACCCTCTGGCCTGCTCGAGAAGCGTCCAGGTGGCATCCAATCAGAAGGCCAAATTGGAAGCCACCCGGACACTGGCCAAAAACTCGGGAGTTTTCGCCAGGTCCGGACTGTGCGACATACTCCACCAAGAGTGTCTGGCCCAGCCGGAATGTCCGGCACGTACCAGCCGGAATGTCTGATACATTGCAAATTTATCTATAATTTTTGATGTTCCATGCTTGGTTTTATCTACTTTCTTATGTTTTGTCCACACTTTGGAGAAATTTTCATATGATTTCTTGGAATAACCTATTAACAAGATGCCACAGTGCCAATTGCCTGTTTTCTGCTATTTTTGGTTCCAGAAAGTCAGAAAATGAATATTCTCGAAATTGGACGGGACAAAAGCCAAAGTTGATATTTTACCGGAAGACTCACGGAGCCAGAATACGAGACGGAGAGGGGCCACAAGGTGGCCACACCACCCCTAGGCGCGGGTCCCCTGGCCACGCCAGGGCATGGTGTGGGCCCCCTGGCCGGCCACCGACCTTGCCTCTCTCGCCTATAAGAGCCCCCGATGCATAAACCCTAAATAGTCAATCAGAAATCCATGAAAAGTTCCGCAGTGTCGCCGCCACCGAAGGGGAGATTCGGGGGGACAGAAAGTCTCTGTTCCGGCACACTGCCGGGACGGGGAAGTGCCCCCGGAGCCACCTCCATCGATCTCCACCACCATCTCCATCACCGTTGATGATTCCCATGATGATGAGGGAGTAGTTCTTCCTTGAGGCTAAGGGTTCTACCGGTAGCTATGTGTTCATCTCTCTCTCTATGCATGATCATATTGTGATCATGAGCTTTGTAATCAAGTAGATCTACTTTGCTACTCAAGTGCTTTAATAGATCTCTGCTCTCCCCATGTGTGTGAAAGTGACAGCGTGCACACCATGGTGGCACTTAGGCTAGATATTACAAATACTTGTTATGAGTTATATTTGGAGTTGGATGTCTTTATGAAATTGTGGTGTTTGTTGGAACCATCTAGTGCTCCAGGTGACAGTGTGGGGTTAAGGCTTACTTTTAGGTGTGCTGTTATAGCCCTACCATGGATTAGAGTGTCCAACCGGAGAGTAGTTAAGAGTAGTATCATAAAGAGAAAGTATGATCCCTAGGCCTTGTTTCTAAGCATTGAAACACCGTTTGCAATTAGACATGTTACATGTTTGCTTGCTGCTATCCTTATTTCAGCTTTCCTTTAGTCTTTTCCCACGTCAACCACACGCCATCAAGCTTTTTTCTAGCACCGTTACCACTTATAATTATCTATACCACTTGCATTTCACTATCTCTTCGCCGAACTAGTGCACCTATACACCTGACAAGTGTATTGGGTGTGTTGGGGACACAAGAGACTTCTTGTATCTTGATTGCAGGATTGCTTGAGAGGGAATACCTTTGACCACATCCTCCCTGAGTTCGATAAACCTTGGGTGATCCACTTAAGGGAAACTTGCTGCTGTTCTACAAACCTCTGCACTTGGAGGCCCAACAACTATCTACAAGAATAGAAGTGCGTAGACATCAATGTCCGGCCGCCAACCAAAACTGGTCCGGGTCGGCTTGTATCAGTTTGAGTCGAAGACATCCCTTTTTCAGTTTTTGGACATCCCAGCCGCCCTTATAAGCCCTAGGGCACCCCCATAGCTAGGTTCAGACCACGTTTAAAGAAAACCATAGATTCGTAGAGTTGCTACTTGCTTCCAATTGAACCCCTGCACCAATTCGTATAGATCTGGTGTATTTGCTACTATCAATCAAGTGTGATTAGTTGATCCATTGGGATTTAGCCAATTGCAAGTTTCATATAATCTGCTGTTCCATTGGGAATTGGAAGATTGCAAACCGCTTCGTGGTTAGCGGCTGCGTTCACAAGTGTGTGAATATGCGAATATCTGCAAGGGTTGACAGCTGTTCCATTGGCATCGGGGGTCGGTTGAGAGGTTCGTGGGCGGCATACAAGTTCTCTCCACCCACTACCATCATACATCCACTTCAGTTACTGAGAAGATCGGGCCACCTCATATCACTATTCCATCTGTGTCAGTGTGCCATTGACATCATTGATAGTGTCCAAGAGATATAGCATGTCGTGACTCGTTTTTGATCATCATGTTGTATGAGTAAGTGAGCTCCAAACGAGTTTGGTGAAAGCGCATGATCGGTGTTTGGGGCATGCTTGTTTCTAGTGCTGCAAACGACGCTCCCAATCTGATTTTTTACACATATAGTATTTGTAACATAAGTCATACATTTACTTTTCCTCAAAAAATTCATACATTTTGATGTATCCCGACCTACGGTCATTACCACATCAAGGTCTCCAACTTGTGCCAGCTCGTCATGGACTCCAAAGGTGAATCTGTTCCTCTATGTGAGCCCACTTCCTACCCTATTGAATGGTATACTACTTCATACTCCATCCCATTATCATGATAAGATCACACTGACAAGTACGGAGGCATGGGAGGAAGACCGGAGCACCAAGCCGGACAAGACGAAGGCTTGGAAGAGAAGATGGAAGAAGCAGCAACTGAAACACCAGAGTCTCTGGCCTCCAACACCGGAATCTCCGGCCGCACTCCAGACCAATCTTCGAACCCTACCCTGGACCCTTTTGTACACCTCTCCAGAGTCTACACTAGAGAGAGACCAGAGTCTCTGGTCACACAAGAGTCTCCGGCCCATGACACCGGAGTCTCCGATGTCCATGACGCCAGGCATGTTAAGACAATGGGCCTTCGGCCCATGTACTCCTCTAGTCCGTTCTAAAACCTAGAATTACAGCCCAAACTACCACTTGTTATGTGGCTGGCCTATATATAGAGCCGCCACCCCTCATGTATCCCTTAGGCATAGATGATAGACTAAAGACAACCCCCTTTGTAGAATCTCTAGTTTTGCCTCATCCCTGTATCAAGGGGACTGACTATCGTCACCACCTCGTTGGAGTTTGCATCGCGCCTCTGATGACCCACAAGTATAGGGGGTGTATCGTAGTATTTTCAAGGGAAGTGAAACCCAATTTATTGATTTGACACAAGGGGAGCCAAAGAATATTTACAAGACTTAACAACTGAGTTGTCAATTCAGCTGCACCTGGAAACAATCTTGCTCACAACAATTTATCAGTAGCAACAGTTTTGTAGTAGGAATAGTAAAGTAACAGCAGTAGCAAAACAAAGACAGTAGTAACGAAAGCAGTAAACAGTGGGAATCGAGTGCGGTAGGCATAGGGATGGATGGACGGGCATTGCATGGACAAGACAATTCACATAGCAGTCAGAACATAGGGCAATTGCATATATATAAGATAAAGCATCCAAGTACTAGACAATCCTAGGCATGTGTTCCATATATAGTCATACGTGCTGGCAATGAGAACTTGCACAACATCTTTTGTCCTGCCAGCCCGTTTGCAGCGGGGCCTCTAGGGAACTACTGGCAATTAAGGTGCTCCTTTTAATAGAGCACCGGAGCAAAGCATTGACACTCCGTGAACACATGTGATCCTCACATCAAAGCCATACCCTCTAGTTATCCCGATTTCTGTCACTTCGGGGCCATTGGTTCCGGACAACGACGTGTGTATACAACTTGTAGATAAGACCAGAAACAATACTATCATAATGAATCAATAATAAGTTCAGATCTGAAATCATGGCACTCGGGCCCTAGTGACAAGAATTAAGCACAACAAGTTGCAACAAAGTCATAAAGCACTAATAAAAGATACTAGGCACGATGCCCTAACAATCTGATGCCATTACATGAACGATCTCATCCAATCCCTACCATCCCCATAGCCTACAGCGGGGGATTACTCACTCATAGATGAGGGAAACATGATGGTTGATGGAGAAGCGATGGTGATGATGATGGCGATGATCTCCTCCAATTCCCCGTCCCGGCAGGGTGCTAGAACGGCGTTTCTGGTGCTGTTTTGTGGAATCTCGTGGTGGCGGCGGAGCGGAACTCCTTCTGGAAAAACGTCGAACTCCCCGAAGTTTTTAGGTCAGAAAGCTTCTTATAGGCGAAGAGGGAGACCGAGGGGGTGCCTGGGGCCACCACACCATGCCCTGGCGCGGCCAGGCCTAGCCCGCGCCTAGGGGTGGTGTGGCCAGCCCCTGGCCCTCCTCCGTCTCGTATTCTGGCTCCTGGAGTCTTCTGGAAAAATAGGCACTTTGGCTTTTGTCCCGTCCAATTCCGAGAATATTCATTTTTTGACTTTCCTAGAACCAAAAACAGCAGAAAATAGGCAGCTGGCACTGTGGCTCTTGTTAATAGGTTAGTCCAAGAAATCATATGAAAAGTACTCCAAAGCATGGACAAAACACAAGAAAGTGGATAAAAACAAGAATGGACCATCAAAAATTATAGATACATTTGCAATGTATCAACATCCCCAAGCTTAACTCCTGCTCGTCCTCGAGTAGGTAAGTGATAGAAAGAAAGAATAATTTTTGAGGTGACATTCACCATCAAAGACTTGACGAAAGTATTGACCAAAGTATTTGTAAACATTCAAAGCTGGGATCAAAGTACTTTAATCATAACATGAAACACAAAGTTCTAGCAATAAGACAAAGAAACTATGATGCAACATGAAAAGGCACAAACAAAAGATTCAAGAATAACAATGCTTTGCAAGATGTTTGTTTGTTTCACATAACGAAAACATAGCATAGTGGCATTCAGCTTGTCCCTCGTAGAGTAGCAAACATAAATGCATAGGACACCTTCAAAGTTTACAAGAGTGACTAGATACAAATAGTTTAAAACAAGGAATACCAAGTTATGCATCAATCAACAAGTCTTGGGACAATGCACATAGAACTAAGAATGGCCACTAAGCTCTCAAGAAAGTGTTCAAAGAATAAGTGGAGACTCAACAAGTAAAAGAAAAGGTTTTGCATAATTTGAAAGGCTTCCAAATGCTGAAAGTATGGTACTCATTAGCTTTGAGCTCTCATTGCCCCTATCATAAGCATCTTTAAATGGTTAAGGTTAAAGTGACACAACTAAGAGGATATGCTTGACAAGTTATCAATCAAAGTCTCATGCCCCTTACTTACGAAGACCGATCCTCATGCTACTCAACTTTAGTCACAAGTAAGCTCTTGTCATTGTAAGTATATACGTATCATAGAGAACTGCCAACGGGGTACCCCTTCGACATGATATAGGAGCTATCCCATAATCAAAATGACAAGGCAAGCAGACAATGAGCATCTCAGCGATCTTTTTATTTACTATGTGCATAGATTTTTATTGAGGATGCTTCATAGAATGCTCATTATGGTTATGCTGCAAGTTTCCACCATGATTAGGCATGGCTTAGGCTAGTGGCCCAGGCGTTTCTCTAACATACATACAAACTCCATGATCTTACAAGTTCCACTTTTATTTCACACCGCCGGGATCCATAAGCAAAAGAACATGATATCAACGAGGTACAAAGTACCAGTGCAATGTTGAAAGCATTCCCCATGATACATGGTTCTGCTAACTTCAACTTATAAAGCGCAAACATATACGCAACAAAGAAGGACGCAATGGTTCAGGTTTATTAAGTGCAAGAAAATAAAGTGTGCCATCAAGTTCGTGAGAGCTTTACTAACTAACTTTCTCATAACAAGCAAACATTTTATTCGGAAGAAAACAAGGCATAATGAATATGCACGAAAATAGAAAATGATGCTAATAGGTAGGTATGGTGGATACTTTGGCAATATTTGGTTTAAGGGAGTTGGAAACATGAGTAAATAATAAGTGGAAGTGAAGGCTAGCAATAGTAAGGGAGCGACAAACGAGAGAGCAATAATGGCCATAATCATGCAGAGCAACAAAACATCATTGATCAAAGCATAAAGTGATACTACAAGTTGAAAACTAAGGGATCATAAAGGCTTATTGTGACTTGGGATAGTCATAACATGGTGTGAGCATGTGCCAAGTCAACCCAAATAAAGCATCAAAGGACAATACCACTACACTATGCTTTAATATGCTAAAACAACGCATGATTCATCCAAGGCACATTAAGCAATCTCAATTGTTTATAACAAGTCATGCTACATCAAAGAACACTAAGCATAAAGCGAAAACAATATCAAGCATGGCATGACAAAGCATAGGCCACAGTCAAAAACAAGCTCTCTTTACCACTTAAGCATGTGCTTTCCTACTCTCTTCCAAACCAAACCAAACCAAATTATCTGAACACCAATATATGAAAGAGGGGGCCCAACTAATTTATTTAGCAAACTAAGAAAACCATGCAAACTAAAAACCAAAACAAAAACGAAAAAGAAGACGCTCCAAGAACAACACAACTGTGCATGAAACAAATAAAAATGAAGTGGTTGGAAGAAACCTGAGATTTTTATTGATGAAGAAGGGGATGCTTTGGGCATCCCCAAGCTTTGACGCTTGTACGTCTTGGATATTTCTTGGGGTGACACGCGTGGCATCCTCAAGCTTGAGCTTTAATCCATCCTTCATCTCATTACTCATTCCTTCCATACACCTGAAATTTTTCCTTCATACAAAACTTCACAAGCAAGATTAGTGCACTTAAGATAAATAAGTCTTAAGGTTCAGTTCTAACACATAATAAACTTCCATTAGAACACTAGCTACTGTAGCACTTCCCTAAAAAAGCTCAATTCCCCAAAAGAACTCAAGAAGGAACTAACAAGAAGCAAATGCAGAAAATGGCAGAAATCTGTCAAAACAGACCAGCAGGTAAAGACGAATTTTTTTGAAGACCTTCTGTTGCTGAAATCAAAAAGTGTTGAACTAAAGAAAGTTAGATAACAACCTTGGGCAGAAGAAAAAAAAGTACAGCTCAATCCGACATACAAAGCTCTCTCAAGAAGTTTTACGGTGAAGCACACAAATCTTTTTCGGGACAGCAACTTTCCCAATCATCACTTCACTCTCATTAGAGGTTACTCTTGGCACAAAAAGCAAATAAAAAGGATAAGGAGCGGTTATTACTGAGGTAATAACTTCCAAGACTCATCTAAAACTTTTGGGTTATCTCCCAATAAGTACTTTTCTTTAATGCCTTTAAGTTAGGCATAAGCAAAAACTAGAATGGATAGAATAGAAGTAAACATAAATAATCATAGTGAAAACATTGTTTTGTTCAATGAAATCCTTTTGTTAACAAGGTTGATCAGGTCTTGTTACCAAAACAATTCCATATGAGACAAAACTTTGTATTCCACTAATGATTATGTTACCTCAACCTTGATAGCAATGGTTCCAATCATAATAATTTCAATTTTTCCTCTTGGTATGGGACACTATATTTCTCCAACTTGAGTGCCCTCAACATGTTCAATTGAATTTAAACCATAAGTCCTTTCAATCTTCTTGGGGAAATAGACAGTATGTTCCTTGTCATTAACATTAAAGGTCACCTTTCCTTGATTACAATTAATAACAGCTCCAGCAGTATTAAGAAAAGGTCTCCCAAGAATAATAGACATATTATCATCTTCAGGAATAAAAGTTTGAGAGGATGCTCTCATAAGAAATATGAGTTGAAGTAAAAGAGAGCATCAAGGAGAAAATTCAAAACACATTTAAGTCTAACCCACTTCCTATGCATAGGAATCGTGTAAGCAAATAACAAAGTGACATGCATAGGAAGATAAAACAAGAGTAATTTCAAAACTTTCAGCACATAGAGAGGTGTTTCAATACCATGAAAACTTCCACAACCATGTTTTCCTCTCTCATAATAATTTTCAGTAGCCTCATGAAGAAACTCAACAATATA
This sequence comes from Avena eriantha, assembly GCA_910589775.1. Taxonomy (NCBI): domain Eukaryota; kingdom Viridiplantae; phylum Streptophyta; class Magnoliopsida; order Poales; family Poaceae; genus Avena; species Avena eriantha. The sequence continues at coordinate 201,393,567 of OU342745.1, read as the reverse complement.
ACTATCACATAAAGCTTGCTCTTCATGATCTACAAGCACTAGAGCTTTATTATAAACATTTTCAAGAGAAACCTCAGGAACATAACATTCATTCTCCTTTAGTAAGCAAAGGGGATAATCAAATAATGTAAGGGATAAAGAGTTACTCTCATTAGAAGGTAGGCATGGGTAGCTAATCCATTCTTCCTCCTTTTGTTCATCACTCCCCTCCTCCTTTTCATCTAATGAGATTTCAGGTTCATCAATTTCCTCTTCCATAGGATCCTGCAAGGCATTAGTCTCTTCCATTTGTGGAAAGCATCTATTAAAATATTCAAGAATATAGCCATTTTAATCCTTGTAATTATCAAAGAAAAATTTAAGTATACCATACACCTCATATTTGTAAGGTGAATCATCAATATTTTCAAGCAAACTAGCAAGTTCAAAAGCACCCTTCCAAGCAATAAATTCTTCAATTTGTTCCGCATCATCAAAGTCATAAATTCCTTTAGCATAGGAAGATATGGTATCATTATCACTATACTCACATTGAAAAGGGAGGTGTTTATACCTCTTTCTGCAACAAGACTCATCACAGCAATAAGTAACATTATAAGTAGAGCACACGTTCCTAGCAATGGTATACAATCTATCAATTTGTTCCCATAAGTGTTTCCCTTTTTGTAACAAGCAGTGTTCCTTATAATAATATTTTTGATCTTCCGTGAACCCACCTTGCCAATAAGATTCAGTTTCAAAGAAACCAACCATTGACAACAAGCATGATATAGCAAGACAATAACAGACCAACGAAAATAACAATTAGAGTAGGAACCAATTTTTTTGTATTTTTGATAAAGAAACAAGCAAACAAGGAAGAAATAAACTTAGCTTGAACAATAGTGATTCCAAGTGGACTTGATAAATAAAGCTATGCTCCCCGGCAACGGCGCCAAAAAATAGTCTTGATGACCCACAAGTATAGGGGGTGTATCGCAGTATTTTTGAGGGAAGTTAAACCCAATTTATTGGTTCGACACAAGGGGAGCCCAAGAATATTTATAAGCCTTAACAATTGAGTTGTCAATTCAGCTGCACCTGGAAACAATCTTGCTCACAGCAGTTTATCAGTAGCAATAGTTTTCTAGTAGGAATAGTAAAGTAACAGCAGTAGCAAAACAAAGACAGTAGTAACGAAAGCAGTAAACAGTGGGATTCGAGTGCGGTAGGCATAGGGATGGATGGACGGCGTTGCATGGACAAGACAATTCACATAGCAATCAGAACATAGGGCAATTGCAGATAAATAAGATAAAGCATCCAAGCACTAGACAATCCTAGGCATGTGTTCCATATATAGTCATACGTGCTGGCGATGAGAACTTGCAAAACATCTTTTGTCCTGCCAGCCCGTTTGTAGCGGGGCCTCTACGGAACTACTGGAAATTAAGGTGCTCCTTTTAATAGAGCACCGGAGCAAAGCATTAACACTCCGTGAACACATGTGATCCTCATATCAAAGCCATACCCTCCGGTTATCCCGATTTCTGTCACTCCGGGGCCATTGGTTCCGGACAACGACGTGTGTATACAACTTGTAGATAAGACCAGAAACAATACTATCATAATGAATCAATAATAAGTTTAGATCTGAAATCATGGCACTCGGGCCCTAGTGACAAGCATTAAGCACAACAAGTCGCAACAAAGTCATAAAGCACTAATAAAAGATACTAGGCACGATGCCCTAACAATCTGATGCCATTACATGAACGATCTCATCCAATCCATACCATCCCCATAGCCTACAGCGGGGGATTACTCACTCATAGATGGGGGAAACATGGATGGTCGATGGAGAAGCGATGGTGATGATGATGACGATGATCTCCTCCAATTCCCCGTCCCGGCAGGGTGCCAAAACCGAGTTTCTGGTGCTGTTTCGTGGAATCTCGTGGTGGTGGCGGAGCGGAACTCCTTCTGGAAAAACGTCAAACCCCCCGAAGTTTTTAGGTCAAAAGGCTTCTTATAGGCGAAGTGGGAGACCGAGGGGGTGCCTGGGGCCACCACACCATGCCCTGGCGCGGCCAGGCCCAGCCCGCGCCTGGGGGTGGTGTGGCCAGCCCCTGGCCCTCCTCCGTCTCGTATTCTGGCTCCTAGAGTCTTCTGGAAAAATAGGCACTTTGGCTTTTGTCCCGTCCAATTCCGAGAATATTCATTTTCTGACTTTCCTAGAACCAAAAACAGCAGAAAAATAGGCAGCTGGAACTGTGACTCTTGTTAATAGGTTAGTCCAAGAAATCATATCAAAAGTACTCCAAAGCATGGACAAAACACAAGAAAGTGGATAGAAACAAGCATGGAGCATCAAAAATTATAGATAGATTTTCAATGTATCAGCCTCCCTCGTTGTACAAGGCCTACGTTTGCGAGTGCGTGAGCATAGTTGTCAAGACCCTCTCCAAGGTGTTCTTACCTCTTCGCTTGGGATCGAGGGAGCCCATTGACTGATCTTTCCTTGCGAGGATTCTATCAGACCGGTGGCCACCGGTGGGAGCAACCGGCCTGGTATCGTGTGAGTTTTGAGTGTGTTCATCGTGTTCTTCATAAGGTGTGCGTCCTCTTCCGCTACCTTCCCCCTTTCCCCCCATTTTCTCATCTATTTGACCACGAGATCCGTGAAGATCGGGCCACCCACGAGGTTAGCCCTCAACATCTGGTATCAGCAGCTTTTGGTTGCCACATATTTTTCATTGATTTGGTCTTTTCTCCATAAATTCGAAAATTCCACCAAAAATAGCCCCAATTCATACTTTGGACCGATCTATGATTTGACTGAGTTTTGGTAGGTTTTGATCCATGGATTACTTGCTAAACTTGTTGATCTACCTTCCCCATGCGTTTCCATAGCCTAATTCCTTGATTTCCCCCCGTCAATTTGAGGTTTTGGTTTGAGTTTTTCCGCCCAAAACGCATCCTGTTCGAGTCCTTGATGTGTAGAAATCAACCAGACTGGAGTTTTGGGCCTAGGACCGGAGTTTCCTGTGTTGGTGACTCCAGACCGAAGTCTCCGCCCCCTCTAGAATGGAAATCAACTTCACGGTTTTGAGCATAACTTTTGCATTCGAATTCAGATGTTGGTGTTCTTTAGCTCGTTTCAAAGAGGAGAAGGATCTCTACATCCTGATCCATGTGGTTCATGCTATCTACTCAATCCAAATTCTGTTTGAAGGTGGAATCCACCAATAAAGGGTGAATATCGGCAAACAAAGGTATAAACATTCTGCGACTACTCCCCACTTGCTTTATTTTGTGAGCGACACTATTTTTGTAATAAACAAACACTTATTGAGACTAGTTCATCCTGTGATTGCTTGGTCTATGCACATTTGATACCTTGTAGAATTCCGAGAAAAAGTTGTGAGCGCACTATCTCATATAGTTATATTGTATAGTTGTTGGCACAAGGAAGAGGCAAGTGAAAAAAAAGAAAAAAGAAGAAAAAAGAAAAAAGAAAAGAAAAATAAACAAACAAACAAGTGCCTCATAGAATAGGAAGCGCAAGATCGATGAACATCATATAGGTGGTACTTATTGTGCATATCTTCTAGCCCACCAATTCTATTGCAATCAAACTAGCGTCTCTCCTTGGACTTGTGCGACACGAGATTATAGTATTCGCTAGGTAATCATTTGGTTCTTAGCTCACTTTCTCCGTCGCACAAGTCCCATTTATCCCATCGTGTGTTTCCTTGTACATAATTCCTATATTGTAGTTTGACTTGTTTTGCTTTGTGATCATCGTGGTTCTTTACTTGCCATTACAACATCTTGATTTTAGATTGTTTCTTGACATGCCACCTTCCATAACCATCCACCATAAGCTTTGTGTGTGTGTGTTTTTAGTGGTTAGTTGGTTTTGGTGTTCTGCGTGAACTTCACTTTACTTGGTTTTGATTGCTCTTAAGTGTGGCCACTTGCATGAGACTATCTTCCAAGGTAAAGAAAGGTTTGACGTTGCATCCCTAACCCCCTACCACTTCCATATACACCACTTGGTCTTGTGAAGCATGTCTAGGGACTCCGCAACGAAGGATGATTTCTATGAAGAATCCACGATGAGCCACCATGCCTATGCTTCCACAAGCATGGATGACATGATGGAGAACTACACCGACAATGGCTCCACATGCTCGGGTGATATGGAGTTCTACAACAACAATAACTCCCCAAGCATGGACGACTTCAAGAACGACAACGACAAGGTCCTCAAGTCGCATTAACCAAGATGACGCCTCCACCTCGAGAGCACCAAGGTCCACCATCAAATGGACAACTTCAAGCGTGACATGGATAACTTCAAGCGCGACGTGGACAAAAACTTCACCAAGAACATGACCATGCTCACCCAACTTAATGAGTCAAGTTCAAGAAGGCACCACAAGCACAAGAAGAGTGCCAATTGAAAGATAACGGATGTCGCCTATAGGGGGGTGACTAGGCGATTAAAACTTCTACGAGATGGGCTTAACAATGGTGGAATAAAACTAGCATTTTGTTTTGTTAAGCAGAAATCCTAGATATACTAAGGTTCACCTATGTGCACCAACAACTTATGCTAAGAAAGACAAGCAACAATGCGATAGCAAGATAATTACTTCAAGCTCGATGGCTATCACAATGTAAAGTGCATACGTAAAGAGCTCGGGTATAGAGTTAACCGAGGCACGCGGGGACGACGATATTTTACCGAGTTCCTCCCAACAGGGGAGTACGTCTCGTTAGAGGGGTGGGCGCTACTAAGACCACCAACGCCACAAAGGCTTCACCCTATTCTCCCGAGAACCCACCACGCGAGCAAGCACCCGTTCCACTATGGGACACTTAAGGGTGGTCACCGAACCCGTGCAAGATTGGGGCTATCTCCACAACTTAATTGGAGGTTCCCAATCATCGCCACCAAGGCCTCAATCTTGGGGGAGCTTCGCAACTTAATTGAAGACCCTCAAGAACAAGCCACAAATGCCACACAACCGTCTAGGGTTCCAAGAACCCAAAAGGGACTAGCAACAATGAATATCACCATCAAAATCCTCCAGAGAGAACACACACCGATGCACAAAATGCAAAAGGCAAGAACACCACAAAGATGCCCAAATCTTCACTCTCAAGTTCCAACAAGGCTACTAAAGCACTTGGGGAAAGAGGAGAGGAAGAACACAAAAGGGGAACACAAAATACCCCAAAGATCTAGATCCCAAAGATACACTCACAAAGAGATCATATGGCTTGGTCAATTTGTAGATCTAGATCCCCTCTATCTTCCCTTCAAATATAGGCAAGAATCATTGGGGGAAAAGAAAGAAATCAAGCACAAGAGATATGAGTCAAATAGGCAAAATGTCTTGAGCAAATAGTGGGGAAGAACACAAATAAAAAAGGAGAGAGAAGCCTATATAAAGGGCCCAGATTTTCCAGCCATTGCGGCTGTTTTTCGGCCAAGGCCGGTACTACCGCCCGGCAGCCTAACAACGCACATGAGGGAGCAAGGAAGAACAACTAGCGGGGAACCGCTAGCTCAATGCGGGCGGGCGCATGCGTGCGGTATGTGGCGAGCGGAGCGGGGGCTCTAGCGCGGGAAAGAGAGAGCGAGCGAGCGGCAGCGCGGGCAACATCAAGCGCACGAGCGACAACAGGGCGGGCCTCACGCGGGGAGCGTCCCAAGCAGCGGCGGTGGATAGGAAGCAGGAGAGCGGAGCCGGGCCAGCTGGGAGGTGGGCCGGTACTACCGGCCCGCCCGGGTGGTAGTACCGGGCTGAACCGGTAGTGCCGGTCGGAGGGACCGGGCCAGGCAGAAGCGAATGGGCGCCGCTCAGGGGCGGGCGGTAGTACCCAGCGGTACTAGTGATCGGCCCAAAAAAGAAGGAAATTTCTTTTTCTTTTTCCATTAAAACAAAAGGCAAATAATCAAATGACTATAACTTTTGATTGGTACCTCCGATTGACCCGATTCCAATTGCGTTGGAAAGGGGACAAAAAGAGCTACCCAACTAAATGTGAGAATGTATTGGATATCACCAAGTGAGAATGTATCAAGTAGTATAATGTGGGATACCTCACTCGGTGAGAATCCGGAAAACCTCCAACAAAAAAATCGCAACAATATATCAAAGGGATATCCGATTTTGATGAACAAGAGCTTGCTATGAAGATTACCACAAGATCTATATCCTCACATGGATAAGACAAATAAACAACCAAATACGATGATGCAAGTATGCAAAGGTTTGAGCTCTCTCCGAACGATATGATCGAGATACTTACTCGAGAGCCCCTCTTGATAGTACGGCTATCTATCCTAAACTCGGTCAACATGATACTGGTAAAAGGGAAAACGTATCAAGAGTACCTTTGCCTTGAGCATCCTTCGGTCTTGTCTTCATTGATCCAGAAACACCGAGGATGGCAAGCACCAAACATGAGATCTTCTAGGGATGGCGCATAATGAGCTTCCACAATGCATCTTCTTCTTCATTTCATCGACCTTGAAGCCAACACATGCTCTAACCGATGCCAATGGACAAATCCTACAAGTGCAACTTAATACACACATTAGTCCATAAATATTGTCATTAATTACCAAAACCACACATGGGGGCCCACATGCTCTTTCACCAAGGACAGGGAGCATTGTCGCGAGCGTCATGTGGATGACCAACTGCGCCACCTATGCCAACCTTTGGCAAGGCACGCCAATGACCTCCATAGACAACATCATCATAAGGAACCTTCTACTACCTGTGCCACCACCAGAATGGTCCCAAGAGCAAGCTCAAGCTACAACCAGACTCCTCAACATGTGGTATCTTCTTCTAGGGCAACCACCACAATGGCACCCCTATGCTACTAGTGCAACGACCAAGGTCACTACTAATGGGCATGTCCAACCATCATATGCGGCAAGTTCCAACACCAAATTCATTCATTTTGGGAGTGCACCACTACACAAGCCAAGGTGGTCACGACAAAGGATGAGCAAGCTCCAAGACAAGAGCCCACCCCACAAGATGGCGACGACAAGATCAAGAATGGTGAGCATGGGAATTTCCCTTCACCAAATGAGGTGCATGGAGTTGAAAGAACTGAGCCTATCCCTACATGCTCGAGTTATGATGTGGTACAAATCCCATGTGAGTATGAGAGCCACTTAGCCCACTTGAGTGAAAACAAGAGTGAGATGAGCAACTCCACCATACGTGAGATTGAGTGCTTCCACTTGGAGGGCATGAGTGATACACCGAGTGAGTTGAGAGTGGTAGTTGATAGGTCATGTGAGACCATTTTGATTTCTAATAACTTACCATCTACCTCTAGTGTGTTTTCTCATGTTGTGCTAGGTTCTGTGAATCAAGAAGCGCCAAGCTTGGAGATGATGATGCCTCAGACCGAGAAGATGTACATGGTGAATGAAGATGGTGCCATCCCCATACATGATGAAGAAGTCGCCCACATGGAGGCCAATACAACCACAACACCCACTTCATATGAGAGGTATGAACAAGGTAAAAATTCGGGTGTTCATTATGCCATGATACCGCTAGTGGACATGATGACTTGTGATGATTGGCATGCTATGGATGATGTTTGTGATATCACATATGCTTCATTGATATTTCCATATGATACTTTGCCTTTGCATAATGTTGAGAATGTGAAATTATTTGATTGTGATGATGTTGCCATAGACATGACATGCTCTAAACGCTACGTTGATGATATCATTGCTTGAACTTTGTTGAACAATTGCTCTTTCCAATGTTTTGCTTGAATGATGTGAACACCGGTCTATCTCGGACCATGCTTTGTCATGAATGTTTTACAATTTCTCCCGTTGCTAGCAATAATATGGACAATTGCTCTTTCACTTGCTTTCCTTGCAAAAATAATTCTCATATGGTTTCTATTGAGATAGCCCCATATCTTTCTCAAATTTTGGAGATTTTGGTAAATGGCATGATAAGCATGTTCGCCACTTGCATACTCACTATACATCTATTTTACACTTGATTGACATTAATGGTGATGTGCATAAGAACAGATACTTTATGATAGATGATGTGTTTCTCTACCATGCACACACGTTCTTTCTTTTATGTATGATGTGTGTAGGTACCCGCATGATCATGTCAACCTCGGTTGAGCACGAGTTGACAAAAAGAGCTCTAGAGAGCATCTCCCAAGTGAGTTTAAGATCAAACCCAACTATAATACCCTTTGCATGCTTTGCATCTTTCATGTTGAAAAATTTCTCTTTCATACGGTTTTCTTGCAAGCATGTTGATAGTATTATTTCACCTTGTGAAAATCATATTTCTTTGCTATTGGATATTGATGCTCTGTGTATTGCAACAAAAATGTTGACCAATTGATCTTTCTGATGTTTTGTGTATAACCATAATGCCATTATTAAGAAACAGTAAAACTGAACCTTCTAGGAGCCACCACAACGATTTAAGTTCATAGCCATCCGATCAAACTCATGTACGCACTAGATCAACCAGCCATCCCGCACTGTGTTCATGACCCTCATTGACCGCGTGACTTACCGCTTGTTGGCCCTCTCAACATGACTGGGCTGCTACTTTGCGAACTGATGTAGGTGAATTTCTGTGAACTGGGACAAAGCAATGGAGCCATGTGACCCAGCCCAAGCTCTTCCAGCGATTTTCATGGCCCGACGAGTGCCCACGGCTAGCCAGGGTTCATACGGAGCCATCCTGTCAGTGCGGCCAACGGTGGCACATACCCATGCCAATAGGTCTCCTAGTTCATGTGTTCATTATCTGTTCACCTTCATTCACGTCTGATGGTCCATAACTTTGCAAATACCTCGTGTTCCATCTGCCACCAGATGGTGAGGAAGCGGCGGGTGGGGAATTGACCATAGGAGATCTACAGGATTCCAGCCACAAAACACATTTTCATCACACTCAAATCCACAAGCGGGAGGCTGCAGAGGGAATAGAAACAAGGTAGAAGAAGTTGCAAGGCAGATAGCCGTTAGAATCAATGTCGGTTGTGGACTGATTGGGAGATGAGTGCTCCATGGCGACAGCGGCTGACACAAAGGGATAGGAAGGCGCATGATGGATTATAGCCACTTGGTCGTCCAAGAGGTCATAGACCCGTCCACAAATCGACATGTACTCTGTTCTATACAAGGATGTAAGAGAGGTGTCCTTTGATTCTGGTATTTTCTAGGCTATTGTTTCATGCCTTTTTTTAACGAGTCCCTCAACTTGGCTACCCAATAAAAAAAATCTCGTATCCTTACTAATCTAGGTTTGCTTCTTCTCCAAATTGGAATAATAGCCCAGATAATCCAAATAGAAGAGAATCTCCTCAGAACAATTGGATTGAAAGTATACTATGAGTCAGGTAAGCAGGACATAACATCTTTGTTACATACTTGGTGAAATATATAAGAGAAGGTCGCGAGTTTCATTGTTGGTGCCATTGACAAATCATTGTTGCCCAAGGGATGTATTCTTCCTCCTCAAACTTTCATTTGACCCCTTTAATAATAATATAGCATATCCCTGAACAAAAGGTGAGCAAATTCTACTTGTCCCTCTTTTTATCCCTTGGTGTTTGTGGGATCCAGACATTTCTTACAAGTACTACCTCCGACCTAAATTAGTAACTTAGATTTATCTAGATTCGATTGTATCTAGACATGATTTAGTATTAGATACATCTGTATCTCGATAAATTTGAGTCAACTAATTTGGGTTGGAGGGAGTAATAGAACATCAACATGTCCATCAGATATAACTATTGTATGTGTACTCGGTTGCAATATCTACGTATGGATCAAGGATGTGATTGTTTCTATTTCGTGCTCGTGAAATTAATGTTCAGTATTGTTATTCTCTGCCCGACATGGACACATGGTATGTTATCTTGCCTTCCATATTTCTTGTTATATTGCATTTCGAATCATGGTTATTAAGCTGTTATCTGATTATTATGGTAGTTTCTTTATATGAAATTAACGGTGAGGCCCGTTTGGTAAAAAAAGTTCTGATCTGAAAATAATCAGACAAAGTATCATAATATATTATATTGAGATGGTGGTGATATTTTAAACTACTCCCTCCAATCCAAATTAATTGACTTGGATTTATCTAGATACAGATGTATCTAGCACTAAAACATGGCTAGATACATCCGAATTTAGACAAATCCATATGAATTAACTTGGATCAGAGGGAGTAATATTATTACAGCTTGTTGATTCCGAGTTTTTGTGAACACTCACTGAGCATTCTATGTACTGAAAACTGAGAAATAAGTAAAATGCTTTTCAGTAGAGTTACAGAATGTATATGATGTTTTGCATTCACTACATTCTTTTGATTATTTTGTTGAACCTTTTGTGGTTCCAGCCTAAGAAAACCAGACAAACCTAACAAGGCTTATTTGTATGATGAACTTCGGCCATGTTCTGTGCAATTCTTCCATTTAAGCGTTATTTTGTTCGTTGACTTGGCCTCAAATGCATATGCCCAAATCATTTGCAGGCCACCTCTGTTGCATGTGCACTAATAAGTCTCCTAAAAGTGGGACATGTTCTTTGGCATCAGCTATGGTGAGTAATGTCAGTCTTTCACATATTCACATGTAGCTGAATCTGTTTAGTCGCGGTGTCTGATGTCTGATGTCAACTGTTTTGCTGCCAATTTATTCTTCAGTGGTGGATGCTGCAAAACCAGGTTGGACCATTGTTTGGTGATCTGCCTCTATCAACGATGATTTTAAGATGTATATTAACTCTTCACATACTTTTCTTGCGCTTGACGCATGCATCAATCCGTTAACATTAGGATTATGATAATTAACAAGGAACACATATCTCCAAATACTTGCTTGTAGTATTGTTTATCCACCTGATCTGGTAAAAGAATCACACTGCTTGTATAGGCTGAAGAAATTTATATATTATACAAAATCTATGTGGATTAGAATCCTTGATAGGGAAAAAGGTTCAGATATTCACAAGAATATCTTCTATTACTCTCAAGTTTTTTTGACCATGAAGATGTGTCCAAATTAATGCGGAAAAGTAAGCTTGGTATATTTTATTATTATTACTTGCTACTAATAGGAGGACCTCTCATTTCAAAAGGACAAGAAAACGTTATGTTTTTTCAATTCTATTTAGGTTTTCCTATATGTAAATACAAAAAATCATATGATCTATCATCAAAGTGGATGGGCGTGGCAACACGCGCTATCATGATCTAGTGAGCATGTATTGTCATGAGAGCTTCCAAGTATCTCATATAGTTGTTGCAACAAACATAAGGACCACTTGCCCTTTCATATGGTTTGTTTCCACACATGTTGATTTTTCTTCCACTCATGATACACATACATCCATGATCTTTGCTTTGGATGATTTGTGTATGGCATCCAACATATTTAACAATTTATCTTTCCAATGGTTGGTTTGCAGACCTGATAATGATGTTGTTTTGGATATCGTTCCTCATGTGTTTTTGCCAAATTCTCCTAGCTTTGCATCAAATATGTTTATCAAAATTTTAGTCAATTGCTTTGAGCGCCACACTAAGATGTTATATGGAGCTTTTGAGTTTCCATATTTGGATGATTTTTGAACTATTTCCATGCACTTTGACCTTGCATATGCACCCCGTTTGCTATACTTGAGTTGTGCTAACAGTGTTGTGATCAAGTATGGACATGCCACAAATGACATGCTCCTCTATCACAAACTGATAAGGGCTGGCCCGATCTTCTCAGTAAGCGGGGATGGTAGATGGTGATAATTGGTGGAGATAACTGGTATGACGCTCACGAGCCTCTCGCTCGATCCCTAATTCCAATGCAATAGCTCTCAACCCTTGTAGATATTCGCAACTTCACACACTTGCGCACATAGTCGCTGACCACGAAGCAGTTTGCAATCTTCCAATTCCGAATGGAACAAAGATCACATGAAACGTACAATTGGCTAGATCCCAATGGATCAACTAATCGCACTTGACTGATAGTAGCAAACACACCAGATTGATACGAATTGGTGTGGAAAGATTCAATGTTTTGCCTTGCCAACACAAGAACTAGTGATGAGGGGAGGATAGCTACTAGTCCTATTATTTCGCCACCTCCTTCTATCCCGAAGATTGGACTTTTCTGCATTGCAATTCCTCCCATGGATTAGGTGAAGCCCAATTTCAGAACACCCCTAGTTCTGAAACATTTTGGGCAAGGTGTGGCCAATCTCAATTGAAAGTTGAGTTTACTTTGGTTTAGGTTTTGAGAAGTTTGAGTCTTTTCATTTCCTGTTTTATTTAAGTCCGAAGTGTTTAAGTTTTATTTTGTGTGATAGTTGTGGGGCCTATCCACAACCACTTTTAATTCAGCCATTTGGGCTTTAGTTGTGGTGTGGGGCCTATCCCACCCAAGTCTTATTGGAGTCATCCTATAAAGGGTTCCTGGCAGCCGCCATGTTATCTTAGACTTGTTATTTTCGAGATAAAAGAGACACCAGAAAAGTCCCAATGTTTGGGGGTGCATATCATTGTGTTTGCTTGCTGACCTTTAAGGTATGATGTTGTGCTATGCGTGGGAGTTTATTTTGATAAGTTCCAACATGGGGAATTGAGAAAAGATGAGTTTGATCTATTTCAGATTGAGTCCTCTTACTATCTTGATGGTTCTATCGATCCTCGTGAATGATCGGGCCTAAACCCTTTTGGATCATGTTGATCCTATCATCTTGGTATCAGAGCAGCCAGCACACGGGTCTGTTTCCCAGCGTGGGCCGACCCATATTGGAAGTCCTCGCGGGAACCTAGGAAGAAGGATCGCATCGCTCGCCCTACTAGTACTCCTGGTGACCTAGCTAGCGGTACCATACCACAGACGACCTCTATCATCGAACGAGAGGTTCCAGGGCTGATCGATTTAAGGAAAAATTGCTATCACCTGAACGTAGACAAAGTCTGCCCTTTAGCGTCATCCTATCTAATTTTTTCCGGGAGTACTGAATTTTTTAGAAGATGGCTAGTCCTATGATTGATGAAAATTCTGCTGCTGCTGCTACAGCCCCGAAACCTAAGGAGGTTGCTCTTCTAGTCTATGCAGATGATCTTCCTGACAATGTCAGTGCTGGTTTTGACAACACCTGTGTGTACATCAAAGACTGTATGGATGCTTTGGAGGAGAGGTTGAACATCAAATTGGAGGCCATCACTACTAGGCTCGATACGCTGACGGATACCCTCATTAATCTGTCGGTGCGAGTTGAGCCCCATCATGCTACTCCATTACGGGATGGGCCACCACCAAGAGATGGATATGTTGATGCTCATGCTCGACGTCCTGTGGCACCAGCACATGGAGGCGTCAATGCTGATCTTGAGGATGATGCTGCATACGCACCACAACAATGACATGTTGAGGCTCGTCCTGCAACCACTTTTGGTCGTGTTTTACCTACTGATCGAGATTGTATTGGTCATGCTACACATGTTCCATTGGATGATGGTATTGGACATGTTAAAATTTCCATACCACCGTTCTCTAGCGCGGGCAGTCTAGAGGATTATTTGGAGTGGGAGATGCACGCGAGTCATATTTTTGCATCCCACCATTATACCAAGGAAAAGAAGCTTCAACTTGCTGCTATCGAGTTCTCCGGCTATGTACTGATTTGGTGGAGCAAAATTTTCTGTATGCCAAATCTCCCAACGTCGTGGAGGGGAATGAAAGAACTCATCAATGTCGGTTTGTTCCTGAACATTATAAGAGAGACATGCACAATAAATTGCAGCAGCTCACTCAAGGTACTAAATCGGTGGATGAGTTTTATAAAGAGATGGAGTTGTTGATGATACGTATAGAAACAAGGAAAGACCGGGAGGCCACAATGTCTCGGTTCTTTAATGGGCTGAATATTGAGGTGCTGGATCATGTAGAGATGGTTAGATACTATGATCTTCAGGATCTTGTGCACCAGGCTGAGCATGCGGATCAACAGCTGAAACGACGCCAAGCCGCAACCCCTCATGGCTTGGTTCTAGTGCTAAGCCGACACCATCTACACGTTCCCACCATGTTTCCATACTAAGGTGCAAAAATATGGAGTGTCCAAAGATACAACTAGTACAGAGTCCACGGTGCACATTGAGTGTTTTATTTTTGGAGGCCGAGGACATATGAGGCGTGATTGCCCTAATAAAAAAGGGTGCTGCTAACAAAAGATGGCTATATTTCTGCTAGTGATGATGACAAGGTTCCTGCTCCATCTAGTGAAGAGTTTGAGGAACATGACAACATTGATGTGTATCCTGAGGATGCTGCTCCTAATTTCACTAACTTGATAGTGCAACGTGTACCAGAAGATCGCATAGAAGGACAAGGACAACGCTGAAATATTTTCTAGACTCAATGCATAGTCAAGAACACCACTTGTAAGCTGATTATTGATGGTGGGAGCTACACCAATATTGTTAGCAAGAGCTTGGTGGATTCTCTTTCATTACCTACATGGAAACACCCGCAACCATATTGTGTTGAGTGGTTGTATAATTCACGGAAGCTAAAGGTAACACATAAGGTGCGCTTGAAATTTTCAGTAGGTAATTATGAGGACATGGTGGTCTATGATGTGTTGCCTATGGAAGCATGTAATGTGCTGCTAGGACGACCATGGCAATTAGAAAAGCGTTCCACTCATGAGGGAAGATCCAATGTTTATTCCTTGTGGCATGAAGGAAAGCGTCATGTGCTGCAGCCTATGCTTGACAAGGATATCAAAATGGAGGTGCTTGTTGAGAAGAAGAAAGTCCAACACATTAAGGCGAAACCGAGGATGGTTTCCATTGAAGTTGGGGGTAAAATGAGGGGAGGATAGCTACTACTCCTATTATTTCGCCACCTCCTTCTATCCTAAAGATTGAACTTTTCTGCATTGCAATTCCTCCCATGGATGAGGTGAAGCCCAATTTCAGAACACCCCCAGATCTAAAACATTTTGGGCAAGGCGTGGCCAAGCTCAATTGAATGTTGAGTTTACTTTAGTTTAGGTTTTAAGACGTTTGAGTCTTTTTATTTCCTGTTTTTTTAAGTCCGAAGTGTTTAAGTTTTATTTTGTGTGATGATTTTTGGGCCTATCCAAAACCACTTTTAATTCAGCCGTTTGGGCTTTAGTTGTGGCGTGGGGCCTGTCGCACCCAAGTCTCATTGAAGTCACCCTATAAAGGGTTCCTGGCAGCCACCATTGTATCTTAGACTTGTTATTTTCGAGATAAAAGAGACACTAGAAAAGTCCCAATGTTTGGGGGCTCATATCATTGTGTTTGCTTGCTGATCTTCAAGGTCTGATGTTGTGCTATGCGTGGGAGTTGATTTTGATCAGTTCCAACGTGGGGAATTGAACAGAGATCAGTTTGATCTATTTTTGATTGAGTTCTCTTACTATCTTGCTGATTCTATCGATCATCGTGAAAGATAACGCCTAAACCCTTTTGGATCACGTTGATCCTTATCAACTAGGGTTTATCTTAAACATGGTCTAACCATAAACTATGGGGCATCCTAGGGCTTATAAGGGCAGCCAAGACGTCTAGAAACCGAAATAAAATGTGTTCGACTCAAACTGATACAAGCCGACTCGGACCTAATTCGGTTGGCCGCCGAACATTCCGGTGGGAATGCGCCGGACACTTAGGGTGGAGTGAGCCGGATAGTCCGGGCTAGCCGGAAACTTCAAAGTTTCCGAGTGGTGTCCGTGTGGATTCTGATTTGGAACACAGACGGGTTGCCACCTTGAGGCTTCTCGGGTAGGCCGGACAGTCCGGTGGGAACTGGCTGGACACTCCGGTCTTCGTAGGAATTCTGGTCTCCCTCTTGATGATCTTCTCTCGCGCCTTCCTCCCGCTCCTCCCTCGCGCATCCTTGGGCGATCATCATGCTGGGCTCCTCTTCCAGCCCTTCTCCTTCTCGCGCCATGCTTGCCCCTTCAATGAACCTGACCATACATAAGTGCAACGACTTAGGCAGTATAAAATTCTCATCAATAAAAACATCATATTCATTTAGGAGTGAATTCATCTATTGTTCTAGTAGCTTGGCACGAGCTCTAGTCATAGGTCCAATGCTGATTTCTTTGGACTTGGTCTTGGCAAAAACATCGATAACTTCATTAGGAGTTAGAGATACCGAATCTGTAGGGATGTCCTCATCATCTCCCCCATCAAAAGGCGTCAACCTCAATGCTCCAATGTCTTCTCCATCATAAGGTGTCAAATCAGCAACATTGAAACTCGCACTGACACCTCCAAATACATATTGAGGAATATCTATCTTGTAGGCTTATCATTGATCTTGGCAAGCACTTTGTAAGGACCAACACCACGTGGAAGTAACTTGGACTTACGTAACTCTGGAAATTTGTCCTTGCGAAAGTGTACTGAAACCAACAACACCTCCTTGCGCTACTTGTTAGCTCTTTTAGTATTGTTCTTGCCCTTCTTTTCAATAGCCTCTTTAGTCTTCACATGTATATTCCTCACAAAATCTGCTCTCTTCGATGCTTCCATGTTGACTCTCTCTTGGATAGGAAGAGGCAGCAAATCAAGTGGTGTAATGGGTTTGAAACCATAGACCACCTCAAAAGGACAAAGCTATGTGGTAGAGTGAACAAACCGGTTATATGAAAACTCCACATGTAGCAACCACTCCTCCCATTCGGTAAGATTCTTCTTGATCATAGATCTTAGAAATGTCGACAATGCTCGGTTCACCACCTCCATTCGACCATCAGATTAAGGATGACAAGTCATGCTGAACATCAATTTCATCCCTAGCTTTCCCCAAAGTGTCTTCCAGAAGTAGCTCATGAACTTCACGTCACGGTGATAAACAATCATATTTGGTACTCCATGTAAACGCACGATGTCCCTAAAAAACAGGTTAGCAATATGCGACACATCATCACTTTTGTGGCAGACAATAAAGTGTGGCATCTTACAGAATCTATCCACTACCACAAAAATTGAAGGATGGCCTCTTTTAGTACTAGGCAAACCTAATACAAAATCCATGCTTATATCTTCCCATGGTGTAGTGGGTGCAGGTAAAGGCATATACAAACCATGAGGCTTCAACTTGGACTTTGACTTGTTGCAAGTAATGCATCTCTTGACAAACCTGTCCACATCACGCCTCATCTTAGGCCAATAAAAATGATCAACGAGCATGAGTAGCGTCTTCTCACACCCAAAGTGACACATCAATCCACGAGCATGTGATTTCCGTAGCAACAGAAACGCACAGACGACTCCAGAACACATAGTTTGTTAGCACGAAACAAATACCCATTATGAATGTGAAATTTATCCCGTGCCTTCCCAATAGAACACAAACAACATGGTTTAGCAAAATCATGCTAAGTTGCATACAAATCACATAAACTCTCTAAACCAGGAACTTTGATATCCAATTGTGTTAATAACATGTTCTTCCTAGATAGAGCATCAACAACACATTATCTTTTCCCTTCTTATGTTTAATAATGTGTGGATAAGACTCAATGAACTCAATCCACTTAGCAAGATGCCTATGTAGATTAAATTGAACTTTTAGATATTTTAAAGCTTTATGATCCGAATGTATGATAAATTCCTTTGGCCACAAATAATGTTGCCAAACCTCAAGAACTCTAACAAGCGCATACAGTTCTTTATCATAGATAGGAGAGTTTAACTTTGCACCAGAAAGTTTCTCAGAAAAATATGCAATAGGACAAACCTCTTGCATCAACATACCACCGATTCCTATGCCACTAGCATCACATTCAATTTCAAATTGCTTAGCAAATCTAGTAGTGTAAGCAACTATGCAGAAGTTAACAATCGTTTCAGTTCATTGAAAGCATGATCTTGGGCTATGCCCCACTCAAAGGTACACATTTCTTAATTAATTCATTCAAAGGTGCAACAATAGTACTAAAGTCTTCCACAAAACGTCTATAGAAACCAGCTAAACAGTGAAAACTTCATACTTGACTCATGTTCATGGGAGTAGGCCAATTTTGAATACCTTCAATTTTAGATTTATCCACTTCTACTCCATGTTTAGAGACAACATATCCTAGAAATATGACCTTATCTTTGCAAAATGTACACTTTTCAAGATTACCATATAGCTTAGCATCTCGTAACACTTGCAAGACTTGTCTAATGTGATCACTATGCTCATGTTCATTGCGGCTGTAGATTAATATATCATCAAAATACACAACCACAAACTTGCCAATAAAATTCCTTAAGACATGGTTCATTAATTTCATGAAAGCACTAGGTGCATTAGTTAAACCAAAAGGCATGACTAACCACTCATATAAACCAAACTTCGTCTTAAAGGAAGTTTTCCATTGATTCCCTTCCTTCATCCTAATTCGATAATAACCACTACACAAATCAATCTTAGAGAAAACAATAGCACCACTCAATTCATCTAACATATCCTCTAAAAATGGAATAGGATGACGATATCGAATAGTGAATTTATTTATACCTCTACAATCTATGCACATGCGCCAAGTACCATCTTGGTTAGGAACTAAAATAACAGGAACATCACAAGGGCTTAAGCTCACATGGATATAACCTTTGTCGAGTAGCGCTTGCACTTGTTTCTAAATTTCCTTTGTCTCTTTGGGTGTTTGTGCGATATGGTGCACGGTTGGAGAATGATGCTCCTAGTATCAAATCAATTTGATGCTCAATACCTCGCAATGGTGGAAAACCTGTAGGTACCTCTTTTGGAAACACATCGCTGATTTCCTGTAACACATTAGAAACACCAAGAGAAAGAGCGGTCATACCGTTAGAAACTAAAACCTCACCCTTGTACATGAGCACAAGAGGCACGACTGTAGGATCCTCACTAAATTCTCTCATGTCTTCTTTGGTGGCTAATATGATTAAATTGGGCTCTCTCACTTTTCGTTATATCACTCATAGTTGTTACATTCTCTCGCCTATCAACTAATGAGTGTGCATCCTACAAGTTGACTTTAGCTTTCTAACGAGATTCATTCACAATATCTTGTGGTGACATAGGTTGCAAATTGATTTTTACGCCCTTGAACTCCAAGTGATATGTATTGGCTCGGCCATTGTGTTGCATGGAATGATAAATAGCCACGGTCGACCCAATAAAAAATGACAAACCATCATACGAACCACATCAAAGTCAATGGAATCCTTATACGGTTCTATCTCAAACTCAACACGCAGCATGTGACTAACCTTCATCTCACCGTTGTCACTTAACCATTGAATATAACACAGATGAGGGCCGGTAGATATTTTAGCTTCAACTTGGCACATAACTCCTTGCTTGCTAAATTGCGGCAACTTCCACCATCAATGATGACCTTGCAAGCTTTTTTTGGACCGACAAGTGCCTTTGTTTGGAACAAATTGCATCGCTGACTTTGCGAAATAGAAGAAACATTGAGTACTCATGGAGTGCAAACAATAGTAGTGGCGGTGGATGGAAAAGCATCAACACCATCACTCATGTATACATCATCATCATCCAAAGCATTCATATCAGCATCATCTCCTGTCTCATACTCATCGTGTTCATTAATAAGCATCACCTGGACAATCCCTCTTGAAGTGACCCTTGACGCCACATGTATGACAGTCCATGTCCCTATTACGTGTTGTAGACATATTAGAACCTGAATCACTGGCTACAAGAGATGTTTTTTGTGTTGGACACATTGGAAGTCGATCTTGTGGATGTAGACGGACGATCAATACTGTTTACACTAGATATTGGTGCATATGAACTAGTCTGAGAGGAAAAACGTCCACCTGTTGTAGAACGAGCTTTGCATAGAGCTTCTTCGGAAACATCTATGGTGTCGAACAACACTCTTGATGTTATACTTAAGTCCATGAAGAAAATGTTGCATGGTCATCTCAATAGACTCACGTACTCTTGCTCGTTGTAAAAGCATCTCCATCTCCATGTAATAAGCATCAACCGTCATGGAACCTTGCTTTATTTGTTGCAACTTGTCAAAGAGAGAACACAAATAATTAGGAGGGAAAAAACAAGCTCGCAGAACTTCCTTCATTGTACGCCAAGTAATGATAGGCGGATCACCATCTTCTTGCCTTGCTCGTACAATGCCATCCCACCATCTCAATGCATATCCATCAAACTCTAAACTAGCATGCTTGATCTTTTTATCTTCAGTATAATCATGTAAGTGCCATAACTTCTCTATCTTTAGCTCCCAGGTGAGGTATTCTTCAACCTCAGGACCTACCTCAAATCTATGTATGGAGAATTTGGGATTACCCAATCCATCATTCGGTTGTGTAGCTGGTAGAGGAAAACGTTGAGGACCAACGAGGGAAAATCCACGCCCGCGTCCTCCATGAGCACCACCACGGCCTCCATTTCCATCACCACGAACAATGCCAACCCCAGGGGAAACGACCATATTGCCATCATTAACGCTGGCATTATCATCCTCAGCATATGGTTGTTGTTGCTCCCCTATCATCCTCAAACCATTCACAGACTCTGCTAAATCATGAATACTTGTTTGTATACCAGTAACCCGTGTTTGGACAATGTTGACTATTTTCTCAGTTGTTTCCAACTGTAGCTACGTAATTTGAGTGTCACTCTCAATTTTGTCCGTTGTGCGAGTAAAGATCCCTTGCAGGTGATCTCGTAAAGCTTCATATTCTCGCCATGTAACTTTAGTACCTGCTTCTTTTTCTCATGCACATCAACATCATCAGAAGACATGATTTAGTAGGTTAGTGCACAAAATAAAAAATATTTTGATGGCTCTCTTACAACTCACT
Source organism: Avena eriantha (assembly GCA_910589775.1). NCBI lineage: Eukaryota > Viridiplantae > Streptophyta > Magnoliopsida > Poales > Poaceae > Avena > Avena eriantha. Next base: position 201,372,652 of record OU342745.1, on the reverse strand, counting down.
CACAACTGCAAGAAAAGGAAATCTTACCATTCCAAAGTGAATTAGTAAAAGCTTGCCAACTTGGATACACGACACGTGCACGAATGTGATGAAGCAAATACCGAGGGTACAAGAACGGTCACATGCAATGCAGAAGTATGTAGTGGAGTTGTAGGTATGGATACCTAACTACACTAAAGAAAATCCTAATGCTGATCGTGTGACAAACACCCAAGGAAACACACTCGTGGAGATAAAGGTGGCACATCATGAACATGAATATTGCAATGTACAAGAGAGACGCTTGCAAAAGCTCACAATAAAACATGCACAAGATTGCTCAATCTACGAGTGCTATTATGAAACTAGGCCTCCAAACAACTTTGATATGTCACTTTAGTATCTCTTTTCTCACTTTTTTGATTCTTTTCTCTTTTCTTTTTTTTTGATTTTTCAACTATTTGACACAATGCAGTAGTGAAGCACGCAAATTATCGCACACAAGGTCGGATACTCTAGTGTATATGAATTAGATATTTCAGGGTAGCCGGATAGTCCGGGGTAACTTGGCCGAATAGTCCTGTGGGACCCCCGGATTCATCCTCCGAGAATCCCTGTTATGCATACAACCACGATCCCATGATCAGTTAGTCGTGGCACATAACCGACAAGTATCATTACAACATCCGAGAATATACCGAATTACAAGACTTACATAAATGTCGTTAAGGCTACCTCAATAAACATCAGCGGATCTTCATCAAGCGTAGAGCCCGAGCCATGCCTTAACCTACAAGCAACTGACTGGGAGAACGTCCTAGCTCGCTCAGTCGCCAACATCCTCTTCTTCTTGAAATCTGACTAAGTTAATAGCCAGGGACAATGCCAGTGAGTACTTTGAATGTACTCGCAAACCACCTGAAGAGAATAGTAATAACAAGGGGATATGCAGTATGGCTGTAGTAGTAGGAGGGCTCCAAGAGGGGTTCTTTTTTAAATAGTTTCTCTTGTAGATATAGCATCTACATATCTTCGTTGAAAACTTTTGTAAACCATTTTGGAAACCATTTTGAAAAGTTTTGGAAAAATATCAGGACTCGATCACCCATTTGCTCCCTTTTTCCGGTCGTCCCACGACCAAAGTCCTTCCAGTCCGTTCTGACCATCCCATGGTCAAAACTGGAATCCTTTCCGACCATCCCATGGTTAACACATTTCCAAAACCATTTATTTTCCAAAATCCTTTTTGAAATCAAAACCAGCACCTCTCTACAACAACCTTCCCAACCGTCCATGACCGCGGACGCGGCTATTCGAATAGAATGACACTCTGCAGAGGTTGTACACTTTACCCACATCATCCGGGTACACTACCCTAATCTTCACCGATCGTGGGTCGAGTAACCGATCAAGACTCTCTGGATGCCCACTCCAATATAAGTGCCTACCCGATGAGTGTTAATCCCCTCAAAACCGGGACGTCGGGCGAGGACCAACCGGAGCGCTTTTTCCACTTCTCGAGTGTGCGCTTTCAATGAGGGGCTCATAGTAACGCGTGGAGGCCTACCAACCCTTTGTTCCTTCTCCAGGTCCCACCTTTATCGGAGAAGGCCCACCCTCCAGGGATCCTCGATCCCCTGTAGTTGTTGCGAGGCAGCTTATACCGGAATAGACAACCATCAAATCCAGCCATGTCCCATACCAGAGTAATGTGGTTACACATGGTTAATTGTTCTAGCAAAACTGCAGAGAACCAGGTGCGTTTTCGTAAACCTTTTTCCTCTGGTTTTCCTTCAGCATTTTGTAAAACAAAACCTTTTTCTCTTGCTCAACATCTCTTGGGAGGTCCCACCTCACCAATGTTTTATCATAAAGCATTTGGTAAACTTTTTCCGGGGTCTTCCCATCCTCTAGCTTTGCTTTGGCTAAATCGGGGGTCTCCAAAGGGTTATGGTGATATACACCATCTACTCTACTAGAGACAAGTAGGTGTCATCGAGTGGGTTGTACTTAGTAGTACAATAGAGTAGTAGTTCAGAGGAGCCAAACCACTACCATATATGTATACATCAACATATAGTAAAACGATGCAGTTTTAATAAATAGTAGACAAAACATGCATAAGTAAAATAGTAGGACAAGGCTTATGAGGAAGAAGGTGGCTTGCCTGATGATCAGCAATATGGCAATGTGTCCCTGGACTTCTTAGAATACCCAATAATACTAATAATAAGTACCACTTCTTCTGCTCTCCGATTTCATCGCAACTATCGTCGTCCCGACAGCACATGCAAGCAAACCAAGGCACAATCAACACAAGGCATACACGCAACAATACATACAGTAAGCAATTGAATAATACCAGATTAAGATTCAGATGGTTTTGAAAGGATTGGAAATAGGAGATTGAGATGGCCTTGGAGAAGGGAATGAAAACCCCTTAGGATTTATAGTCTAGAAACTACCTAGGAGATGGATTTTTGAACAAGACCATATTCTGTATGGTACCATAGTAAAAACATGATACCAACAGATAGGTATTGATAAAATTAAACCAACAAAAGTGGTTTCACTATTTTATCACTTTTATTGAAATACTTATGCGTATACTAGTGGAAAAAGGCTCTAGTATTAGGAAATAATTCAGCAGAAAAGTTTTGGAGCTCCAAAAATTATTTCCTTGGATGGTCAGGTAGAAATTGATGTACTTGTTCACTGAGAGTTGGAATCAGGTCAAGATAATTACCAGAATGCCCTCAGGAAATTCCCAAAGGCAGTTCTGCAGATACTTTGTCTTTTTCACCAAATTTAATCTACAAAATATTCTGATATGAGGTAAAGGGAAATGGATAGGTGTTGTAAATATCTCACAATACCAACTGGGATCATTCTTTTTGGAGTTTCAGATCTACTGTAGTGAATTTAGAGGTGAATAAACCATGCACAGAACAGTTTGATTCACAGATAAATATATAAGGCTAAATAAATCATGGGCTCCTGGATTTGGATAGGCCTTAGTGTACCACATCGCAGGGAGTTGGATTTAGGGCAATACCTCTGTTGGTTTGACCTGGAGAATTTATCTAAGGCAGAAACTAGTAGTTTTTTTTATTTTTACTAAAGACAACCTACTATTCAACTTGGCCTGGGACCAAGGTGCAAAGATAGGTAAGTTCAAAAGATACCAAGGACAGTTGATTTCACTCCAATTGGATAGGCGAAACTCACATAGGATTTTATTTAGGGAAAAGGATAGTTGCTAGCATTTTAATTTCCACACAAATTGGAAATAACATTAGGCTAGGATTTTGGTTCTGCATGTTCAAGCAAACACTCAGGAATCCTAGGAATTTTTAATCTGGGTAAAAGGAGTTGTTTAGCATTTTTGGAATGATTTACACTGATAGCCAAACTTCTGGATTTTTAAAAAGCTACTAAAAATAAAATAAAGCAATTGGGGGCAGCACTGGGCCAGAATTTCACTGTGCGAGGCGTATCTGGGGTGGGCCGGCCCATCTCGCATCGAAGGCACGCACGTGAGGGGATTTTAAATCCCATGCAGTGGGGCCCGGCGGTCAGTGGCTGGCAGGGGCAAAGCGGTATGGCACTATTGGGGCTGTCCGATTAAGTTGGAGCGGACGGCTGACCGTCTTCATCCTCTACGGCGAACGCGCGGCGGGGGCTTACCAGCAGGGCGCAGAAGAGCCAGGGAGGGGCGGAGGTGGAGCGGTGCTCGACGGTGGTCCCAACGATGGGCGGCAAGGTGGGGAGATGCTACTGGTAAGTAGATGAGGTCAAGATACCCTTCCAGGATTTCTTTGAGATTTTTCAGAGGAGTTTAAGTCCACTTAATTCTTTTTACTCAAAAACTGCAGAAATAAAGTATTGGAGCACATTTTATATTTTTACCTTGGACTTTGTTGGATTTTTATGTGATATGGTCCTAGATACCATAGCACAGCTTGGGGAATTTTCTTGGAATTTATTGGGAAGGAAAAGTATTTTTAGACCATTATTTCTTGTTTTTGCCATATAAGAAAAAGGGAAAAAAGAAATAATAAAGTTCTTCAAAAATATTTATTTTTGAAGTGGGAAGATAGGGTATGATATATAGGACTCAATTGAGCCAAAAGTTAGGGAAGTGTTTTGGCAAAAACCAAACTTTCCTTTATGGAAGGAGTTTTGGGGATTTTTACTAATAAAGAGATTTATTAGATTTGGGGCCATAATAGTTATGGATAAATATTGATAAACCTTGATGATCAAGGTAGATGATGTAGGCAAGGTGTAGCAAGCATTTGCAACCTTGGGATTGGAGAATCCAAGTTGATTTTGGTGAAATACCTTAGATTAAAGATCTAGGGTGTTGTTAATTTCATACCATCAAAACATGGTTGTAACTTGGAGTTCAGATCTCCTCTTGGGGCATGGGGTAGATGGTTGGATAGAAAAAGTGATGTAGATTGCAATGTTGTAGGGTTTTGATCTTGATCCTGCTTGACCTCACCATGGCAAGCTTTCAAACTTTGAATAAAATAAGCCTGCCAAAGCAGATTATCAAATAGCCTTCAAAACCTTGTGGGTCTAAGAAGCACAAAGATCCACTTTAAACAAGTGAAGTAGATAATGATAGACATATAGGAGTAGAACACAACCATGCAAAGAGTTGGTACATATAAGGTTGGATCAGGGTGTGAGCTTATACCAAAGTAGGCATGTTGACTAGATTTCTAGGAATAGTTATTTTCTCGCCTGCAAAACCATCAAGAACAAGTGGGTTGGAGGAGGTTCTAACCAAGGGAAAGAGTGGTCCTTGGTAGTCCTTAGGATGGTTAACAAGATGGGTCAAGTGCATTACCAAGAATGCACAAGGGTTGAGAAAGAGAGGCATTCAAAAAGGTGATGTTGAAACAGTTTCCAGATTTAGTCAAATTTGGCAGATTTAGGGTTTTTGACTAGAATGTTGGTGGAGATGATTTTTATGGGTTTCAAAGTACTCAAGAATCATCAAGTGGATGATATTGAAGAGTATATTGAGTAGAAGGGATCCATGCTTGCTATTGGGCTTCATTGAATTGGAAACTTGTAGAAGGGATGACATCAGAATTGATCTGGTCAAGGGTCTTAGATGATCACCTGGTGGCTAGAGATTGGATCTAGAGTGTATTCTTGCTTAGGGTTTGGTGACCTTAAAGTACCTTTATCATAGAGGATGAGCTCCTAGAGTGGCTCATACTACTTCCTAAGCAAACAAGTCAAACAACAAATCAAGGCAACTCAACGTGCAAACAAATCAACTACTATAAGGGTTACAATCAAGCTTAGCTTGAGGTAAGGGTGGGGCTATTTGAAAAGGGTTGGAGTTTGAATAAGATGAGAGTCTTTGGTATCTCTACCAAGAGTAGAATTCAAAAGCTTCATAAAAAGGGTTTTGTTGAATCTAGAGGTAAGAATAGTTGAAGGTTCTGTCTTGAAAACATAAGGAGATAGTATTCTATATTTCTCCATAGTTTTGTCAGTAGAAGCTACTAAAGTAGTTTTGGTCTCATAAACATCTTGGCTCATGTTTTTGAAATGCCAGAACATTTGAGAATATGGGAATTAAGCCAAGACTGTTTTGGGAAGTAGCTTGTGTCAACTGGTGTTAAAGTAAGGAATATATCATCTAATACACATTCATGTGCATAAGCATATCCAAACAACAAGCAAACACTTCAACACTCAACAATAAAAAGTTTTTGTTCCCCCTGATTTTTGCATTCTGGACAACTAATCAGGGTTACTAAAATTGGGATGTTACAAGTCCGGGCTGTTCTGGCTGAAACTTATGCACTTCAAAACCTAATGAGCAGCCTGTTCAGAGCAAAGCAACTAGTCTCATGGGTACGTTCCTAGGCACGGATTTTGTAGAAAGGTTGTAGCTAAGTTGACACAAAGGTATTCTATGTGGACTCAGATATATAAAAGTAAACTAACGGAAAAAACGATGACAAACGACTCAAAAGCACAGAGTTAACGAAAATAACAATGAAAACCTAGACACTACGACTTGTATTGGAAGAGATTGGATCAAACACACGGCAACAACCAGCAACTAAGACTCAACACTGATACGATCTAGGCTATGGCAAAGACAAACCCTAACCCTAATATTTTGGTATGGCTTTTTCTGTATAGGACGAAAACCAACTAACTATGGTTGGATTTGTGGATGCTTACCAAGGCAATGTGTGGCGCCCCGCAAAAACCACTACTAGAAAATCACGTTGTTTTGTGCATTGCATCGCCATGACCGCATGCTCATTTCATCATGCCACCTTGCATTTGAGCATCGTCATGTCCTCTTGCATTTGTTTCCATAAAACTATTTTCTAAAAGCCTAGTTTTGTTTTCTAAATCTCTCCCATCTTGATTTTAAATTAAAACCCGGGTCTCCGGAATACTTTGTTTTGTCTACCAACGGTTTTCAAAAGCCCCGTTTTAAATAATAAAATATTTCTTTTATTTTTAGGAGGCAGCCCGCCAGGCCCGAATGCCTGACCGGCCACCTCCAAAATTCCTAACACTAACCAAACCTAATCTACCCAGCCCCCTCCACCTCACCACAGCCACTCACGGCGCGCCACGTCACCCTGGCCCAATCCCCCATCTAATCAACCACTGCCACCTCACCCAGCTACCTCCACTCCCTTCACACAGCCATCCCCACCGCCACCTAACCCGTGCGGGCCCCACCCCCGGTATGGACAGACGCGCCACCACCCTACCTGTCCTATTTCCCCACGCATGCTCCGCCCGGCCCCACCACCATCTCCCGCACGCACGCGCTCGACCGGCCGCCCCTAGCCCGCATCCCCACTCCCACCTACCGCGCCCGTCTCCCCGCGTCCTCCTCCCCGCCGCCAGATCCTGCCGCCGCGCAGCCATCCCGTCATCGGCCGTTAGCGACCAAGCGCGCCCCGCGTCCCCGCGCCGTCGCCGTTCCTTGGCCTCCTTCTCCCTGTCGCGTGACCCTGGCGCCGCCTGAGAGCCCGCCTAGAGTCGCATCCGTCGCCATGACCGCCTTCCGCCGCTGGCCGCCTGTCCCGTCGTTGCGTCGTGCTCGTCCACGACCCTGCTGTTGTACCGCGAGGTTGTATTTTGTATGTGGTGCAGCGTTGTGTTGTTGCTGCGACATGTGTGTGGAGATGGGGGCAGTGTGTCATAGACCACTGATGTGGAGATGTTGAAGCTGCTCGAGCAGTACTACTCCGACCACTTCCTCCTTGAGATTACCCAGGCCCGACACCCGATGACCGAAGTGGGACCGATGCCAATCCAAGTATGCCATCAACCACCGGCGCCAAACCCAAGACCGACATCGTCACCCGTGCACTTCGATAAGAACGCCAAGTTCTCCTTCCTCTCAGACGCCAGGACCCGAACCGGAAGAACGCCAAGATCTACTGCCCGGACGCCATGACCTTCACGGATACGATGCCCGAGAACCCGGTACGACAAGCACTTCGTCGCGGAACGCCAAGTTCTACTTCCCGAACGACAAGACCGGCCGATCTGCGGACCTGACAAGACCTTCGCGATGGCAATATCGATGAATCCGATGAGCCGCTGATGCCAAACCAAGTCCTTCGACCACGTTCATTGTCCGAGAACGTTCCTGCCGACACCGATCCCTGTCGAACCCCGAACCCCTCGGAGCCCAAGTTCGCCGAACCCTAAATGTGATTCCCTATCCGAGACCCTCTTTATTTTTATAATATGGCATTACCGACTATCGCATATTAAATTGTTCGTCTCGCATGCATATCATAATCATGCCGGATCTTCAGCCGTAGTATTAAATATTGCATCCGGTGTTTCTTCTAGTGTTTGCTTCTTCGCGGACTAGGCCGATGAGTTGATGCGAGTACCGACAAGTTCTCCGGATATGAACCTTCGGTAGTGTTTCCCAGGCGAGCATCTCTTCCCCTTCTACCTATTTTGCATTTATAGTCTTTATTTCCTCCTGTTGATCTATTGCTATCCGTGTCACGATGCTTTAGTTTCCGTACCCTAGTTATATCCCGTGCAGCCTCTATATTGCCTTGGACACCTCCTATTACCTGTGTTTGGTAGATAGCTGGCCTTGCGAGTCGTAGTTGCGTGCTCAGGTGCGATCTCGTGTTGACAAGTGCCACAATTGTTGGAATGCTGGCAGATGGTTATCGGTGGAGCTGCTTAATGGTGGAGATGATCATGAATTTAAATACAACTATTAAACTGCTAGATATAACTAATGCAGAGGCATCGGTGGGCAATAGATGTTATTTGGTTCTTCCACGCTCACTTGTGTCCCATAGGACCCCGAGTACTTGATACCTGTTCCTTGATTTTTCGCACTATCCACATCCGGGAGGCCTTATGGACCCCCCTGAGCTAGAGCTTGATTCATTTCTATTTCTTGGGGCTACAAAGTAGTTTGGGGCTTTATTAATATCCTGTACTTATGCCATGTTACTGCTTTATTTAAGATTGTGCGTGGAGCACCTGTACTGTTTTGGATCCCACCACGTTTTCGCGGTATCGACAAGCCCAGTCACACTTTCGGGTTCCCAGTCGTTTACAGCCGTCGTTGCAAACCCTGGGTCCGTTCCGGAGCCGGCCAACTTCGTGCGGGTAGCTTAGTGGGGTGGCCCCCTGAAATATTTCTGAATCCTGTGATCGCTTTGTTGGTTTTTCTGAGGTTGATCGAGTGTGTGTTGCTATTTGTGCACCCCTGCAGGGTAAAACTTTCTGAAAGTCGTGTCCGCGGTTATGGACGACTTGGAGCACAGTATCTCGATCATAGACAAGCATAACTAAAGTAGTGCTATAAATTTGACTAATTATGTGACTAGTAATCAGATTCAAATACAACGGAATGGATATTAAAAATGCCAACAACTGGTGAAGCTGAGGTTCCTTGCGACTTGTTATATATGCTTAGTAAGTATTACAACTCCAATGGAATGTGATAGAAGTGCCAACAATTGCTGGGTTTTGGGATTCCTTAGGACAATTATGTCTGACTAGTAAATGTTCCAACTATAACGGAATGGTGATTAAAACTGCCCACTACTTATGCTTCAGGATGACTCATGCTATGTATCTGACTAGTAAATGCTGCAACTATAATGGAATGAGTAAAATTGCCAACAGTGTGAGTTCCTTGGTCCGACTTCCTCATTTGGCCTCGAGGGGGAAATACCAGGAGGGGTTTGTTTGGTGTTAGCTTCAGGTTGGATCCGAATAGGTCTTTCTTATCCCTCTCTAATAACCGCCAGTTGTATCGAGTCTCTATAGGTTGTCTAGTGTCGCTGCGCTGCCGCTTCAGCCCACCATACCTATGTAGGCGAGAGCCACCGAATTCTAGCCTCGCTGTGTACTGGCCTCAGTACTGACGCTCCTCTTTTTCCTTTGCCCTTTGTTGGCACCCCTTTTGTTTTAGCAGGTTTGATATCGCAGTCGTTAGCAGGGTTACCCTTCCGGCTTGGCCTGGGCAGGGTTATGGACGCCATTGGTTATTCTTCAGGGCTCTTAGCCCCATTTGCATTTTGTCCGTAGTCGGACGCTCTATCGTTTTCAAGGTGATTTGGATCTTTGTATTGTATATCTGTATTCTTGACTCATTGAATCGCTATTGAATATATATTTGTTCTGTGGGTCCCATCGAGGACTGTTGTGTAATGTTATTACTTCGTTTTCCACCCGCACGAAAGTGCCTGGTGGGTGTCCTTAAATCGTTTCTATGCGGGTTTTGGCGGAAAGGGCTAACACTTGCATAGGGCCGATTTGAGGGTGTTACACAATGCTAGAAATCTAATACCAAGATGATAAGGGGTGGCCTGTTCTTCTCAGTAAGCAGGGGTGGTAGATGGTGATAATCGGTGGAGATAACTTGTATGACGCTCACAAACCTCTCGATCGATCCCTAATGCCAATGCAAGAACTCTCAACCCTTGTAGATATTCGCAACTTCACACACTTGCACACGTAGCCGCTGGCCAGGTTTGCCATCTTCCAATTCCCAATGGAACAGCAGATCACACAAAACTTGCAATTGGCTAGATCCCAATGGATCAACTAATCACACTTGATTGATAGTAGCAAACACACCAGATCGATACGAATTGGAGTGGAAAGATTCAATGTTTTGCCTTGGTAATACAAGAACTATGGTTTATCTTAAACATGGTTTAACCCTAAACTATGGGGCGTCCTAGGGATTATAAGGGCGGCCAGGGTGTCTAGAAACTGAAATAAAATGTGTTCGACTCAAACTGATACAAGCCGACTCAGACCTGATTTGGTTGGCAGTCGGACATTATGGTGGGAATGCAACGGACACTCTGTGTGGAGTGAACCAGACAGTCTAGGCTGGCCAGAAACTTCAAAGTTTCCAGGTAGTGTCCGGGTGGATTCCAATTTGGCACATAGACGAGTTACCACCTTGAGGCTGCTCGGGTAGGCTGGATAGTCTAGTAGGAACTGGCCGGACACTCTGGTCTTCACAAAAATTCTTACCTCCTGATGATCTTCTATTGCGCCTTCCTCCCACTCCTCCCTCGCGCATCCTTGGGCGATCATCATGTTGGGATCCTCTTGCAGCCCTTCTCCTTCTCGCACCATGCTTGTCCCTTCAACGAACCTAATCATACATAAGTGCAACGACTTAGGTAGTATAAAATTCTCGTCAATAAAAACATTAGATTCATTTAGGAGTGAATTCACCTATTGTTCTGGTAGCTTGGCACGAGGTCTAGTAATAGGTCCAATCCTGATTTCATTGGACTTGGTCTTGGCAGCAACATCGACAACTTCGTTAGGAGTTAGAGATAGCGAATCTGTAGGGATGTCCTCATCACAAACATATGTTTCTTGGTCTTTGTTGTGTGAAGGTACAATTGCGTACACGTCAACCTCTACCAACCATAAGTTGACAAGACAAAGCATAGAGAGTTACCTATGGCTACCCTTCAATGAGCTATCTCTACACCATAAGGTGACTTCCTTCTACTTGAGGACTCATGCTACAATCTTCATGAATCGGCTACTCTTTGAGTGTTGCTTCGCTTTTGTTGTGAGCTCTGTAGGCTTCATCGAAAGTGAAGGAATATTGACGTGTTGTCAATTCAATCTTCCTGAGGACGACTATATGGTGAACCCCAAGATTAAGAAGGTCTCTCGACATCCTCTTCTTAGTGATGAGTATGAAGAGTTGAGGACGACTATTTTTGAAGGGGGAGCTGATCTAGCCCGACCTACGGTCGTTACTACATCAAGGTCTCCAACTTATACCAAGTCGTCATGGAATCCAAAGGTGAATCAATTCCTCTATGCGATCCCACTTCCGACCCTCTCGAATTGTATACTACTTCATACTGCGACCCATTATCATGATAGGTTCATACCGACAAGTACGGAGCTAAGGGAGGAAGACCGGAGCACCAAGCCCGACAAGATGGAGGTTTGGAGGAGAAGATGGAACAAGTAGAAACTAAAGCACCATCAACAACACCATCACCAACAACCTTTCCACCAGCACCAACAACAAGGTATGCCTCAACCACAGCCAGGATTCAACTATGTTCCGAGGGGCGAGTTTGACTAGGTGGTGCATCGCATTGACAACATAGAAAACACTATGTATGATGCAACGCCAACATAGTCAACCTCACCCAAGGCTTCACATCTTTCATGACCGACTTTCCGAACTGCTACCCGAACTTCCCATACCAGCAGCCGCCGCTCGACGGTGGCGACGCTTGATTCTAGTTAGGCAAAAAGCCTAAGCTTGGGGAGGTTAAACTCCTCCCACCTTTTTGCACTCATATTTTTATTTCTTGTTTTTATTTGTTATGTTTCAATGCATGTTTACTTTCAGCTTTGCACTTGGTAAAAAGAAAACCCAAAAATATTATACTAGCTTTTAATTTTATTTGTGCAAATTTCTCTCGGCTCATTATGGTTTTTCTGCAGGACACTTACTTCTAGTGATTGAGCTATGGAGACGAACGCAAAGAGTTGGCTCAAGTAGGAGACGAGCAAGCAATAGGAGGTACCACATTCTATATTCCTTCTTCCTGTAAGCTTATTCATGAACATTTTATGTCCATTCGGTTGCACTTGAGTTCGACTCTACGCTTAATTCATTATCTTTTAGGACTTGAGCTCAAAGGTTTTTGTCACCTCTTTGGTTAAGACTTTCGACAGTTGATATCAGTTTGAAAACTAACCCTTGGATTAAATTCCAAATTTTTAAGAATAAGAGAAAGTGTCTACTGACAACTTTGGTGCCATGTTTGTCTTAAGGGCTTAATCTTAGTAGTACTCAACCCCACATACCGATCGTTGACTTGATGATACCTTCTAAAAAAAGAATCATTTGATAGAATGAACTTTTTATGGTTGGAGAGGGAGATGCCAACAACTCTGCTAGCCTTTGGGATGCCAACAACTGTAAAAAAAGAGAGAAGAAAGAAATAAAGTTCTATGTTTCAAATACACACCTTTCGGATGCCAACAACTCCGCTAGCCTTTGAACGATCTATGGTATAACCCCGGATTTCGGCTATGAGTTGACGACATGAGTGTCATACATGTCGCTATATTGGAAAAATTATTGGTATTCTCAAAATGTTGTGTAAGCATTATAAAAGAAACATTCGTTGGTCCTTGAGAAAGGAAGAAAATTTTATTGTCAAGATAAGAGCTGAAGATATTCGATACTTTTGATCTTTGGCATCACCTGTAGGGGTTCCGCGCATGAAAGCAATAAATTCTACCCTACGCCCCTGAACCCCTGAAGCTGCCAGGACCTATCTATTAGTAATATAGTAACAGGAGGGGCTTTTCGCGAACTTACCCTTGAAGACCAAAAATCATTGTCAACGCTCAGGAGAGCGTGGTTGATGTAGACGAGCCGAAGCCGACCTCAAGGTCATGATGAAGGCATTGCGCTCCTTCTGGCTCCAACGACTTGAGTGCCTCAAGTGCGACACCTCGCGGGGAGTTACACACATCCGGTGCCTGATGATAATTCTTGCTTCCCCGATCTAGCAGCAGTTGCGAAAGTAGAGCTCCCGGATCCAAATCCCGCAGCGCGACGGCGCTCCGCGGTGAAGATGTCTCTCGCTCGCGCAGTCCAGACTTCAGACCACGGTCACGAGAGAGAGAGATGGGGAGAGAGAAAATATCAATTAGAGGTCCTCCCAAAAGTGGGGAGACCTTTATTGATTATTGGTGTATTTATCTTGGCCAAATACCCCACTATATATAGGGGGAGGGGGGGTACACCCTCCCTCAAAGTCCCGGGGTGGGACTAAAGGAGAGGAGGGGGAGGGGTGGCCACCGACGACCTAGTGGGACCCGCGCGGGGGGCTAGGCCCAGCCAGCCAGCCCCCTTGGCCTCTCTCCCTCTCTCCTTTCCCCTAATGGGCCCTCTCCCCTCCGGGAATTGGCCCATTAAGCCTTTGAACATTTAATTGTTTTTCCTCTTTATTAAATAATTATGAATAAATGATTAAATCAACATTTAACATTCATTCACATATTATTCAATCTCATTGGCCATGGAACACCTTCCACCTCCACTCCGGACAACCTCCGGACTTATAGTAAGAACCATTGTGCAATACTTGGCTAACTAAAAAGGGCCCTTCCCATATTGGGGAAGTTTGTGCTTTCTGTTCCGCACAAGCCGGAGAACCAAATCGCCCTTATTGAAAGACTGGTTTCTGACTCTCTAGCTTTGATACTTGTGCTTCGATTAAATCGAGATCATTTTGTAAAGAAATTTCGGCATCCTCTTCGATATATGCAGCAACTCGGGGAGAAGTATGAATCAAATCACTAGGAAGAATAGCTTCTGCGCCATAGACTAAGAAGAAAGGTGTGTATCTGGTTGACCTATTCGGAGTTGTTCGCAAGCTCCATATTACAGATGGTAATTCTTCTGCCCAAGCCCCCGCAGCATGACGAAGTGGTGCTTCGAGTCTTGGTTTAAGGCCTTGTAGGATTAAACCATTTGCTCTTTCAACTTGTCCAATAGCTTGTGGATGTGCGACTGATGCAATGTCAAGCCGGATATTTTGTTCATCGCAGAACTCGGCATGTTCTCCCATATAAAAATTTCTCCTGTTGTCCGTGATAATGCTATGCGGATAGCCGTACCAGATTATAACATCCTCGACAAATCTTCTGGCTGTTGCTCCATCACAACTTGTGATGCGTTTAGCCTTAACCCATTTTGTCAATTTATCCACTATCACTAAGAGGTGGGTAAATGTACTTGGATCCCATTTAAACAGTCCTACCATGTCAAGCCCCCAGACCGCGAAAGGCCATGTTATAGGTATTTTTCGTAGCTGATCAGCCGGAACATGAGCTTTTTTAGCGTATTTTTGGCAGCCTTTGCACGTCTTGACCAGCCATTCGGCATCTGCCTTGGCTGTAAGCCAGAAAAATTTGTGTCTAAAAGCTTTTGCCACGAAAGATTTGGCTACAACATGATGACCGCATTCACATTCGTGGATTTCCCTTAGGATTTCCACAACTTCTTCCGGAGATACGCAACGCTGAAAGACCCTAGATACACTCCTCTTATAGAGCTCACCATTTATTATTGTATAGGTTTTTGCTCATCGGACGATCTGCCGGCTCAGAACATCGTCTTCGGGTAATTTTCCATCTACCAACAGTCCACCTAGGAATTACAGCCAGAACTACCAGTAAAGGTGAGTCGGATTTGGTCAGATATTCCTCATCTACTCCTTTTATAGAGGGAACTTTGAGGTGCTCTGGAAAAGCGCCATCCGAAACCTTTTTCCGCATAGAGCCTATTCGAGATAATGCATCTGCTTCCTCATTTTCTATTCGAGGGATGTGTTGAACTTCAAACCCTTCGAATAATTTAGCTAGTTCATCCACGACAGCCCTATATGCTGCCATGTGTTTGTTTGTGTTACAAATATCCAACACTTGTTGAGCAACAAGATCTGAATCTCCATAACACATAAGTCGTCGGATGTCGATATCCTTAGCAATCCGGATTCCATGCAGTAGTTCTTCATATTCGGTATTGTTGTTTGTTGCCGTGAAGTGGATCTGCAATACATAGAAAAGCTTATCTCCTTGGGGTGATTTGAGCACCACGCTATCCCCCGAGCTCTTTAGATCAGTAAAAATGCAAGGTCTAATATTCCGACTCTGGGAGGGTCATATTTTCCGTTGTCTCTATCCAATCAGGGATAAAGTCAGCGAGGATTTGGGATTTGATTCCTTGACGAGGTTTGTACTCAATGTCGAAAGCTGAAAGCTCTATTCCCCATTTTGCGACACGTCCTGTAGCATCGCTGTTGTTGATTATATCTCTCATGGGAGCTGTGCTCACCATGGTAATTCGATGTTCCTGAAAATAATGCCATAACTTTCGGGATGCGAAGAACACACCGTAAGCCAGCTTTTGATAGTGCAGATAACACTGCTTTCATTTGGTTAGGACTTTGTTGAGGTAGTAAGTCGGACGCTGCACCAGCTGTTCCTGTTTTTCCTCTAGTCTCTCCACCACCATGACGACACTAACGACTCTAATTGAAGCAGCGAGATAGAGCAACATCGGTTCACGAGGTTCTAGTGCTGCAAGGATAGGAGTAGATAAGAGTACTGCTTTCATGTCTTGTAGTGCAGCTTCAGCTTCGTCAGTCCAAACAAACATTTTGGTCTTTTTCATGAGCTTGTAGAGTGGTGAAAGCATCATAAGGAAACAGAATGTTCCGAAGGGGGTTATGAATGAAGTTTTCACTTTGTCTAATTCCTTCATCCGAATTTGGTGATAACTGGAATATGCGTCGAGAAAACATAGGAGTTCCGAGCCTGCTGTAGAATCGATAACTTGATCAATCCTAGGCAAAGCGAACAGATCTTTGGGACAAGCCTTGTTCAAGGCAATATAATCAACACACATCCTTAAATCAGTGGTGTCCTTTTTAGGGACCATTACAGGATTGGCCGACCACTTAGTGTGGATAACCTCTTCTATGAATCCAGATAACTCGAGTTGAGCTAGTTCCTTAGATATTTATTTTCGCTTTTCATCGCCGAAACGTCGTAAGGACTATTTGACAGGTTTAGTGTTTAGGTTTACATTTAGAGGGTGCTCGGCAAGTTCCCTAGGTACCCCGGTCATGTCAGATGGCTGCCATGCGAAGATATCTTGATTTGCTTGGAGGAACTTGACGAGCGCGCTTTCCAATGCACTATCTAAACCTATACCTATCTGGGTCACCTTGGAGGGGTCATCATCCTTCAACGGCTTCGTCTTCATCTCTTTCGATGCCTTGAACTCTGGAGTCGGCTTTGTCACCTCCTTCTTCGTTGCGGGCATCTCGGACGGGACGATGGTCTTCTTGATCTCTTGGTACTCCTGGGCATGCGGTACGGCTTCAGCAAAGGCGGCATTTCCGTCCTCGCATTCTCGTGCTTTCTTCGGGTCTCCCCTGATGGTGATCATGCCCTTTGGACCTGGAATTTTCATCACATTATAAATGTAACATGGATGAGCCATGAAAGCCTAGTAGGCCAGACGTCCAAATATAGCGTGGTATGCGCTCTTGAACGGTACCACTTCGAAGGAAAGTGCTTCCGTCCGGTAATTTTTTGGAGTTCCAAAAGTAACATCCAAAATGATCTCTCCCAGGGAATTTGCTTGTCTTCCTGGGACAACTCCGTGAAAGATCACAGAGTGGTGATTCAGCTGAGTTTTCGAGATCCTCATCCGACGTAGCGTTTTCGATGTAGAGGATGCTGATGTTGTTGCCGCCGTCCATGAGGGTCTTGGAGAAACCATAGCCATCAATGAGTGGATTACCAACTAACGCGTACTTTCCTCGCCTATGCAACTTAGGCGGATGATCAGCATGGTCAAAGGTGATTGTCACTTCCGACTAGTCCAAGAATTGAGGGATAGCCGGAACAGTTGCGTTGAGCTCATGCAAGACTGCTTTTTGACCTTAGCTGGTTGATACCCAAGGAAAGTGACATAAGTGTCTTTCTTCTTTGGGAAGTTTTTCTTTCCATCCAACTTGGGATTTTAAGGCTCTGCTTCCTCCATGTCGACATCTTCCTTGGTCTCTTTTTTTTTTTTGGGATTCTTCTTTCCCTTCTTCTGCTTATCCCTGTAGCCAGCGGTATCGTCTTGATGTCGTCATTGAAATGACACTCGGCATTTGTGTGGGACGAGCCCCCGTTGGCATCTAAGTGATGCACACACGGATTGTTGGCAATGTCGGCCCAAGAGTAGGTTTTGCCAGGTTGCTGGTATCCTCTACCTTGGACTCTAGATGTCCCACGACCGCCTCTACGGCCGCCTCCGCACCCTCCTCGTCCTCCAGACCTACAAGTAGCATTGACAACCGCTGTTTCCATGTTGGGCTTTTCTTCCGAGGTGTTCTTGCGCTTCTAAGTTTGCTGCTTCGGCTATTTTGCCGACTGTGGTACAGCTAGGACGTTCAGTAGTCCTTCTGCATCATCGTCGGTGTCTGCAAATTTGCTCGTCGTCTTTATCATCTCTCCCAGATCAGTGACTTTGTCGCACTTCAAATAGTGACGTAGTAAACCAATTGGGATCCCTGCAATGAAAGCTTCAATCATAGTTTGATCATTTACTCCTTCACAGGAGTTCTTGGTGTCGATCCATCGTCCGAGATAATCTCGACAAGTTTCTCCAGCTTTCTGGGTGCAACGCTATAGGTCTCCTACCATACAGGGCCTCTGATATGTGCCTTCGAAATTCCGAAAGAACACACTTTGCATGTCATACCAGTTGGGGATGGTGTTTTCCGGAAGTTCGTTTAGCTAGGATCGTGCCGTCTTCCTTAGCATAAGTGGGAGATACCGGGTCGTGACCAAGCTATTTCCACCTTTGGCGATGCAGCAAGCCTGGAGAAAATCCTGAAGCCAAGTGTCTGGCCGGGCCACACCGTCGTAGGGTCGGATGTGTCTTGAGATAGCTAATCCTTCTGGGAAGTTTGTTTGTCGAATGCGCGGTCCGAAGCACTTTGGACCCACATAAATATTATCGGACTCGTAGCGCCGCGCCTCTATGTTAGATTTGATCCGGTGCCTCCCTTCACTTGGTGACAGAGAACACCGTCTTGGTTGTTCACTATGGTTCGGTGCCTAGGAGCCGGACTTTTGCTTCTGCCACCACCTCCTCTGCCATGACACCCTCCTTGGCCTCCTCCAGAGCTGCTATGATGGCTGCTTGGTGGAGAGGGTGGTGCAGGTGGATTGTTTCCGGCTGAGTGTCGGCCTCCATCTAGAGCATTGTTATTCCAGTTCTAGGGAGGGTCTTGGTTACGATGAGCCCCCTGCCGGCTTGACTTAGCACAGTGTCCGCCGTTCCTTCGTCTGTGGTTTCCCCCATTGTGATGAGGTTCAGCCGGATGGCTTGTATGCCTAGGAGGTGGCATCCTTCATCGGTCCTCCTCCCGATGTTGCTCTTCTTCGTCTTCCCTGCGATTATTCGACTGTCACCGGGGAGGCTGCCCTAGAACTAGTGATTCAACTGCGTCTAGCTCTGCGGCCGAAGCAACACTACTCGAATCACATGTGGCTTTGTGTCGTTGCCCTGAAGATCTGGTTGTTGGCAATTTGTGTGGGACGAGCCCACGTTGGCATCTAAGTGATGCAAACACGGGTTGTTGGCAATGTCGACCCAGGAGTAGGTTTTGCCAGGTTGATGGTCTCCTCTACCCTAGACTCTTGACGTCCCACGACCGTGTCCGCGGCCTCCTCCACGCCCTCCAGACCCAAAGTAGCAGTTACAACTGTGGTTTCCGCGTTGGATTTTTCTTCCGAGGTGTTCTAGCACTTCTAAGCTTGCTGCTTTGGATGTTTTGCTGACTGTGGTACAGCCAGGACATTCAGTAGTCCCTCTGTGTCATCATTGGAATCTGCATACTTGCTTGCCGTTTCAATCATCTCTCCTAGATCAGTGACCTTGTCGCACTTCAAACGGTGACATAGTAAACCAATTGGTAGTCCTGCGATGAAAGCTTCAATTGCAGTTTGATCATTTACCCCTTCGCAGGAGTTATTGGTGTAGATCCATCATCCGAGATAATCTTGGCAAGTTTCTTCGACTTTTTGGGTGCAATGTTGTTGGTCTCCTACCGTACAGGGCCTCCGATATGTTCCTTCAATATTCCGAAAGAAGACACTTTGCATGTCATATCAGTTGTGAATGGTGTTCTCCAGAAGTTCATTGAGCCAAGATCATGCCATCTTCCTCATCATAAGTGGGATATACCGGGTCGCGACCAAGCTATTTCCACCTTTGGCGATGCAGCAAGCCTGGAAAAATACATGGAGCCAAGTATCTGGTCAGGCCACGCTGTTGTAGGCTTGGATGTGTCGTGAGATAGCAAATCCTTTCGGGAAGTGTGTTTGTCGAATCCGTGGTCCGAAGCATTTTGGACCCACGTAGATATCATCATTCTCATAGCGTTGCACCTCTATGTTAGAGTTGATCTGGTGTCTCGCGTCACTTGGTGACAGGGAACACCGCCTTGGAGTCGAAATTCTACTTCTACCACCACCTCCTCCGCCACGATGCCCTCCTTGGCCTCCTCAAGAACCGGTATGATGGCAGCTTGGTGGAGAGGGTGGTGTAGGTCGATTGTTTTTGGATGAATGCCGGCCTCCATCCGGAGTGCCATTATTCCGGTTCTGGGGAGGGTCTTCATTACGACAAGCCCCCTGCCGGCTTGACTCGGCACGGTGTCCGTCATTCCTTCATCTGTTGTTTCCGCCATTGCGGTGAGGTTCAGCCGGACGGCTCATATGTCTAGGAGGTGGCATCCTTTGTTGGTCCTCCTCCCGACATTGCTCTTTGTCATCTTCCTTGCAATTGTTTGACTCTCGCCGTGGAGGGTGTCTCGGAACCAGTGCCGCAACTGCCTCTCGCTCTGTAGCTGGAGCAACATTGCTCAATTCACATGCGGTTCTGTGCTATTGCCCGGAAGATCCGGTTCTCAAATATTTGTCCTCCCGACGGTTGGGACGGTGATGCTGTGTTGGGTTCCGCCGGGGCCTAATATCATCCCAAACCGGATCCGTGCGACATTGGTCGGATCTAGAGACCAGTTTTCCGCTTCCGGATTTCGCGGCCTTTTGTTGCTCCAGACCGTTGGTAAGTAGCTTTATGCCCAACCGAACTTCGTCTGGCTTTGGGTTGTTTGCCAGGATATCTTGAGCTACAATAGTGTTTTCCTCTGGCATTCCATACACCAGATCTCCCTTGCTATCCAGCCGAGGTTCTCCTTTGACGGCGTCATCTCCCTTAAAGAGGGTCTTGTGGACTTCCGGATTTTTGGTGGCCCGTACGGGGATGTTCTGGGTCTTCTGATGTTGTAGGGAGTTGAACTGCCCCGCGGATGCAATGCTCTTCTTCTCTTCCATAAGGTTATTAGCCTCATCTAGGAGTACTTGACGACGCGCTTCTAGGGCTTGAGCCCTTTCTTCCAATTCTACAGGTGTAAGCTCTGTAGCTGTAGGGATAGGCGTAGTTAATGCAGCATTGATGAGTTTACGGGCACCAGCGGTAACCACGTATCCATCCATCGGAGTTTCCTTTGGCTTGTCTAGGATTAGGGCTCCATCTGAGTCTTCTTTGTATTCTTCAGTAACCACCTCCTCTGCTGGAGGATCCTTTGCCGGAGTCTTTTTGTTCTTCTTCTTCTTTGCCTTCTTGGCAGCGCCGGTAGCAAAGATGGCTTTGGGTCCATTTCCCAAAGTCAAGCTCTGATTGGTACTTTCAGACATCTGGACGTTGGGATTGTCTCCGAGATCCATGTCATCCTGCGCTTTGGGAGAGTTTTCTCCGGATCCTTCGTCCATAGCTTCTCCTTCTTCTGTAGCTTTGGAGTTCAACTCCTCTTCATATTTCGCGGAGAACTTTCGGAAATCTGCCAACGTCATTGAATCATCCGAAGATGCTGGTAAGTCGGTGTTTATTCCGATCGCCTCCAAAATCGGGTCTTCGTTGTCTCTAGCATCGGCAGAGCCGAATCTGGATCCAACATACCCGACAAAGTGTGATGCATGCATTCTGATGTAGTTGCAACTTTCCTCATGGGCTTCCTCGAAACATCTGATGGTCTCAAGAACCTCATCCACGCTTGCGCCTTGCAGCATTATGCGCCTCAATGTATGCCTCAGGAAAGGTTGATCTGTTCTGGCGTTGGCAGAGCCGGAACCAAAGTTGTTGTCTTGCTCCTCCTTTATTTCGACCTTGACGGGCAGATCGATCTAGGATTCAGCCTTGCTAGGGAGATCCACTCCGTATTCGACTTGCACCGCAAGATCTGCTTCAGGCTCAGCTTTCTCTACTATCTCCGTGATGGGCACAGGCTGGGTGGGATTTCGGTTTTCCGAGATCCAGAATTCTGCCGCCTCCGCGAACAAAGTGGACCCAAAAACTTCTTCTGCCTCTATCATCACCGCTGGGGTGGGTGGGGCAGGTTCAGCGAAACCGATGTGAACATCGATCTCACCAAAACACATGATGGTGTAGGCAATTACAGCTTCCCTAGCCAGAATCTAGGTCTCATCGAGAACGATGAGAGGGACGTCGCTGGCATAGAGGAAGCGGCCGACGGCGATGGTTTTGCCAATTCTGATTCTTGGATAGTGAGGATGCCCGAAAAGTATATCCCCAACACAAGCTTCAATCGCTTAGTCAAGGGAAAAAGACAGTGGAAGAGTACTTCAAGCAAATGGAGCTCAACATGATCCGCGCCAACATTGAAGAGCGCAAGGATCAAACAATGGCACGTTTCCTCATTGGCTTGAACCATCAAATTAAGCGCATCGTCAAGTTCCAAACATACAACGATATGGTTGAGTTTGTGCACATTGCAACAAAATTCAAGCGTCAAGTACAAGAGGACATCAAATACAACAAGCCCAAGACGTACTTCACCTACAAGCAAGCTTCAACCGCTACACCAAAAACATTCAATGGTAGCTCCTCAAGTACCTCCAAGCTTCCCTTTAAGCCCACACTTCCTGAAGGAAAACCACACCCAAGTGGCAAGCATACAAAGGATCACCCTCCCTTCAATGATGAATGCTACAAGTGTGGAGGCAAAGGACACAAGTAGGCCACTTGTGGAAACAAGAAAGTATTGTTCATCCATGATAATGACGACGAAGAGTACTTGAGTCAGGATGAATTTGATGCAAAAGTCAAAGAAGAAATGACAAGGCAACATGTGGAAGATGACCAAGAACTCCTCATCTATGAATGTAACATCCCAATTTCAGCAACTCTATTTAGTATCCAGAATGCAAAAATCAGGGGAACAAAAACTTCTTATTGTTAGTGATGCAGTGTTAGCTTTTTGGGTTGTCTATTCATATACATCTGAATGTGTAGCAGATGATATACTCCTTACCTCACCAACAGTTTACAAAAGCTACTTAACAAAACAATCTTGGCTTGTTTTACATATTCTCAAATGTTCTTATATTTCAAAACCTGAGCCAAGAGGTCCTTACAACATCAACCATCTTCTTAGATTCTATTTACAAAACTATGCAGATCTATATGATATAATCTCTCTATGTTTTCAAGACAAAACTTTTAGCTACTCTTACCTCTAGGTTTTCCAAAAAACTTTTATAAAGCTTTGAAGTTATACTCTTGGTAGAGGTACCAAGAAATCTTACCTTCTTCAAAACTCAAACCTTTCAAACTACCCACCTTACCTCAAGCTAGGCTTGATGATAACTCTAGTAATAGCTTGATTTGCTTGTTAATATGAATTGCCTTGATCTGCTGTCTGATGATTTGCCTTGATCTGCTATTTGACTTGTTTGCTTAGGAGTAGTATGAGCTGCCCTAGGAGATCATCATCTAGAATCTAGATAATACAAGAGTGTCAACCCTAAGAAAGTTAACCAAGCTGGATCTGATCTATAGCCACTAAGGTGATCATCTAAAACCATTAACCAGATCACTTCTGAAGTTATTCATTCTAGAAGCCTCCAAGTCAATGAAAACCAATATCAAGCATGGATCCTTTATAATAAATCTAGACTTCAACATCATCCATTTGATGATGATTCAGAACCTTGCAACCAATCAAGAACATCAACATTTGTATTCTAGTCAAAAACTCAAAAACTGCCAAATATGACTAAGTCTGGAAACTATTTCAACATCTCACCTTTGGGACTCCCTCCTTTCCAACCCTTGTGCATTTGTTTTGGCAATGAACTTGAACCATATTGTAGGACATCATAAGGACTACCAAATCACACTCTTGCACTTGGATAGACCATCTTCAAACACACTTGTTCTTGATGGTTTTGCAGGCAAGAAAATAATAATTCTTGCGAATCTTATCAACATGCCTACTTTGGCAGAAGCTCACATCTTCATACTATCTTATTCTGACCAACTCTTGGCATGATTGGAATCTACTCATGAAGGTCTATACATAACTACTTCACTTGTTTCACTTGGAGCCTTGTGCTTCCAAAACCCAAATGGTTTTGGAGGCTAGTTGCTAATGTGTTTTGGCACCCTTATTTTATTCAAAGTTTGTCATCAATCCTCGGAGATCTCAGTCATGATCAACCTCAACTCATTGCTCCATGGTGATGTACATCCCTTGTTCTATCAATCCATATATCCCATGACCCAAGGTGAGCTCTGAGCTCCAAGATCCAGCAAGGTTTTGAAGGTATAAAACTAACATTACCCAAGATCCTTTATTCCAGGTTTTTATCCAAAATCAAGTTGGATTCTCAAAACCCAAGGTTGATAATGATAGATACAATATGTTTACATCATATACCTTGGAAATATAAATTTATCAAATATCTCCCGTATTTAATTTGGCACAAAACTATTTAAAACTTTTCTTTTAACAAAATCTCAAAAACTCCATCTATAAAGGAAAGTTTGTATTTGTAATCACTTGTCCCACTTTAAGCACATTTGAGTCCTATCTATAATACCCTACCCTCCCACTTCAAAAATAAATATTCTTGAAGAGTTTTAATAACTCTTTTTTCCTATTTTCTTAAATGGCTGAATTAGAATAATAATTGTGTTACTTTTATAGTTCAATAAAACTTGGGAAAATTGTACTAAGTGTGTAATCATATTTAAGACCTTCTCACATAAAAAAACCAACCTTGTCCAATTCAAAAATATCAAATTATCTTCTGAAAACCAATTCAGCACTATTTGATTAAATGATAATAAGTGGACTTTTAAACCTTGGAAAAACCTAAAATAAATCCTAGAGAGATGTCTTGAACATATATATATCCATCAATACCATTTCCCTGTATTGCCAAAGACAATTTTCTAGACTTGCTTCACAATCCCCTACTTGGCCAATATTTGAAATCATTCAAAATCCCACTTCCAAAACCACCAAACCTACACCAACTTGGTGAAACAACTTGTACAACACACCTCCCACCTCTATAGTCAACGCCACTGTAGCAAAACCCTAACCCTTTGTTTCCTAATGCTTGGAAGCAAGGCAATAAGAGGAGACAAGCATATCAAGCCAAAATATTTTCAATATTGCTATAGTAGCACCTCTCTCTCTACCCCTCTGCCCGACCAGGACACCTCCCACCTCTCTCCACCGCCCTAGTGACCAGTGAGAGGGCCATGGACTAAACCCTAGCTCCTTCATACTCTTGGTCCACCCTAAACCTCTCCTCCTCGAAATAAAAGCTCCCAGCTACCCTAGCCTTCGCCTCTGCAATAATTCCACTCCTCTCCCCCACCACTCTCCTCTACTTGAAGCCCCGAAGCTCTATCTCTCTCTGCCACTCAACAAAAAGGAGGAAAAACCTCCTGGGATATGAGCGTGCCATCAAGGTTGCAGCCCATCCTGACCCCCTCCTCTATAGTTATTCCCCTCCTAGAGCTCCCCTAGATCTTAACTACAAACCCCTGCTCTCTTTTCCTT
Organism: Avena eriantha; assembly: GCA_910589775.1. NCBI lineage: Eukaryota > Viridiplantae > Streptophyta > Magnoliopsida > Poales > Poaceae > Avena > Avena eriantha. The sequence continues at coordinate 201,347,654 of OU342745.1, read as the reverse complement.
ACAGGTATACCGGAGCGGCCGCCACCGGCGCATATCCGAGAGGGAATCTCTCCAAGGACACCGCCGAATCTGAGCACATGTAGGGATGCTAAGGCCACCTACGCACTCCCCTAGACCCACCCCAGCGCATGCTCTTGCGAGAACCCGAGCGAGGCTGCCACGGTGAGGAGCTCTAGTCGGGATCTGCATCAAATCTAGCTCTTCCACCCCTCACGGAGTTGGCCACTAATGACCCACAAGTATAGGGGGTGTATCGCAGTATTTTCGAGGGCAATGAAAACCAATTTATTGATTCGACACAAGGGGAGCCAAAGAATATTTATAAGCCTTAACAACTGAGTTGTCAATTCAGCTGCACCTGGAAACAATCTTGCTCACGACAGTTTATCAGTAGCAACAGATTTGTAAAAGGAATAGTAAAGTAGGAGTAGTAGTAAAGTAAAGACAATAATAAAAATAGCAGCAAAAAGTAGGATTCGAGTGCGGTAGGCATAATGATGGATGGACAGGCGTTGCATGGACAAGACAATTCACATAGCAATCAGAACATAGGGAAATTGCAGATAAATAAGATAAAGCATCCAAGTACTAGATAATCCTATGCATGTGTTCCATTATAGTCATACGTGCTCGCTATGAGAACTTGCACAACAACTTTTGTCCTGCCAGCCCGTTTGTAGCGGGGTCTCTAGGGAACTACTGGCAATTAAGGTGCTCCTTTTAATAGAGCACCGGAGCAAAGCATTAACACTCCGTGAACACATGTGATCCTCACATCAAAGCTATTCCCTCCGGTTATCCCGATTTCTGATACTTTTGGGCCATTGGTTCCAGACAACAACGTGTGTATACAACTTGTAGATAAGACCAAAAACAATACTATCATAATGAATCAATAACATGTTCAGATCTGAAATCATGGCACTCGGGCCCTAGTGACAAGCATTAAGCATAACAAGTCGCAACAAAGTCATAAAGCACTAATAAAAGATACTAGGCACCATGCCCTAACAATCTGATGCCATTACATGAATGATCTTATCAAATCCCTACCATCCCCATAGCCTACAACGGGGGATTACTCACTCATAGATGGGGGAAACATGGATGGTCGATGGGGAAGCGATGGTGATGATGATGGCGATGATCTCCTCCAATTCCTCGTCCCGGCAGGGTGCTAGAATGGAGTTCTGGTGCTGTTTCATGGAATCTGGTGGTGGCGGCGGAGCGGAACTCTTTCTAGAAAATCGTTGACCCCCTTGAGTTTTTAGGTCAGAAGGCATCTTATAGGCGAAGAGGGAGACCCAGGGGGTGTCTGGGGCGGCCAGACCACCCCCTGGCGCGGCCAGGCTCAGCCCGCGCGGCAAGGTGGTGTGGCTGGGCCCCAGCCCCACTCCGTCTCATATTCTGGCTCCGAGATTCTTCTGGTGAAATGGGATTTTTGTCTTTTGTCCCATCCAATTCTGAGAATATCCATTTTCTAACTTTCCTAGAACCAAAAACAGCAGAAAATAGGCATCTGGCACTGTGGCTCTTGTTAATAGGTTAGTCCAAGAAATCATATGAAAAGTACTCCAAAGTGTAGACAAAACACAAGAAAGTGGATAAAACCAAGCATGGAACATCAAACATTATAGATACATTTGCAATGTATCAACATCCCCAAGCTTAACGCATGCTCGTCCTCGAGTAGGTAAGTGATAAAAAGAAAGAATAATTTTTGAGGTGACATGCACCATCAAAGACTTGATCAAAGTATTTGTAAAACATTCAAAGTTGGGATCATAGTACTTCAATCATAACATGAAAGACAAAGTTCTAGCAATAAGACAAATAAACTATGATGCAACATGAAAAGGCACAAACAAAAGATTCATGAATAACAATGCTTTGCAAGACGTTTGTTTGTTTCACATAAAGAAAACATAGCATAATAGTATTCAGCTTGTCCCTCATAGAGTAGCAAATATAAATGCATAGGACACCTTCAAAGTTCATAAGAGTTACTAGATACAAATAGTTTAAAACAAGCAATATCAAGTTATGCATCAATCAACTAGTCTTGGGACAATGCACATAGAACTAAGAATGGCCACTATGCTCTCAAAGTAGGTGCATAAAGGTAGAAGGTGGAGACTCAATATAATGGTGGAAGCTTTATAAAAGGAAGTAGGGATTCAAGTCTCGTAAAGAGCTTCCAAAAATTATGGTACTTAATAGCTTTCAGCTCTCATTGCCCCTATCATAAGCATCTTGAAGTGATTAAGGTTAAAGTGAACAAACTATGGTGTACATGCTTGACGAAGTATAAGTTAAAAATCTCATGTCCCTTGTATACGAGGGCCGCTCCTCATCCTACTCAAGTTTAGTCACCAATAAGTTCTTGTCATCGTAAGTACATGTGTATCATAGAGAACCGCCAACGCGGTACCCCTTGCCCGATGATATGGAAGAATCCCCATATCAAAATGACAAGGCAAGCAGACAACGAGCATCTTAGCAATCTTCTTATTTACCATGGGAATATGGTGCTTTTTCTCTCTTTCCTCTTTTCATAATCTCATTTTCTTTCTCTTTTCTCTTTTTTCTCAATATAGGACTCTTTTTTATAAGAAGAATGCTTCATAGACAGCTCATTATGGTTACGCTGCAGGTTTCCACCATGTCAGCATGGATTAGACCAGCGGCCCAAGCGTTTCGCTAACACATATACATAACTCCATGGACTTACAAGCTCCCCTTTCATTTCACACCGACGACATCCATATACAAAAGAGCATGATATCAACTAGGTACAAGTACCAAGTGCAATGTTGAAAGCGTTCCCCATGAAAGCATGATTATGCTAATTCCCAACAAATAAGTGCAAGCATATACAACATAGATGAAAAAAAGTAAAGTGCACAATCAAGTTTGTGAGAGCTTTAATCACTAGTTTTCTCATAACAAGTTTAATTTGGAAGGTAGACAAAAACATGAATATACTTGGAATAGCATATGCTAGTAGGTAGGTATGGTGGACTCTTTGGAATAACTTGGTTTATGGAATTGGATGCATGAGTGGAACTCATACTTGGTTGTGGGGGTTAGCAAAAGACTAGGAGCGACAAGCTAAGAGAGCAATAATGGCCATAATCATGCAGAGCGACAAAACATCATTGATCAAAGCATAAAGTGATACTACAAGTTGAAAACCAAAGGATCATAAAGGCTTATGGTGACTTGGGATAGTCATAACATGGTGTGAGCATGTGCCAAGTCAACCCAAATAAAGCATCAAAGGAGAATACCACAATATTATGCTTTAATATGCTAAAACAACGCATGATTCATCCAAGGCACATTAAGAAATCTCAATTGTTTATAATAAGTCATGCTACAGCAAAGAATACTAAGCATAAAGCCAAAACAATATCAAGCATGCCATGACAAAGCATAGGCCATAGTCAAAAACAAGCTCTCTTTACCACTTAAGCATGAACTTTCCTACCCTTTTCCAAACAAAACCAAACCAAACTATTTGCAAACCAATGTATGAAAGAGGGGGTCCAACCAATTTATTCAGCAAACTAAGAAAATCAAAGAAAATGAAAAACTAAAACAAAAACGAAAAAGAAGACACTCCAAGAACAACACAATTGTGCATGAAACAATAAATCTGAAGCGTTTGGAAGAAACCTGGGATTTTTATTGATTAAGAAGGGGATGCCTTGGGCATCCCCAAGCTTTGACGCTTGTACTTCTTGGATATTTCTTGGGGTGACATGCGTGGCATCCTCAAGCTTGAGCTTTAGTCCATCCTTCATCTCATTACTCATTCCTTCCATACACTTGAAATTTTTCCTTCATTCAAAACTTCACACAATCTTTATTAGCAACATTAGTGCACTCAAGATAAATAAGTCTTAAGGTTCAGTTCTAACACTAAATAAACTTCCATTAGAAGACTAGCTACTGAAGCACTTCAAAAAGCTCAATTTCCCCAAAAGAACTCAAAAAGGAACCAGCAAGAAGCAAATGCAGAAAAATGGCATAAATCTGTCAAAACAAACTAGCAGGTAAAGACGAATTTTTTTGTAGACCTTCTGTTGCTCAAATCAAAAAGTGTTGAGCTAACGAAAGTTAGATAACAACCTGGGGCAAAAGCAAAAAAACTTCACGCGTCAGAAGGACATTCGGAGATTTTACACGAATTTTTACGGTGAAGCACAGAAATCTGTTTCGGGGCAACAACTTTCCCAATCATTACTTCTCTCTCATTAGAGGTTGCTCTTGGCACAAAAAGCAAATAAAAAGGATAAGGAGCGGTTATTACTGAATTAATAACTTCCAAGACTCATCTTAAACTTTTGGGTTATCTCCCAATAAGTACTTTTCTTTAACGCATTTAAGTTAGGCACAAGCAAAAATTAAAATGGATAGAATAGAAGTATGCGGAGATAATCATAGTGAAAACATTGTTTTGTTCAATGAAATCATTTTGTTAACAAGGTTGATCAGGTCTTGTTACCAAAACAATTCATATGAGACAAAACTTTGTATCCCACTAATGATTATGTTACCTCAACCTTGATAGCAATGGTCCCAATCATAATAGTTTCAAAATTTTCTCTTGGTATGGGACAATATATCTCTTCAACTTGAATGCCCTCAACATGTTCAATTGAATTCAAACCATAAGTCTTTTAAATCTTCTTGGGGAAATAGACAGTATGCTCCTTTTCATTAACATTAAAGGTCACCTTTCCTTGATTACAATTAATAACAGCTCCTGCAGTATTAAGAAAAGGTCTGCCAAGAAAAATAGACATATTATCATCTTCAGGCATTTCAAGCACAAAAAAATCAGTTAATATCAAGCAATTATGAGCCACTTGAACAGGTACATCCTCACATATACCCACAGGAATAGTGGTAGATTTATCAGCCATTTGCAAAGATATATCAGTTGGTATTACTTTTTCTAGTTAAAGCCTCTTATAGAGAGAGAAAGGCATAACAGTAACTCCAGCTCCCAAATCAGACAAATAAGTTCTAACATAACTGTTCTTAATAGAGCAAGGGATAGTTGGAATCCCTGGGTCTCCAAGTTTCTTAGGAACCTTACCATTAAAAGAATAATTAGCAAGCAAAGTAGAAATTTCTTCATTAGGGATCTTCCTTTTATTCAAGACAATATCCTTCATATACTTTGAGTAAGGAGGCAACTTAATAGCATTAGTCAAAGGAATTTGCAGGAATAAAGGTTTCATCCATTCACAAAACTTATTATAGTGTTCATCTTCCTTTGACTTGTGTTTCTTATCAGGGAAAGGCATAGGTTTTTGGACCCAAGGTTCTCTTTCACTACCATGTTTCTTAGCAATAAAATCTTCTTTAGTGTATTTAGTATTCTTAGTGGGGTTTTCAGGTTCTTCTTCAATTTTTTCTTCATTAGGAACTTTATTTTCTTTATTACCACTTTCAGTTTCAGCATCAGAGATAGATATATTATTAGGATCTATAGCAGGTTCGGAGGGTTCTACAACAGTTTTATGTTTCTTTTTCCTTTTCTTAGGAGTAGAGCCACTATTTTCAGTTTGTTGAGAATCTTTCTCAATTCTTTTGGGATGCCCCTCAGGATAAAGAGCATCCTGGGTAGTAGCACCACTTCTAGTTCTAATTTCATAAGCATGTTTTTCTTTAGCAGCATTAACCAGCAAGTCTTTTTGCACTTTAACGAGTTGATCTATTTGAGTTTGAACCATTTGAAAGTGTTTAACAATCATTTTAACATCATTAGAGGTTCTTTCCACAATATCTTTCAACTCAACAATAGCTCTAATGTTTTCCATTATATTATTTTGCACCCTTTTATTAAAATTATCTTGCTTAACAATAAAGATATCGAATTCTTCTAAGCATTGATCAGGAGGTTTAGAGTAAGGGATATCACCTTCATCAAAGTGTTGGAGAGAGTGTACCTCGATAGTGGATGAGTAGGAAATAGGCTTACATAATTCTTCAATAGGAGGTAAATTCTTGACATCTGCAGCTTTAATTCCCTTCTCCTTAAGACATTTCTTAGCTTCCTTCATCACTTCATCATTTAATTCAATAACTCCCCTCTTCTTTGATATTGGAATAGGCACCGGAATAGTAGGTTCAGGTACAATTACTTCAGGTATAGCTTGTATAGGAGGAGTCCAATCTTCATAATTCTTACTTATTTTAGCCATTAATTCCTCAGCTTCCTTAGGAGTCCTATTCCTGAAAACACAATCAGCACAACTATCTAGGTATGTCCTAGATTCCTTAGTTAGTCCATTATAAAATATATCAAGAACCTCATTCTTAGGTAATGGACTTCCAGCATGTGCATGAATCAAAGCACAAAACCTTGCCCAAGATTTAGGCAATACCTTTTTTTCTCCCTGTTTAAAATCAAAAAGTTCTTGGAAAATAGCATGTCTAGCACTAGGAGGAAAATATTTCTGCAGGAAAGTACTAATCAAGCAATCAGGCTATCAATAGATCCAGGAGGTAAATTACTAAACCAAGTTTTAGCTTCTCCTTTCACTGAAAAGGGGAAAATCTTAGCAACAAAGTAAGTACGCATCTTAATATCATCAGAAAACAAGCCGCTCATTGTAGAAAGTTCATTCATATGTGCTACCGCACTTTCATTCTTAGTCCCACAAAAAGGTTCTTTCTCGACAATAGCTATGTAAGATAGATCGAGAGAGAAATCATAATCTTCATCTATAATGTTTATGGGAGAAGCAGCAAACTTAGCAACATGAGACAATTTGGGTCTAATAGTACGCCTCTCAAGGAGACTCTTAGCAGCGCTCCTATCATGGTTGTTTTTTACATTCTTTAATAAATTCATCAGTCATCTCAACATACCCATCTTCAATGTCATAACTCTCACTAGACTCAGGTGAACTAACAGGTGTAGTAGTGTCTTCATTAGGAGTTTCAGTGTTTCCAGCTATAGTTCTAGCAATCGTAGCATCTAGGAAAGGACCTAATGAACCACTCTTATAAAGCGCAGTAGAAGCAACATCATAAGCATCAGAAGTTTCAGATTCAGCAATAGTAGAAGTGTGTATAGCATGTGTATGTGGTGGTGTAATGAGCTTACTCATAACAGACGGTGAATCAAGAGCAATAGAGGTGTTCAGAACCGTACCTCTTCTTGTAGTGGATGGTAAAATAGGAACCTTGCCATCACGAGACTTACCCATGATGGATGGATAGCAGCGACCAATAGAGAACCCAAGTGAACTTGATAAATAAAGCTATGCTCCCCGGCAACGGCGCCAGAAAATAGTCTTGATGACCCACAAGTATAGGGGGTGTATCGCAGTATTTTCGAGGGAAGTGAAACCCAATTTATTGATTTGACACAAGGGGAGCCAAAGAATATTTATAAGCCTTAACAACTGAGTTGTCAATTCAGCTGCACCTGAAAAAACAATCTTGCTCATGACAGTTTATCAGTAGCAACAGTTTTGTAATAGGAATAGTAAAGTAGCAGTAGTAGTAAAGTAAAGACAGTAGTAACAATAGCAGCAAACAGTAGGATTCGAGTGCGGTAGGCATAGGGATGGATGGACAGGCGTTGCATGGACAAGACAATTCACATAGCAATGAGAACATAGGGCAATTGCAGATAAATAAGATAAAGCATCCAAGTACTAGATAATCCTAGGCATGTGTTCCATATATAGTCATACGTGCTCGCACTCAGAACTTGCATAACATCTTTTGTCCTGTCAGCCCGTTTCCAGCGGGGCCTCAAGGGAACTACTGGGAATTAAGGTGCTCCTTTTAATAGGGCACCGGAGCAAAGCATTAGCACTCCGTGAACACATGTGATCATCAGATCAAAGCCATTCCCTCCGGTTATCCCGATTTCTGTCACTTCAGGGCCATTGGTTGCGGACAACAACGTGTGTATACAACTTGTAGAGAAGACTAAAAACAATACTATCATAATGAATCAATAACATGTTTAGATCTGAAATCATGGCACTCGGTCCCTAGTGACAAGCATTAAGTATAACAAGTCGTAACAAAGTCATAAAGCACTAATAAAAGATACTAAGCACCATGCCCTAACAATCTGATGCCATTACATGAACGATCTTATCCAATACCTACCATCCCCATAGCCTACAGCGGGGGATTACTCACTCATAGATGGGGGAAACATGGATGGTCGATGGAGAAGCGATGGTGATGACGATGGCGATGATCTCCTCCAATTCCCCGTCCGGGCAGGGTGCCAGAACGGAGTTTTTGGTGCTGTTTTGTGGAATCTGGTGGTGGCGGCGGAGCGGAACTCTTTGTGGAAAAACTTCGAACCCCCTTGAGTTTTTAGGTCAGAAGGCATCTTATAGGCAAAGAGGGAGACTGAGGGGGTCTCTGGGGCGGCCAGACCACCCCCTGGCGCGGCCAGGCCCAGCCCGCGAGGCCAGGTGGTGTGGCTGGGCCCTAGCCCCACTCCATTTCATATTCTGGCTCAGGGAGTCTTCTGGTGAAATAGGATTTTTGGCTTTTGTCCCGTCCAATTCCAAGAATATCCATTTTCTGACATTCCTGGAACCAAAAACAGCAGGAAACAGGCAGCTGGCACTATGGCTCTTGTTAATAGGTTAGTCCAAGAAATCATATGAAAAGTACTCCAAAGTGTGGACAAAACACAAGAAAGTGGATCAAACCAAGCATGGAACATCAAAATTATAGATACATTTGCAATGTATCAGCCACAAGCGCCGCATCTTCTCCACCCTTCCTCCAGCGTTGTCGCTCCCTGTCAAGCTCTCTCTGACAGAACTGTGCCGCCGCTAGGGTTTCCATGCGAATGCGCCAGTCTAGAGGAAGACGAGGGCTGGTGACCGTCGATGCCGATCTAATCAGACGGCCACCCTAGCTCCATACCCCTTCGAGCTCTCGCTTCCACTGATGGGCGAGTCCTACCCCGTTGGTTCAAACGGTAGACTCCTGCCTGCCGCGATTTGGGATAGGCTAGTTTTCTCCTTAGTGCAGCCCCTCATGGTTAGATTTGGCCTGCCAAGCCCCTTTTTGCTTTTCCTTTTTAATTACATATCAGAAGTATGCCCTCTAGTTTAAATCAAAATAAAAATGAAAACTGCACACTTTTTCAGAAATATAAATCTTTCCAATTACCTTAGTGTTTTGTTTAACATGTAGATCCATCCTTGTTCCCAAAATAATTTTTGTTATTTTATGGGAATTAACCAAGTAAATATTATCTGTAGTACAAAGTAAATCCCTCTAGTAAGTTTCGTCTGTCCAAATTGAGTATTCTCAAGTTCTAGTGGTAGGTATTCAATGTACCTATCTCAAGACCCTTGGCTCAGGCCAAGTTGAGCCCTAGTTTGACTATAGTAAAAATGACAAATTAAATTCCTTTTTGACTTTAGAAATTTCTCTAGGCCAAACCATGTAAGGTATGGACCTAATTCAAACTCTCTCTGATGATATATATCAGTACCTATCAGAACCTAGGAGCTCACTATTTTTTTGAGCCCCGGATGATTTTTAGTGAATTCAACCTCTCTGCCTAGGGTTAATTCAATAGATAAATCCTACCAGCAATTTCACAACTCCAAAAATAGTAAATCCAATTGCTACAGAAAGGTTATTAAAGTACCTAACATGTGTCTTTGGAGTCATATTAAAAGCTTCTATAGAATAAATAGAGTGAAAAAGACAAATTGACTACATAACTGACTTTGGGATTTTCCCAAGGGCATTATGGTAACTATTTTGAAGTGTTTCCAACTCTCAAAAATTACAAACTTAAATTTATACCAAACCCTATGAGGACAGATTTAATTGAGCTTAAGATCTTTTCTGGTGATTTATTCACCCAAACTAGAGTTTATTCCACATGAAAAATCATAACTAAATGAAAGAAAAGTGCTAAAATAGTGAAACCAATTTTGGCAGCTTTGTTTCGGCAATACCTATCTGATGGTATCATTTTTGTATATTGATATCATATATACCCAATCCTTAGTCCAAAACCTCTTCATCAAGTAATATTTGGCAAATAAACCATAAGGAAATTCCCATGAAGGCAATCAAAGTATTCCCAAGTACTATGATCTCAATCTAACCAAACCTACTGAATTTAATAATGTGTTGTATGTTTACTTGTTGTATTGCATTGATGCATGTATGCATTGTGTTGATTGTCGCAATTGCTTGTTTGCATGTATTCCCCTTGACGATGATAGTTGCGATTATATCAAAGACCCAAAGATGATTTTTATGATTGGTTATTATGGTATTCTAAGAAGAAGTCCAAGGACACATATTGCCATATTGCTGATCTCAGGCATGCCACCTTCTTGATCATATGCCTTGTCCTACTATTTTACATATGCATGTTTAACTAATGTCTATGAAAACTGCATTGTTTTATTATATTGGTGATCTATATCTTGTAGTGGCCTGGCTCCTCCAAACCATTACACATGTGTACTAATAAGTACAAACCCCTTGATGACACCTATTTGTCCCTAGAATGGTAGATGGTGTATAACACCATACCCCTTTGGAGACCCTATTTTACCCGAAGCAAAACTATAGGATGGGAAAACCCCGGAAAAGTTTTACAAAATGTTTCATGGTAATACCTTGGTGAGGTTGGACCTACCAAGAGAAGTTTGAGAAAGGAAAAATGGTTTTGGTTTTGCAAAATGCTGAAGGAAAGATGGAGGAGAAAGGTTTCTGAAAACAAACCCGGTTCTTTGCAGTTTTGCCAGAACAATTAACCCGTGCAAACACATTACCCCGAAGTGGGACGGGGCTTAACTCTAAGTAGTTCACTCTGATATGGGTATTCTCACTAATGCGTATAAGGGATCATCTCCCTCGAATTCTGGGATTTCCTTTACAAAAAGGTTCAACTATTAGACATTCACCTAGAGGAAGTAGGATCACCCATGTGAGTGACCGGGCGATACTATGAGCCCTTCGTTGAACATGCCGCCTCGAGGTATGAGTGGGGTGCTCCGGTTGGTCCATGTATCCAGACATCCCGGACTTGAGGGGAACAACTTATAGGGTAGGGCCCATGTTAGAGTGGACTCTCTGAGCGTTATGTTTGATTATCCGAACCCTGTATACTGGTGTATGACGATTCACGATGAACCGCAGCGGATGTATCGAATCTTGTGGGTAAAGTGTACAACCTCTGTAGAGTGTAAATCTATTCGAATAGCCGTGTCCATAGTTATGGATGGTTGGGAAGGTTGCTGTAGAGCGATGCTGGTTTTGATTTAAAAAGGGAATTTTGGAAAAGCTAAGGCTTTGGAAATGTTTTGAGCATGGGATGGTCGGAAAGGAAGGAAAGGAGTTTGCTCATGGGATGACCATAAGGAATGAACAAATGGGTGACCCAATCCTAGTGTTTTCCAAAACTTTTCAAAAAGGTTTCCAAAATGTTTTACAAAAGTTTTTCGACAAAGGTATGTAGATGCTATGTCTACAATAGAAATTATTGGAGAAAAGAACCCCTCTTGGAGCCCCAATACAAGCATAGCCATACTGCATATCATCTTATTGTTATTCTTAAGGTGGTATGCGAGTACATTCAAAGTACTCACTAGCATTGTTCCTGGCTATGAACTTGGTCAGATATCAAGAAGAAGGTGATGTTGACGACTATTCGAGCTAGAACATTCTCCCAGTCAGTTGTCTGTAGGTTGAGGCATGGCTCGGGCTCTACGCTTTGCTAAAGTTCCGCTGATGACTGATTGCTGTAGCCTTAATGGCAAATAAGTTATGACATGTATTCGCGTAAGTAATGGATGTTTACTTTGATACTTGTCGATTATGTGCCATGACAAACTGATCATGGGATCGTGGTGTATGCATAACAGGGATTCTCGGAGGACTAATCTAGGGGCCCCACAGACTTGGTATCAGAGCCATCCTGACTATAGGAGAACCTTAGTTAGCATGGTCGTGAGACAAGAAAACTATTTTGAAAACACCGACTTTCGAAAGACTATTTTATTAAAAGTTTTCGAAAGGTTCTACTTCTTATCCTCTCCTAAATTAAATAATTTTGAAAAATGGTTTCCTTTATCTCTTGTCCAAATTTCAAACCTACATATTTCAAAACAAGTAAGACCAAAAACCCGGTGAATACGATGAGATCAATATGAAGAGAAGCAAATACTAGCAAACACAAGGAGACTACAACATCACCCTACCAACGGAATCCTCTTGACCAGAAGAAACGATTACTACACTACTGAGAAGCATCCTATGACAAGAAAATGGCTTCATATGCAAGACAATGACCAAGACTATCGATTGCTTTGATACCTAGGATCAATAGTCCTAAGGTAGGATTCCCCCATATCACGAGTAGTTAACTCCTTGGTCCCCCCTTGTTGGTCGTGTTTTCTTGCCTAAGTGCATCATGTGTTGCATGATGTGTGTTCTTTGCCAAGGACATAGCGATCCCCTCGCTTTGTTCGCCTAGTATGTGTGTTATGGTTTGCACTGACCTCCATAAAATGTGACTCGAGGAGGGATAACCCACCTATTATCTCAGGAAAGACTCTTGTTTAGTTGTCGCTAGCAAGACCCATACGAACCTCGGGAGTATATGAGAGGAAAGGCATCGCAAGAACCAGGAGTTTGACATCATCAAGTCTGAGCAACTTGAAGACTCCACCTTAGCAGGATGGCCTACCTCATCAAACTCACCTCTTAAGACTTGTTACCAACACTACGCACCCTCATTCACCTGTCGATAAAAAAACAGTTTCATTGAAGCCGGAAGTATAACACCGAAGGATCCCCACTATCAGCTAGAAAATAACCAGACTGACTACTAGATATAAGGACTGAAGAACTGTCTATACTAAACTTCGGTATATTAGAAATTCTGACAGCCACATATGACTAAACATCATAGTCGACCCTACCCAAACCAACGGGAAGTTCCTCCCCAGAAGGCTAGAATACTCCGAAATCTTGAAGACAACGAGTCTACTCCGCCATCGAGTAGAAGCAACGCCAATCATTCAAGTGAAGACCACTCCTCTAAAGTTGGACGTCTATACTCCGGTTGAACTCTAACAATAAGTATCGCTAACCATAACCTGCCCAGAGCAAAATTCATAAGGCTTCATTAAGAAACCACCCTCACAAGGTTTGCGCATAAGGACATTGCTGGCTCGTGGTTGATATCGAGCTCGTTGGGGAACCCCAAGAGGAAGGTATGATGAGCACAGTAGTAAGTTTCCATCAGTTATGAAACCAAGGTTATCGAACCAGTAGGAGCAAGGAAACACCTCCAAGGTGTTACTCGCTGAGCTTTGGCAGGGCGCACTACCGGTGCTAGGAGCAACGTGGAATCCTGCACAACACATCCACAGAAATTTGCCCCCGACTTGCGTTGAGGTTGTTAATCTCACCGGTTTTGCTGAAAACAAAGGATTAAACGTATCGAGTGGAAGAAAGTAAAAGCTTGTAGAAAGTAAACGGAAAACAGTAAATAGTTGTAGATTGATGGTAAAAGAAAGGACCGGGGTCCATAGTTCACTAGTGGTGGTTCTCCTTAAGATAGATAACATGTTGGGTGAAAAAATTACAGCGGGGCCATTTTTAAACATCGAGAAAGCATACAAGCATATACTAATCATCTTGACTCCTTTGAGATTTGATTGGGCATTACAACATTATACATAGACTGCCATCCAACTGCATCTATGACTAATAATCCACCTTCAGGTTATCATTCGAACCCCCTCCAGTATTAAGTTGCAAGCAACAGATAATTGCATTATGCATTGCGTGTAAAGTAAACAATACGATTGTTCTATGAACAAAGGATTGTTGTTGTCTCCCTAGTAGCAACAGCACATCTAGTACCTTAGACATTTCTGTCACTTCCCCAGATTACTAGAGGCATGAACCCACTATCGAGCATAAATACTAACTCTTGGAGTTGCTAGCATCTACTTGGCCAAGATAGCTACTAACAACGAAAAGCATGCAAGATCACAAATAACAAAGACATGATAGAATCAATAATCAATCTGAAATAGCATCTCAATATCCATCAGATCCCCACAAACAGAACATGTAGGATTACAAATAGATGATCTTGATCATGAACGGAGCTCACAAGATCTAAACATGATAGCACAAAGGAGAAGAACCAGCCATCTAGCTACTACATGGACCCGTATTCCAAGGATGAACTACTCACGCATCACACCAAAGGCTTGCATGGTGATGAAGAAGGCCTCCAGGGTGAATTTCCCTCTCTGGCTGGGTGTCGGGAAGAGCTTGAGATCCCTCCTGATCTAGGGATGGAGATGGCGGTGGCTACAGACTCTTTCGTGGAATTTTGATCGGGTACTTAGGGTTTATGTATCGGAGGCAATTATAGTCGGAAGGGGAGGCCAAGGGGGTGCCTGTGGCGGCCAGACCACCCCCTGGCGTAGGCCAGGCTAGGCTGTGCGGCCAGGTGGTGTGGCGGCCCCCTGGCCCCTCCCCGTCTTGTATTCTGGCTCCGTGCTCTCCTCAGTGAAAAACTGACTTTGGCTTTTGTCCCATCCAATTCAGAGAATATTCATTTTCTGACTTCCTGGAACCAAAAACAGCAGAAAACAAGCAGTTGACACTGTGGCATATTGATAGGTTAGTCCAAGAAAGTGTATGAAAAGTACTCCAAAGTTGCAACAAAACATAAGAAAGTAGATAAAACCAAGCATGGAACATCAAAAATTATGGATACGTTAGCAACGTATCAACATCCCCAAGCTTAACTCCTGCTCGTCCTCGAGTAGGTAAGTGATAAAAAGAAAGAATAATTTTTGAGGTGACATGCACCATCATAAACTTGATCAAAGTATTTGTAGAAACATTGAAAGCTGGGATCATAGTACTTCAACATAGCATGAAAGATAAAGTTCTAGGAATAAGACATAGCAACTATGTTGCAACATGAAAAGGCACAAACAAAAGATTCATGAATAAGAATGCTTTGCAAGACGTTTGTTTGTTTCACATAAAGAAAACATAGCATAGTGGCATTCATCTTGTCCCTCATAGAGTAGCAAATATAAATGCATTGGACACCTTCAAAGTTCATAAGAGTGACTAGATACAAGTAGTTTAAGAACAAGCAATATAAAGTTATGCATCAATCAATAAGTCTTGGGACAATGCACATAGAACTAAGAATGGCCACTATGCTCTCAAAGTAGGTGCATAAAGGTAGAAGGTGGAGACTCAACATAAAAGTAAAAGAAAGGCCTTCATAGAAGGAAGTAGAGATTCAAGTTTCATAAAGAGCTTCCAAAAATTATGGTACTTGTTAGCTTTCAGCTCTCATTGCCCCTATCATAAGCATCTTTAAGTGGATTAAGGTTAAAGTGACACAACTAAGAGGATATGCTTGACAAGTGATAAGCCGAAATCTCATGCCCCTTACTTATGAAGACCGAACTTCATACTACTCAACTTTAGTCACAAGTAAGCTCTTGTCATTGTAAGTACATATGTATTATAAAGAACCGCAAAGGGGGTACCCCCTGCACATGATACAGGAGCTATCCCATAATCAAAATGACAAGGCAAGCAGACAATGAGCATCTCAGCGATCTTTTTATTTGCTATTTACATAGGTTTTTATTGGGGATGCTTCGTAGAGTGCTCATTATGGTGATGCTACAAGTTTCCACCATGACTAGGCATGGCTTAGGCTAGTGGCCCAGGCGTTTCTCTAACACACATACAAACTCCATGATCTTACAAGTTCCACTTTTATTTCACACCGCCGGGATTCATAAGAAAAAGAACATGATATCAACGGGGTACAAAGTACAAGTGCAATGTTGAAAGCGTTCCCCATGATACATGGTTCTGCTAATTTCAACTTATAAAGTGCAAGCATATACGCAACAAATATGGACACAATGGGTCAAGTTTATTAATTGCAAGAAAGTAAAGTGTGCCATCAAGTTCGTGAGAGCTTTAATCACTAATTTTCACATAACAAGTTTAATTCAGAAGGTAGATAAAAACATGAATATACTTGGAATAGCAATTGCTAATAGGTAGGTATGGTGGACTCTTTGGAATAACTTGGTTTAAGGAGTTGGATGCATGAGTGGAACTCACACTTGGTTACGGAGGCTAGCAAAAGACTGGGAGCGACAAACTAAGAGAGCAATAATGGCCATAATCATGTAGAGTGACAAAACATCATTTATTAAAGCATAAAGTGATATTACAAGTCGAAAACTAAAGGATCATAAAGGCTATGGTGACTTGGGATAGTCATAACATGGTGTGAGCATGCGCCAAGTCAACCCAAATAAAGCATCAAAGGAGAATACCACAATACTATGCTTTAATATGCTAAAACAACGCATGATTCTTCCAAGGCACATTAAGAAATCTCAATTGTTTATAACAAGTCATGCTACATCAATAATCACTAAGAATAAAGCCAAAACAATATCAAGCATGGCATGACGAAGCATAGGCCACAGTCAAAAACAAGCTCTCTTTACCACTTAAGCATGAACTTTCCTACTCTTTTCCAATCCAAACCAAACTATTTGAAAACCAATGTATGAAAGAGGGGATCAACCAATTTATTCAGCAAACTAAGAAAACCAAGCAAACAAAAAACGAAAAAGAAAACAAAAAAGACGACGCTCCAAGAACAACACAACTGTGCATGAAACAATAAAAATGAACTGTTTGGAAGAAAACTGAGATTTTTATTGATGAAAGGGGAAGCCATGGGCATCCCTAAGCATTGACGCTTGTACTTCTTGGATATTTCTTGGACACGCGTGGCATCCGCAAGCTTGAGCTTTAGTCCATTCTTCATCTCATTACTCATTCCTTCCATACACCTGAAATTTTTCCTTCATACAAAACTTCACACATTCTTTATTACCAACATTAGTGCACTCAAGATAATAAGTCTTTGGGTTCAGTTTCAACAACAATAAAGCTTCCAATAAAACACCAGCTACTTTAGCACTTCCTTCAAAAATCTCAATTCCCCAAAAGAACTCAAAAAGGAACCAACAAGAAGCAAATGCAAATAATGGCAGAAAACTGTCAAAACAGACCAGCAGGTAAAGACGAATTTTTTTGAAGAACTTCTGTTGCTCAAACCAAAAAATGTTGAACTAATGAAAGTTAGATAACAACCTGGGGCATAAGCACAAAAATTCACGCCTCAAAAAGACGTACTGGATTTTACACGAATGTTTACGGTGAAGAACAAAAATCTGTTTCGGGACAGCAACTTTCCCAAGCATTACTTCTCTCTCATTAGAGGTTACTCTTGGCACAAAAAGCAAATAAAAAGGATAAGGAGAGGTTATTACAGAGGTAATAACTTCCAAGACTCATCTAAAACTTTTGGGTTATCTCCCAATAAGTACTTTTCTTTAACGCCTTTAAGTTAGGCATAAGAAGGAAGAAAAAGAATCAAGTGTTCTCAAATGAAGAAGCATTAAGATTGATACCAGAAATATCTTCAAAAAGGAAAGGTATCTCATCCAAATAAGTCCTAGAAGATCCTCTCTCAATGCTCTTAGGTTCACTACTTTCATCAAACGGGTTTTCAGGAACAATCCAATCAAGATTCTTCTCTATGCATTCATGTATTGCTACAAGTTTAAAAGGTATTGGAATCTTAGTTTTCTCCGCATTAGGTTTGGTTTTGTTCATCTTTTCTCGTGTACCAATAACGTCTACACATGAGCCTAGCATATTAAAACGTTCAAAGATTTTCCTAGCTTCCTTGGCAACATCATAGAATTCCTTAAGCAAAGTTTCCAAAATAAAATCTCTCTTTTTAGGGTCCTCAATTTCTTTAACTTTAAGAAACATTACTTGCATTAAGGGGTTAAGGTTTACAAACCTAGCTTCCAACATCCGAACTAAAGAAGTTGCAGCAATTTCATAATTTGGAGCAAGTTCTACAAGGGATCTATCCTCGATATCCTCATGTTTACTAATATGATTAAAGAATTCTTCAATATTATCTTTTCCAATTATAGAGCCACTACCTATTGAAAGGTCTTATAGGGTGAGCTTATGGATCAACATGGTGAGCTAAGAAAGAGGTAACATCTATAGAAGACTTCATTTTTTTGTGTTTTTAATAAGAAAAGCAAAACAGTGAAACTATTTTTGTTTGTTTTTGATAAAGAAACAAGCAAACAAAGCAGAAAATAAACTAAGCAAACCAAAAACAACAAAGTAAACAGATTGGTTATGAGGGACTCCCCTTGTGAAGATGTCCTTGTCTCCTCGGCAACGGCGCTAGAAAAATACTTGCTGGCTCGTGGTTGATATCGAGCTCGTTGGGGAACCCCAAGAGGAAGGTATGATGAGCACAATAGTAAGTTTCCCTCAGTTACGAAACCAAGGTTATCGAACCAGTAGGAGCAAGGAAACACCTCCAAGGTGTTGCTAGCTGAGCTTTGGCAGGGCGCACTACCGGTGCTAGCAACAACGTGGAATCCTGCACAACACAACCACAGAACTTTGCCCCTAACTTGCGATGAGGTTGTCAATATCACCGTTTTTGCTGAAAACAAAGGATTAAACGTTGATGACCCACAAGTATAGGGGGTGTATCGTAGTATTTTCGATAAGTAAGAGTGTCGAACCCAACGAGGAGCAGAAGGTGCTGGCTAGTGGTATGGATCAGGAATTCTCTACAAATACTTAGCAAACGGATTTTTTAGGGGTTTTCGATAAAGCAAGTAAACAAAGTATGAGTAAATAAAAGACAGTAAGAGTGAATGCAGCAAGTGGCCCAATCCTTTACGCAGCAAAGGACAAGCCGGTTGTATTTCTATAGATGACCAAACGTTCTCGAGGACACATGGGAAGACTGTCAAGTGTTTTCGCTTCATATAGTCGATTAATCTTCTCTAGCTTGCTAAGTGTTGTGTGGGTGAACATGTGCTAATGTACAGCCCCATCCAAGACTAAATACATACTTGTGATTATACCCCTTGCAAACATCCGTAAGTACAAGAAAGTAATTAAGGTAGAAACCTAACCACAACTTTAAACTCTAAGACCCTTACGTCTCTTGTGCAATGGTTTCCTAATGGGGGTTCAGGTTTCTGTCACTCCGACAACCCCTACGATTAGTATCCAAATACACAATGCATTCCCCTAGGCCCATATAGGTGAAGTGTCATGCAGTCGATGTTCACATGACACCACTAGAAGAAGTACACCACAACTTAAATAACAATCTATTGAATCTTTCTCAACGCAACTCCACTACTAACAACAAGACTTCTCACATGTCCTCAAGAACAAAACGAACTACTCACAAGACATCATATGGATCATGATCAGAGATGGAATAATGATGTATAACAATCTGAACATAAACAATAATTCAATGGTTCACTCAATAGCATCAACTACAAAGAGTAATCAACACTGGGAAAGTTTCCCCTATGAACTATAGCAAGATTCAACCAATTGTTACAGCAATATGGAGATGGTGATGAGGGTGCTGATGGTGATGATGATGGTGATGATGATGATGATGATGATCCCGATGAATTGCAGCTTGATGGTGGTGTTGATGGCGACAATCTTCCCTCTCCGGAAAGGAATTCCCCCGGCAGAAATCTGTCTGCTGGAGAGATCTTTCTCTCTTGGTGTTTTCCGCCCCACAGAGGCGGCAGAATCTTTCTGTGGTAGCCCCCGAGTCTTAGGGTTTCGTGGGGATGATATACGCTAGAGGAGAGAGGCTGGAGTGGGCCAGGGCGGCCACACCACTCCCAGGCGCGGCCTAGGCCTGCCCGAGCCATGGGGTGGTGTGGGCCCCCTGTGGCCCACCTCCACTCCATCTTCTGGCATCCCGAGTCTTCTGGAAAAATAGAATTTTCCATATATTTTCCCGGATTTTCTGATCTTCGCGAATTTTGCCTCCAAACAGCACCTTTTCCATCAGAATCCTGACTGCAGCGGTCCATGCTCCAAAAGGCATCAACCATGCAAAAATAGATGAATTAACATAAGTATCACCTCTCAATATGAAATATATCAATGAATAATAGTGAATTAAGACATAGAATAGTGATGCAAAATGGACGTATCAACTCCCCCTATGCTTAGACTTCGCTTGTCCCCAAGCGAAACTGAGCTCAGTAAACATGACCTCAGGTTTATGGAGTGAAGAGTCGATAAAAGAATACGGACAAGAAGCATCACATTCATCAAATACATAGATCATAATAGAAGACAACTCACTATTATATAACTCAACTTGCAATGAGTAAAGGAAACACAATAAAGATACATAAAGTGAATCAGAATTGGCAATGGAAAACTTAGCTCTTGGTCGAAGAATAGTTGATAATTTGCTGGAGTTCTCAAATAGCTGGCTTTTCAATGAAAGCTTTCAAAATAGTAAACATCAATATAAGAGCAATGTGCAAAACAAGGAACAAAAGAAACATGAATGCATAAATCATCATATGAATGAATGAAACACATCAACTCAAAATACTTGTTGAGATAGGAGGGAATAGGTTTACTGACTCAACTACAAAGCAAAAGAAAGGCCCTTCAAAGAGGGAAGCAGAGATTGCAAGTCTCATAAAGAGCTCCCAAAAATTATGATACTTACTAGCTTTCAGCTCTCATTGCCCCTATCATAGGCATCTTTAGGTGATTAAGGTGAAAGTGAGGTCCAGTCTGAGTTATATGCTTGACAGACTATAAACTGAAAATCCCAAGTCCCTTGAGTACGAGGGCCGCTCCTCATGCTACTCAACTTTAGTTACCGGTAAGTTCTTGTCATCGTAAGTATGTGCGTATCATTGAGAACCGCCAACGGGGTACCCCTTGCCCGATGATACGGAAGAATCCCCATATCAAAATGACAAGGCAAGCAGACAATGAGTATCTCAGCAATCTTCTTATTTACCATGGGAAAATGCTGCTTTTTTCTATCTTTCCTCTTTTCATAGTATCTCCTTTTTTTCTCTTTTCTTTTTCTCAATAGCTATCTATCTCCCTTTTTTGATAAGAAGAATGCTTCATAGATATTATTATGGTTACGCAGCAGGTTTCCACCATGACAGCATGGATTAGACCAGCGGCCCAGGCGTTTCTCGAACACACATACATAACTCCATGGACTTACAAGCTCCCCTTTTATTTCACACCGACGACATCCGCAAACAAAAGAGCAAGGTATCAACTAGGTATATATTTACAAGTGTTGAAAGCGTTCCACGTGACAACACGGTTCTGCTAATCCCCAGCCTATAATTTGCAAGCATATAACTTTCATGGAGAGTTCACAATGGTTCAGGTTTATTAAGTGCGGAAAATAAAGTGTGCCATCAAGTTCGTGAGAGCTTTAATCACTAATTTTTCACATAACAAGTTTAATTTGGGAGGTAGACAAAACAAGAATTTACTTGGAATAGCAATAATGCTACTAGGTAGGTATGATGGACACAAATGGCAAAGGTTTTGGTTTAAAGGAGTGGATGCACGAGAAGAATACCCTCTCAGTACAGGTTTTTGGCTAGCAAGGCAGGGTAGCAAGTACAAGAGTTGAAGGAAACAACCAAACATACAAATGATAAAGACAAACATGCAATCTTCCTTGGAAGCACAAAAGATCTTAACTAGAGAATACTAGACTTATGAGCAAATCAAGAAAGAAAGATGATGAAATTATTTTTCTTTAGAGTACTTCTACCTTTTTCTTTTCAACTCTCAAAAAGGTGTTGCTACTGACTGAGCCAGGTTTGCCAAAACCAACTAGATTAACTCAATGATCCCAAAGTGATACCAATACTAACAACAAGATCAATCATATAACCACGAATTGAAAACTAACATAAGCCATGCAAAAGAGTGAATGATAGAACTTCTCATTAATATTCCATAACGAAAACTCACACCAAGGGATACATATCTAACGAGAGAGGGGACACTTCCAAAATGCAAACCATACTACAAAATAACTCCTCTATTCATGACATGACTCTACTAATAAGGTAAAAAGATAGAAGATAGTGATATGATACCGCGACACTCCCCCAAGCTTGGAACAAACCAAGGGGATGCCAAACCTGATGATGAATTACTCATTTGGTGGTGGTGGTATCTTCTCATCTTTGTCCGTCTTCCAGGGTAAAGGCTTCCCATCAACAAAGGACATTGTGGTTTCCAACATCCTGAAACTTGCAGCAGCACTTATGCGTTTAAATCTAGCCTCATACTCACATTTTTGATTTTGAACGTCATAGAACTGGACTTGTAGTTCGTAGCTTGTTTGGCGGAGTGAAAGGATTTCGTCCTTGAGTTCAGCAGTCTCCTTTTGGTGCTCGACGATGAGTTCAGAACAAATCTTATGGATGATGTCCACTTCGCGTTCCGCCATTGATATGGGGTGGCCCGATCTTCTCAGCAAGCTCTTGTCGATGGTGATGGTGGATGATAGATAACTAGTGCGTAGCTATGATCTCTCCCGCTCGATCCCTGATGCCAATGCAACAGCTCTCGAACCTTGTAGGATATTCACAACACCACACTCTTGCGCACGCAGCCGTGACCACGAACGGTAGTATGCAATCTACTAATTCCCAATGGAACAACAGATCACACTCAATTATAGTTGGCAGATTCGAACACAGGGTAATTCCAGAGGTTCTATGAAAGAAACAACTCCAAAATATTTTAACGTGGTCTCAAAACCTAACTTGTGACGGCTACGGAGGTTTATAAGAGGGCTGGGGCGTCCTCCCCTCTAAACGGGCCTAAAAACAGCCATAACTTGGCCCAAACTGACTCGGTTCGACTCAAACTGATACATACCAACCCATATATGGGTTCGGCCTTATTGGCACGCAGTCCAAACGTCGTTGAACACCTCAAACATGTAATTCTTGGTGCGCCATCTCTCTCTCTTGCTCATACGTGATTTCCTCATTGCATCCCAGTGCGCCTGCCTCCCATTCCTCCCTCGCGCACTTGTTGATATTGGAATTCAGCGCTTGTCCTTCTTGCTGCAACTCTCCTCCTCCTCGCGCAACACTTGTGTTATCAATAAACCTGATCATACAAAGATGCATAGACTTAGGTAGTATAAAGTTCTCATTAAGTAAAACATCAGGTTCAATTAAGAATGAATTCATCTGATAGTCATTATTGATTTGACTCAGTATTTCCTTCCAGTTCAGGCAGTCAGAATCATCATAATCCCTGTAGATATCCTCATCATCCTCCCTTTCATCATGAAAAGCCGTCCTCGGCTTTAGGTAAGCTGAAAGTGGGAGAAACAAAAAGAACAACGTGTACGCAAAGTATATGTATATATAACATGTTGTATTATTGTTGTTCACATGAAAAGTATGTCTAGTATACATCAAGCAACTTAAATTGCAGGTATAAGTGAAGTACAAAGAATCATGATCATGGTAAAAAACAACTAAATAGATAGTCATGTTCTTCAATATTAAATTCAGTTTTCTCAAAGAAGATCTATGATCAAATTTATGAACAAGATCAAACCAATTTAATATGTCTGAAAACCAAACTGAATCATGCCATGCTTCAACTGCGCTACTCTGATTATTATGAACATGATCATGTTGTCCAGTATGTAAAATGCAACTCAATTTGCAAATATAAGTGAAGTATAAAGCATTAGCACAACTAGACAACGAATTTTGGGATAAACACAACGAATAAGAAAACTGGGGTTCTATTCTAGCAAGATTACAACAATCCAACATAGGTAAAATTACTTGTGTTGGCTGCATTATATCAACTAGACCTGACTTTAGTTTCATATTATCACAACACAAAATCGTCGACACACAACATGTATGGCTGAAAACAGCATGTTTCAGTTCAGCGATTCGATCATAAGTAATGCACATGTGATCCACAAGAAAATTTTCATGCATGCTATATTCACCAATCATATTGAAAGTGAAACAAGGAGAATATGTGCTAGAATTCAGAAATGAAATTTCAGAAATCTTATCCATAGCACAACTCATACTCATAGGTTCATTTAGCATGATGGAATACACAATATCAGCAGGTGGTATTCGAGCAAGTATTTCCTTATGTGTTATCAGTACCACATGATCAAAATTTGAATTTGGTAAACTATCACATGGTGCTGAAACAGTAGTGCAAGGCAAATCACAAGGAGGCTTCAGTAAAGGAATAGACTCACAATATGTCGCACATGTTGGCTGAAACTCCAAATCAGTACCAATGGCATTAACAAACTTCTCAGCTGTAGTAGGTACTACGACATCCTCCTCAAGTAACAATACCAGATTGTGTGATGCAGGTTGTAAAATAGGCGGCTCCCTTTCTTCAAAAGCAACCTGCATAGCACAAGAAACAATACCAGGAGTAGAGATGATAACATTAGGAGAAATATCCTCACATGTATTATCATCTACTGCACTGATGTTTTCTTTTTCTCTCATACTCTTAGAATGGATGCTCTCAACCTCACGTTTAGTGGAATCACACAGCTCACTTTTGATAACACTCTCACTCAGCTTGGCTATGTGGCTCTCATTCTCACATGGGTTGTAATGCACACCGTGTTCAAGATGACAAATAATAGAATTGTCACCATTCATCATGACCTTGTACTTAGCAGACAAACTTAACTCTTTTGTCCTCTCCTTGCGAAGAAGATGATACTCATGAAATTTGTCGGCTGAAATCCTGAGCATAACATGCCTCTTCATGTTCCATTTGAAAGAAATCCTTCCAACAACAGGACATATTTGAGCGTCAAACCTTCTGCTCCAAGGTTCTCCCAATAGTATGTGACAAGAATCAAGTGGTATAGGAGATACATCACAGCGCACAATCTCAGTATGCTCTTTAAAAGTCATAGGAACATCAGCGGTGTGTGAAATCAGCAATGTGCCATATGATGAATGCAAGAGATATGGCACCGCACGGGCACATGTGGGTAGCTGCAACTTTTGTACAACTTCAACGCTGATCAAATTAATAGTAGAGTTACTATCAATGGTAATGGAAGCACATCGCTCACCAATCATCACACTATGGTGGAAAAGACCATCACCATCAAAAATACAGCGTTCTTCCTTCCAAAAAGTTCCACTACAACGCCAATTGTCGATGAATTTGTAACTGTACGTCTCCACATTATTTGTAACATCACCTGCCTCCATTTTCTGCATCACATCAACACTACTAGAAGACATGATTAGTACATTAGTGCACAAATCAAAATCAGTATGGTGGAAACTCTCACAACTCACTCACAACTGATAAGAAAGAAGATCTTACCGTTCCAAAGTGAATAGAGATGCTCTACCAAACGTAATCAAAGACTGATGCACTGAAGTGATGAAGTGAATATCAAAGGTATAGAGAACGATCACAGGGCACACAGGGTATTTATGGTGGAGCTGTAGGTATGGTATCCTATCTACACCGCAAACAAGTCCTAGTGCTGATCGTATGACAAAGACCCACGGAAACACACACGGTGGAGATAAATGGGGCAATTGCAACTATGAAAATGAGCTCAAAAAGTAAGGTATGTCGGAGGAATGCTCGTGTTGCAATGCACGAGGAGAGACGCTAGCAATGTCTCAACGAAACGGGCACAAGATTGCTAACTGAGCAGCCCGTAGAGCACTAAGCACGCTAGTCTCGTAGGATAGTTATAGACACAAAGAAAGGCTTACTAAGGCTCACAAGGATAGGTACGCTATGTGGACTCAGTAAAAAAATAAACAAAAAAAAAATTTGACCTGAGAATTGGTCTCTGCCACGGCAGAAAAACGGCCTAAAATCCTGCCGCGGCAGGATGCCGGCAAGTTTTTTTTTCCTCTCGTACTAGCACAGACTGGTCCGTGGTAAGGCGACGGTTCGATTTTTTTTTTTCGGAATTTGTTTTTTTTTGGGTCACGCTAGAGCACAGACTTGTCTGCGGTCAGGCGTGAGGCAGCGAGCCGGATTTTTTTTTTTTTGCTCGCCAAGTAGTACACAACTAGGACTCTTTACTTGGATCAGATCTGACTTGATGGTAGCGGAAAAAGATGGTGGAAAACAACTAGAACACTAGAAAACAAATCTACGAAGAACAGATCTAGATCTAATCTAATAGAGGAACGCGATCAGCAACTATTACTCGAATACGATGTAATCTAGGCTATGACAACTCTTTTTGTGGGGCTTTTTCTGTATAGGATGAAAAACAGATCAATTATAGTTGGCAGATTCGAACACAGGGTAATTCCAGAGGGTAATTCCGACACAGGGAAAAACAGATCATCAGCCATCTTCCTGTACCTAAAGATTTCTTGCTCTAGTGCTTCCATCCTGTCCTCCAGACTTCCTTCACCTTTAGGGCCTTGAACCTCCTTAATCCGCACCTCCCCACCTTCGAGCAACAACTCCTTGGGATGAATCTTCAATTCTCTCATGTATGGGTTGATGATATCCTCAAAAGAATCTCGCTTGGATGATCCGGGGGAAGAGATTTTGGCTCCAAATCTGGGATTCTACCTGGTAGAAACAGATCGAAACAAAAACATGACGAAAACACGATATACGATCCTCGGGAGATCCGCGGGTTATATATTACGAAGTTTCATATCAAAAGGAAGGTACTAGGAGAAAACGAGTCGGAGGCAGAGTCCGGAGTGGCCTCACCACCTGGTGGCGCGGCGAGGGGTGGGCCCGCACCATGGGGTGGTGTGGGCCACCCTGGCTTCGTTTCTGTCTCTTTTTCGCTTCGTAGCTTTCCTTATTGACTGAAAACTGCAAAAATATATTTGGATTGTATTTTCGCGGAACTTTTCTTACCAGAACTGTTAACTAGTTGGAAATGGACTCTACAGGTCTCTGAATTTGGTCCTTAATGAATTTCTCTGGAGTTATAACTTGAAAGGCATCAACATCTTCATTGTAAGAATCCCCAGCAATATAGAGTTTGATCGCTGTCCATTCACTACTTGTGTAGTATTATCTTTTAGAGAGGAAATTTTTATTGCTCCTGAACGGTATACTTCTTCAATAATAAAAGGTCCTTCCCATTTTGATAGTAGCTTACCTGCAAAAAATCTGAGACGAGATCTATACAATAGAACTTTCTCACCAACATGAAACTCTCTCTTAAGTATTCGCTTTCGTGCCATCTTTTAACTTTTTCCTTAAAGAGCCTAGCATTCTCATAGGCTTCACTCCTCCATTCATCTAAAGAACTTAAGTCAAATAATCTTTTCTCACCAGCGAGCTTACAATCTCTATTTAGTTCTTTCACTGCCCAGTAAGCTTTGTGTTCTAATTCTAAGGGTAGGTGGCAAGCTTTCCCATAAACCATTTTATAAGGAGACATTCCCATAGGATTTTTGTAAGCCGTTCTATAAGCCCATAAAGCATCATTCAACTTCTTAGCCCAGTTTTTTCTAGACCTATTAACAGTCTTTTGCAAGATAGATTTAATTTCTCTATTTGATAACTCTACTTGTCCGCTTGTTTGGGGGTGATAAGCTGAAGCAATTCTATGATTAACATCATACTTAGCGAGGGTCTTTCTAAAACCTCCATGAATGAAATGAGAACCCCCATCAGTCATGAGATACCTAGGCACTCCAAACATAGGAAATATAACGTCCTTAAGCATTTTTAGAGAGGTTTCCCTGTCAACACTCTTCGTAGGAATGGCTTCTACCCACTTAGTAACATAATCTACGGCAACAAGAATATGAGTATAGCCTTTCGAAGGAGGGAAAGGACCCATAAAGTCAAATCCCCAACAATCAAAAGGTTCAATAACTAGAGAGTAGTTCATAGGCATTTCATTGCATCTAGAAATATTACCAACACGCTGACATTCATCACAAGATAAAACAAATTTTCTTTCATCTTTAAAAAGGGTAGGCCAGTAGAAACCTGATTGTAGTACCTTTTGTGCAGTTATATCTCCTGCCTGGTGTCCTCCATAGGCGCTCCCATGACATTTACGCAATATTTCTTTTTGTTCATACTCTGGAACACATCTTCGCATAATACCATCAACCCCTTCTTTGTATAAGTGTGGGTCATCCCAAAAATAATGCCTCGAATCATAAAAGAACTTTCTTCTTTGTTGAGCTATAAAAGTTGGAGGCAAATACTTGGAGACAATAAAGTTAGCATAATCAGCATACCAAGGGCTTCCTCGCGAGCTCACCCCTACTGCGGCTAAATGTTCATTTGGGAAACTATCATTAACAGGCATAGGATCAAAAGAGATATTTTCCAAACGAGATAAATTATCAGCTACAGGGTTTTCAACACCCTTCCTGTCTACTATGTGTAGATCAAACTCTTGTAAGAGCAGTACCCATCTAATAAGTCTAGGCTTAGCTTCCTTCTTCATCATAAGATATTTGATAGCAGCATGATCAGTATGAATGGTTACTTTTGAGTCCACAATATAGGGCCTAACCTTATCATAGGCAAAAACAACAGCTAGGAATTCCTTTTTAGTAGTGGCATAATTCCTTTGAGCAGCATCTAGAGTCTTACTAGCATAATGAATAACGTTTAACTTTTTATCAATACGTTTCCCAAGGACAGCCCCTACAGCAAAATCACTAGCATCACACATTATTTCAAAGGGTAAACTCCAATAATGTGGTTGAACAATAGGGGCCGTAGTTAAAGCCTTCTTAAGAGTTTCAAAAGCCTCCCTACAATCATCATCAAAACAAAAGGTACATCTTTTTGAAGAAGATTAGTGAGAGGTTTTGATATCCTAGAGAAGTCTTTAATAAACCTTCTATAGAAACTAGCATGACCAAGGATACTAAGAATACCTTTGATGTCTCTTGGACATGGCATCTTCTCAATTGCTTCAACCTCAGCTCTATCAACTTCTATGCCTCTCTCAGAAACTTTATGCCCAAGAACAATCTCTTAATTGACCATGAAGTGGCATTTCTCCCAATTAAGAACAAGATTAGTTTCTTCACATCTCTGCAAAACTTTATCAAGGTTGTGCACACAATTATCAAAAGAAGTTCCATAGACAGAAAAGTCATCCATGAACACTTCTACAATCTCCTCACAAAAACCATGAAAGATAGCAGACATGCACCTTTGAAAAGTAGCAGGAGCATTACATAAACAAAAGGCATATGTCTATAAGCATAAGTTCCATAAGGGAAAGTAAAAGTAGTTTTTTCTTGATCTTGTTGTTTAACAACAATTTGAGAGAAACCAGAATAACCATCAAGAAAACAAAAATGGGTCTTTTTAGACAACCTTTCCAACATTTGATCAATAAAAGGAAGCGGGTAGTGATCTTTCTTAGTAACTTTATTGACTTTCCTAAAATCAATGCACATCCTATAGCCTTCCACTGTTCTTTGAGGAATAAGCTCATCATTATCATTAGGGACAACGGTAATACCTCCCTTTTTAGGAACACAATGAACAGGACTAACCCATTCACTATCAGCAATAGGGTAAATAATACCAGCATCAAGGAGTTTCAATACCTCATTCCTTACCACTTCCTTGATCCTAGGATTTAAACGTCGTTGGTGCTCCACTACAGGCTTCGCATCTGGTTCTATGTTGATAGAGTGCTGACATATAGTAGGTGAAATCCCTTTTAAATCCTCCAGAGTATAGCTCCTTGATGTTTCCTCAAAACTTTCAATAACCTTTCTTCTTCCTTCCCTGGAAGTTTAGCGCTAACAATAACATGATATATCTTTTTATCATCAATATAAGCATATTTAAGATCATTAGGGAGAGGTTTTAGATCGAAAACAGGATCCTTTTTAGGTGGCATCGTGGTACCCAAGTCTTCTACAGGCAAGTCGTGCTTAAGCATCATAGGTTGATCACAGAGAATCCTATCAATCTCATTCCTTTCTTCCATGAAGATTTCACTTTCATGATCTTCCATAAATTGCTGCAAAGCATTGTTAGGAGCAAGAGAAATAGAAGCAAGTTGTTCAACCCTAAAATCTTCACTATGGGTTTCCTTTTCGCAAGGTTCTTTAGCAAAATTCGAAAAATTAAACTCGTAAGATTCCCCATCAAACTTAGTCAAGATTTTATCCCTCTTGCAATCAATAATAGCTCCACAAGTACTCAAGAAAGGTCTACCAAAAATGATAGGGTAGATTTTACTAGCAGCCGAACCAAGTATTAGAAAATCAGCAGGGTACTTAATCTTACCACAAAGAACTTCCACATCTCGTACAATACCAATTGGAGAGATGGTCTCTCTATTAGCAAGGTGAATAACCACATCAATCTCTTCCAACTCGCAACGGCTGATTTCATGCATAATTTCTCTGTAAAGCTCATAAGGAATAGCACTAGAACTTGCACCAATATCACATAAACCATAATAGCAATGATCACCAATTCTAACAGAAAGCACAGGAAAACTAGCCTTTTTAGTTCTATTGGGATGTGAAACAATATTAGAAGCGTCCTCACAAAAAACTATGTGCCCATCTTCTACGCTTTTAGTGACCAGGTCTTTCACAATTGCTACCACAGGTTCAATGTTTATTTGTTCGTCAGGTTTTACAGTTCTTTTTTCACTTTGGGTGATTACATTAGTTATCATAGGATGGTCCTTTACCTTTTCATGGTAGGGAATCTTCTCGATATAAGGTTCGGGTAAGATGGGATCAATAATGCAATAATCAGCACTTCTAATAGGATCATAGTCAACAATATCTTTGTAAGGTGCATGGTATTTGTTCCATCCCCTTTTTGGAATTTCGATATAGGAGGCAAAAGCTCTAAAACAATTCGTAATAACTTGCAAATCAAGACCATAAATATTACTAATATTTTGAAAGTCATCAGTTCCCATAAAAGATTCAATGCATTCATAATCATAATTTATACCTGACTTTCTACCTTTGTCATTCTCCCAAGCTTCAGCATTGTCTTGAATACGGTCCAAAAGATCCCATTTAACTTCTTCTTCCATACGAGTGAATGATCCAGCACAAGAAGCATCCAATAAATCCTTGTCTTGAAGAGAAAGCCTTGCATAAAAGTTATTGATAATAATATTGTTGGGGAGCTAATGAATGGGACATTTGAGCATTAGTAACTTCAATCTCCCCCAAGCTTGGGCTGTACTCTCTCCATCAAGAGGCCAAAAGTTGTATATTTGATTCCGATCTTTATGAATCTCACTAGGAGGATAAAACTTTGAATAAAAGAGAGGCACTATTTCCTCCCATTCCAGAGCTTGACCATTCTTCAGCAGCTTATACCATTCCTCAGCTCTTCTTTTCAGTGATAATGAGAATAACTTCTTCTTAACTTGATCTGTAGTAATACCTGCACACTTGAACAACCCGCATAATTCGTGTATAAAGAGTAAATGATCACCGGGACGAACAGTTCCATCCCCAACATAGTAGTTATCCATAACACAATCAATAATTCTTGTAGGTATTTTGAAAATATCTTTCTCAGCAGGTGGTGGCTTATCTACTACCTTAGCAGCAGAAGTAAACAATACTCACATTAGATGTTTCCTTTCCCAGTTCCACTCTCCAATAGCGCTTCACTCCCCGGCAACAACGCCAGAAAATAGTCTTGATGACCCACAAGTATAGGGGTTGTATTGCAGTATTTTCCATAATTAAGAGTGTCGAACCCAACGAGGAGCAGAAGGTGCTGGCTAGTGGTATGGATCAGGAATTCTCTGCAAATACTTAGCAAACGGATTATTAGGGGTTTTCGATAAAGCAAGTAAACAAAGTACGAGTAAATAAAAGACAGTAAGAGTGAATGCAGCAAGTGGCCCAATCCTTTATGCAGCAAAGGACAAGCCGGTTGTATTTCTATAGATGACCAAACGTTCTCGAGGACACATGGGAAGACTGTCAAGTGCTTTTGCTTCATATAGTAGATTAATCTTCTCTAGCTTGCTAATTGTTGTGTGGGTGAACCTGTGCTAATGTACCGCCCCATCGAAGACTAAATACATATTGTGATTATACCCCTTGCAAACATCCGTAAGTACAAGAAAGTAATTAAGATAGAAACCTAACCACAGCTTTAAACTCTAAGACCCTTACGTCCCTTGTGCAATGGTTTCCTAACAGGGGTTCAGGTTTCTGTCACTCCGGCAACCCCTACGATTAGTAGCCAAATACACAATGCATTCCCCTAGGCCCATATAGGTGAAGTGTCATGTAGTCGAAGTTCACATGACACCACTAGAAGAAGTACACCACAAATTAAATAACAATCTATTGAATCTTTCTCAACGCAACTCCACTAATAACAACAAGACTTCTCCCATGTCCTCAAGAACAAAAGGAACTACTCATAAGACATCATATGGATCATGATCAGAGATGGAATAATGATGTATAACAATCTGAATATAAACAATAATTCAATGGTTCACTCAATAGCATCAACTAGAAAGAGTAATCAACACCAGGAAATCTTCCCCTATGAACTATAGCAAGATTCAACCAATTGTTACAGCAATATGGAGATGGTGATGAGGGTGCTGATGGTGATGATGATGGTGATGATGATGATCTCGATGAAGTCCAGGTTGATGGTAGTGTTGATGGCGATGATCTTCCCTCTCCGGGAAGGAATTCCCCGGGCAGAAATCTGTCTGCCGGATTGATCTTTCTCTCTCGGTGTTTTCCGCCCCGCAGAGGCGGTGAAATCTTTCTGTGCTCACCCCCCGAGTCTTAGGGTTTCGTGGGGATGATATACGCTAGAGGAGAGAGGCTGGAGTGGGCCAGGGCGGCCACACCACTCCTAGGCGTGGCATAGGCCTTCCCGCGCCATGGGGTGGTGTGGGCCCCCTGTGGCCCACCTCCACTCCATCTTTTGGCATCCTGAGTCTTCTGGAAAAATAGAATTTTCCGCATATTTTCCCGCATTTTCTGATCTTCGCGAATTTTGCCTCCAAAAAACACCTTTTCCATCAGAATCCTGACTGCAGCGGTCCATGCTCCAAAAGTCATCAACCATGCAAATATAGATGAAATAACATAAGTATCACCTCTCAATACGAAATATATCAATGAATAATAGTGAATTAAGACATAGAATAGTGATGCAAAATGGACGTATCAAACGTATCGAGTGGAAGAAAGTAAAAGCTTGTAGAAAGTAAACAGAAAATAGTAAACAATTGTAGATTGATGGTAAAAGAAAGGACAGGGGTCCATAGTTCACTAGTGGTGGTTCTCCTTAAGATAGATAACATGTTGGGTGAACAAATTACAGCAGGGCAATTGACAAACATCGAGAAAGCATACAAGCATATACTAATCATCTTGACTCCTTTGAGATTTGATTGGGCATTACAACATTATACATAGACCGCCATCCAACTGCATCTATGACTAATAATCCACCTTCAGGTTATCATCTGAACCCCTCCAGTATTAAGTTGCAAGCAACAGATAATTGCATTATGCATTGCGTGTAAAGTAAACAATACGATTGTTCTATGAACAAAGGATTGTTGTTTTCTCCCTAGTAGCAATAGCACATCTAGTACCTTAGAGATTTCTGTCACTTTCCCAGACTACTAGAGGCATGAACCCACTATCGAGCATAAATACTAACTCTTGGAGTTGCTAGCATCTACTTGGTCAAGATAGCTACTAACAACGAAAAGCATGCAAGATCACAAATAACAAAGACATGATAGAATCAATAATCAATCTGAAATAGCATCTAAATATCCATCGGATCCCTGCAAACACAACATGTAGGATTACAATTAGATGATCTTGATCATGAATAGAGCTCACAAGATCTAAACATGATAGCACAAAGGAGAAGAACCAGCCATCTAGCTACTACATGGACCCGTAGTCCAAGGATGATCTATGCACGCATCACACCAGAGGCTTGCATGGTGATGAAGAAGGCCTCTAGGGTGAATTCCCCTCTCCTGCAGGGTGCCGGGAAGAGCTTCAGATCCCTCCTGAACTAGGGATGGAGATGACGGCGGCTATAGACTATTTCGTGGAATTTTGATCGGGTACTTAGGGTTTCTGTATCGGAGGCTTCTTATAGTCGGAAGGGGAGGCCGAGGGGGTTCCTGGGGCGGCTAGACCACCCCTTGGCGCGGGCCAGGCTAGGCCACGCGGCCAAGTGGTTGTGGCGGCCCCCTGGCCCCTCTCCGTCTCGTATTCTGGCTCCGTGTCCTCGGTGAAAAACTAACTTTGGCTTCTATCCCATCCAATTCCAAGAATATTCATTTTCTGACTTCCTGGAACCAAAAATAGCAGAAAACAGGTAGCTGGCACGGTGGCATCTTGTTAATAGGTTAGTCCAAGAAAGTGTATGAAAAGTACTCCAAAGTTGGAACAAAACATAAGAAAGTAGATAAAACCAACCATGGAACATCAAAAATTATGGATACGTTAGCAACGTATCAGACATCATCTGAAGAACTCAACTCAAGACCCCGAGGAGGTACGAGCTTCCTTCACCTCACACCGACACTACAAAACGGAAGATCGACACCACTCTCAAAGAACCTTGATGAAGCTCTAGGGTGGAAAACCACTCAAAGCTCGAAGTCGGTCTACCTGAAGATGTTTTAGAAAGATTTCCAGGTTTGACATCTTTTCGCCAAACAACAACTAACGAGTCATCAAGTGAGCCAATGACTAATGATTTATGAATCCCTCTGCTACTTTAGCCGATGACCCCCTGGAAGACCACCAAAAATTCGCTCACTCCATCACTTCTAACCTCTTCAGACAATTCGCTCTTTCAACTGTCCCGATCAGCTAAGTACGAATAGCATTAGTATATAAGACCTGTAGGACCTAGTTGCGGACATCATCTGAAGATTAAACTCAAGGCGGAAGATTCGCGGTAGTCTTCAAACCTCATCCGACGACTCCAAGAAGGAAGGACTATCGCTACCACCGAGCTACCCTTGTTCAACCCTAAGGGGGAAAGACTGCGTCATTCCCATAAAAATAGAATATGATAATCCCCTAAGGAAAACACCTAAGACCCTTATAGAAAAGACGCCAATGTTATAGACTCCACCCTCAGAAGAGTACGCCGTGAAGTTCCAATTGGAGGTAGTTTGTATAACTTAAGCCTCAGGGTATTGAGTCTGAAAGGAAAAGAAGATCATCCTTCGCAACCAAGCATGAAGCTCACTCAACTCATCGTGCATCCAAGAAGACTGAAATTCAACTTCTCCGGCAGAGTAACCTTGTTCAAAGACGAAGTCCGTAAGTTAGTATGCCAGAGACACATAATACTAACTCGACTTAGAATCCCCTAACCCTATCTCTCCTGAATCTCGGGGCGAGATTCTCCTAAGGGGGAAAGGTCTGTAACATCCCAATTTCAGTAACACTGTTTAGTGTTAAGAATGCAAAAATTAGGGGGAACAAAAACTTTTTCTTGTTAGTGATGTAGTGTTAGCTTTTTTTGGGTTGTTTGTGCATATACATCTGAATGTGTAGCAGATGATATACTCCTTACCTCACCAATAGTTTACAAAAGCTACTTAACAAAACCATCTTGGCTTGTTTTACATATTCTCAAATGTTCTATCATTTCAAAACCTGAGCCAAGAGGTCCTTACAACAGCAACCATATTCTTAGCTTCTATTTACAAAACTTTGGAGATCTATATGATATAATCTCTCTATGTTTTCAAGACAGAACCTTTTAAACTACCCATCCTTACCTCGAGCTAGGTTTGATGCTAACTCTAGTAATAGCTTGAGTTGCTTGTTAAGATGAATTGCCTTGATCTGTTTTCTGATGATTTGCCCTGATCTGATGTTTGACTTGTTTGCTTAGGAGTAGTATGAGCTGCTCTAGGACCTCATCATCTAGAATCTATATAATCCAAGAGTGTCAACCCTAAGCAAGTTAGCCAAGATGGATCTGGTCTATAGCCACTAAGGTGATCATCTAAAACCATTAACCAGATCACTTTTGAAGTTATTCATTCTAGAAGCCTCCAAGTCAATGAAGACCAATATCAATCATGGATCCTTTCTAATCAGTACACACTTCAACATCATCCATTTGATGATGATTCAGAACCTTGCAACCAATCAAAAACATCAACATTTGTATTCTAGTCAAAAACCCAAAAACTCCCAAATATGACCAAGTCCGGAAACTGTTTCAACATCTCATCTTTGGGACTCCCTCATTTCCAACCATTGTGCATTTTTTGGCAATGAACTTGAACCATATTGTATTCCATCATAAGGACTACCAAATCCCACTCTTGCATTATGCTAGACCATCCTCAAACCCACTTGTTCTTGATGGCTTTGCAGGCAAGAAAATAATAATTCCTACGATTCTTATCAACATGCCTACTTTGGCAGAAGCTCACATCTTCATACTATCTTCCTATGAAAAACTCTTGGCATGATTGCAATCTACTCATGAAGGTCTATCCATAACTACTTCACTTGTTTCAATTGGATCCTTGTGCTTCCAAAACCCAACATGGTTTTGTAGGCTAGTTGTTAATGTGTTTTGGCACCCTTATTTTATTCAAAGTTTTTCATCAATCCACGGAGAGCTAAATCATGATAAAACTCAACTCCTTGCTCCATGGTCATCTACATCACTTGGTATATCCATCCATATATCCCATTACCCAAGGTGAGCTCTGAGCTCCAAGATCCAGCAAGGTTTTGAAGGTATAAAACTAACATTACCCAAGATCCTTTATTCCAGGTTTTTATCCAAAATCAAGTTGGATTCTAAAAACCCAAGGTTGAAAATGATAGATACAATATTTTTACATCATCTACCTTGGAAATATAAATTTATCAAATATCTCCCATATTTAATTTGGCATAAAACTATTTAAAACTTTTCTTTTAACAAAATCTCAAAAATTCCATCTATAAAGAAAAGTTTGTATTTGTCCAAATCACTTGTCTAACATTAAGCACATTTGAGTCCTATCTATCATACCCTACCCTCCCACTTCAAAAATAAATATTCTTGAAGAGTTTTAATAATTCTTTTTTCCTATTTTCTTAAATGGATGAATTGGAATAATAATTATATTTGATACTTTTATCTTTCAATAATACTTGATAAAATGATATTAAGTGTGTAATCATATTTAAGACCTTCTCACATGAAAAACCAACCTTGTCAAATTAAAAATATCAAATTAGCTTCTGAAAACCAATTCAGCACTATTTGATTAAATGATAACTAGCGGGGTGACCCGCGCATTTGTGCGGCTAGAGTTGTTATGTATTTTTATATCCATATTTTTACATTTATATTTGCATTATCATTTCTATGTTGTGTTAGATAAGTAAGATTATACATAAACCAATGGTTTTATGCTTGTATGGAGTTGCTGTTGTAATTTTGATTCATGTCTCTCGCCCTTCTACATGTCCAAGTATTTCTCCTTTTGATCCGTTTGATTCTTTGCGGGGGAGCTTAATACGGATAAGCATGTATATAATTTCTTAACCAAAGATCTACGAATAATCGACCTTTTGTTTTTAGCTAATAGAAAAGGGCAAGATGTAGAAATTACCTGGCATCCTCCAAAAATATTTGACTGGAGTATATTGTCATGTATTCCACAACCCATTATATGAAAAGATAAAACATAAAAGCACATGCTGAGCTGAGGCTGCAAGCAGAAGTAACAGGAATTTTATGATCAGCCAGCATTCTGCTAGCAAGGGAATTTCCTATGTATCATATCATGTAGAAGTTTTTTTTTGAAATTATGATTGTTAGGAAATCAAATGGCCTTATTAGTGGAGACAGTTAGAAATAACATAAGTTTTAGAATAGAATCTAAGAAAAGTTCATTTTACACGTACCAAATTTATGGAGCGAAAATCTCAAATAGATCATTAACCATGGGAACATAGCAATGTCAAAAACTATATGAATAAAAAAAATACTTCCTCCGATCCAAATTAATATTCTTAGATTTGTGTAGATTCGGATGTATGTAGCACTAAAACATATCATTTGAATCGGAGGGAGTATATCTTTTTCTGTATTTAGAAATCCCCTTTTATAAGGATGCATATTTATTCATGCAAAAATCGAATAAGCAAACGTGTGTTTTCTTCTAGAATCTTCTGACAAACACGGACCATGTACAAATTTAGTTGATACTAATGTATCGTTGCACTTACAGGAATGATCGAAAGCATCATAAACATCTATTCTGAGGAAGCCCCAGCCACCAATGTTAAATTCTCTAGGTTGCCATTGGCCATTAAGTTAAGACCAAAGTAATGAATCCAAGGACTTGTCAAGGTTAATTTGTGTCTCATTCTGCAGTGCCGTGAATATGGACTCAGGATGACGGCTGGGTGAATCTTGTTCAGATGGACAGCAACTCATATGCCCCTTCATAGAATAAATATGGACAACAACTAATACCCCAGCCATCAGAGTGACAGTCGCCTCTTCATAGAGTTTATCGGTACCTATATCGACTCCAAATGTCAAAACTATAAGGGTTGATCGGAGCAGCATATATATATTCGGTCAGAGCATAGAGAATAAAATCCAAAAGAGTTGTAGAAAGGCCCAGCATGCAATCACATAGAATATGACCTCCGTAAAAGTAATCGAACTAAAAATGAATTGCCCCAGGTTTTACTTTGTACTCTAGAAAAATAAATCAATAAAAAATGTATACTCGGTGTTTGAATATGCATACACATATAGCTGCAGCTGCTTCAGTTTTGCACGATCAAAAAACTATGTACATTATAAATAACATTGTCCACATCAAATGATTACATACCTCAATATCAACATGCATGCATGTATATACCCTGATTTTCTAGCAAGTTGAAGTTGAAGCAACATTGAGCAATTATCTATCTGAACATGTATCATGCGCTTCTTCGATGGGCATGGAGGCATGGAGTCGAGAACGCCGACGAATCTGCTTCGTGAGTTCTAAAGCTGATCAGATGCATTGTTTCATGCTTGATGCTCCAATTGCTGCCGATATTGGCAGTTTTGTGCGAGACATAGTCCCAGTCAATCTAGGTTACTACAACGGCACCTGGCACCATCGCCTACTAAATGATCGATGGACAGGGCTGGTAGATTTCCTAGCAAGTTGAAGTTGAAGCGACATTGATCACTTATCTGCCTAAACATGTATCATGTGCTTCTTCGATGGCCACAAAGTCGAGAACGCCGATGATTCTGCTTCATGAGTCCTAAGGCTTCGTTTCCTAGCGACCGGCTGCCGGCCGCAACATAGTTTTTTGTGCCTGTTGACCGTGATGTGATAACTTCCATCAGATGTGTTGCTGCATGGTTAATGCACCAATTATCGTTGGTATTGGCAGTTCTGTGCGACTCCTAGTTCCAGTCGATCTAGGCTGCTACAACGGCGCCTAGCACCACCACCTACCTCAATGATCGCCAGGGGAAAATACATATGGAGAACATATATGGAGCAATGATGCACATATGACCTGCGCCGTTGTTGGTGGACGTGGCCTCAGAACAGCCATACGAAGAGCAGCGGTGCTACCCGAGGAGCAGTTGATGATGGACACAGCGATAATGCATCGATTGATTGCAAAGCTTTTTTTACAGGAAGTAGTCTTTGTTGATCAAGTGGAGATGAAGAGAGTCCTGGAGAGACTTGTTGCGCTACATACGTACGCATGCAAGACTCTTGAGTTCCTGCAAATTTTTTACGGAAGGCATATGAAGTAAGGCATGCATCTTTTTTTTGACAATAAGTAAGGCATGCATCTTTATTGTACCCGGGTGGAATAGTTTCCTTTCGTAGTAGTTTGGATGGGAGTACTGTGCGTGTTATGCACCATCGTGTGGCTCTTTCTTTTTCATGCCCATCGAATCATCTGAACCATTGGAAAATCTAAACATTGAATAGATCAATCTCAGCCATCCAATGTTTGTTGTTTTAATAATATAATAGATAAGTGGACTTTTAAACCTTGGAAAAACCTAAAATAAATCCTAGAGAGATGTCTTGACCATATATATCCATCAATACCATTTCCCTGTCTTGTCAAAGCAAATTTTCTTGACTTGCTTCACAATCCCCTACTTGGCCGATATTTGAAATCATTCAAAATCCCACTTCCAAAACCACCAAACCTACACCAACTTGGTAAAACAACTTGCACATCACACCTCCCACCTCTCTGGTCGACGCTACTATAGCAAAACCCTAGCCCTTTGTTTCCTAATGCTTGGAAGCAAGGCAATAAGAGGAGACAAGACATCAAGCCAAAATGTTTTCAATATTGCTACAGGAGCACCTCTCTCTCTGCCCCTCTCCACGACCAGGACACCTCCCAACTCTCTCCACCACCCCTAGTGACCAGTGAGAGGGCCATGGACTAAACCCTAGCTCCTTCATGCTCTTGGTCCACCCTGAACCTCTCCTCCTCGAAATAAAAGCACCTAGTTACCCCAGCCTTCGCCTCTGCACTCATACCACTCCTTTCCCCCACCACTCTCCTTTACCTGAAGCCTCGAATCTCTATCTCTCTCTGCCACTCAGGAAAAAGGAGGAAAAACCTCCTCGGATATGACCGTGCCGTCAAGGTTGCACCCCATCCTGACACCCTCCTCTATAGTTATTCCCCTCCTGGAGCTCCCCTAGATCTTAACTACAAACCCCTGCTCTCTTTTCCTTCACAGGTATACCAGAGCGGCCGCCACTGGCACATGTCTGAGAGGGAAACTCTCCAAGGATGCCGCCGAATCTGAGAACAAGTAGGGATGCTAAGGCCACCTACGCACTCCCCTGGACCCTTGATTCTTCTCAGCTACATCACTGGCAACATGCATGCACCCCAGTGCATGCTCCGATGAGCACCCAAGCGAGACCGCCACGGTGAGGATCTCTACTCGGGATCTGCATCAAACCTAGTTCTTCCGCCCCTTGCTGGATGATGGCTTAAAATGTAGAGCTCGTTGGGAACCCCAAGAGGAAGGTATGATGAGCACAGTAGCAAGTTTTCCCTCACTTATGAAACCAAGGTTATCGAACCAGTAGGAGCAAGGAAACAACTCCAAGGTGTTGCTAGCAACTTGGAATCCTGCACAACACAACCATAAAACTTTGCCCCAACTTACAGTGAGGTTGTCAATATCACTTGTTTTGCTGAAAACAAAGGATTAAACGTATAGTGTGGAAAATAGTAATTGCTTGTAGAAAGTAACAGTAAATGGTAAATACTATAGGGTATATCAATGGTAAAGGAATAGATTGGGGTCCACAGTTCACTAGAGGTGTTTCTCCTTAAGATAAATAGCATGTTGGGTGAACAAATTACAGCAGGGCAATTGATAGATTGAGAAAGCATAACAATGCATATACTAGACATTTTGACTCCTATGAGATTTGATTGGGCATTACAACATAATACATAGATTGCAATCCAACTGCATCTATGA
This sequence comes from Avena eriantha, assembly GCA_910589775.1. Classification (NCBI taxonomy): domain Eukaryota; kingdom Viridiplantae; phylum Streptophyta; class Magnoliopsida; order Poales; family Poaceae; genus Avena; species Avena eriantha. The sequence continues at coordinate 201,306,149 of OU342745.1, read as the reverse complement.
CTAATAATCCACCTTCCGGTTATCATCCGAACCCCTTTCAGTATTAAGTTACAAGCAACAGATAATTGCATTAAGCAAAGTGTGTAAAGTAAACAATACGATTGCCCCATGGACAAAAGATTGTTGTTTTCTCCCTAGTAGAAACAGCACATCTACAACCTTAGAGATTTTGTCACTTCCCCAGATTACTAGAGGCATGAACCTAATATCGAGCAAAAATACTCCCTGTCAGAGTTGCAAGCATCTACTTGGCCAAGATAGCTACTAACAACGGAGAGCATGCAAGATCACAAATAACATAGACATGATAGAATCAATAATCAATCTGACATAGTATCTCAATATCCATCGGATCCACGCAAACACAACATATAGGATTACAAATAGATGATCTTGATCATGAAAGGAGCTCACAAGATCTAAACATGATAACACAAAAGAGGAGAACCAACCATCTAGCTACTGTATGGACCCATAGTCCAAGGGTGAACTACTCATGCATCACTCCAGAGGCAGGCATGGTGATGAAGAAGGCCTCCAGGATGATCTCTCCCCTCCGGCAGGGTGCTAGGAAGAGCTTCGGATCCCCTCAGATCTAGGGATGGACATGGCGGCAGCTACAAACTCTTTTGTGGATTTCGGATCGGGTACTTAGGGTTTCTGCATCGGGGTACTTTTATAGGCGAAGAGGCGAGGTCGGTGGCGGCCCGAGGGGCCCACACCAGGTGGCGGCGCGCCCAGGGGAGCCGTGCCACCCTAGGGTGTGGCCGCCTCGTGGCCCTTCTTTGGCTGCCCTTCAGACTCCGTGTTTCTTCTGGTAAAATATTAACTTTGGATTTGGTCCCGTACAATTCCGAGAATATTTTCTTATTAGCTTTTCTGAAACCAAAAATAGCAGAAAACAGGCAACTGGCACTGTGGCATCTTGTTAATAGGTTAGTTCCAGAAATTGTATAAAAATACCTCAGAGTGTGAACAAAACATAAGAAAGTTGATATAAAACAAGCATGGAGCATCAAAAATTATAGATACGTTTACGACGTATCAAGCATCCCCAATTTTAACTCCTGCTCGTCCTCGAGTAGGTAAGTGATAAAAAGAACAATTTTTGAGGTGACATGCACCATCACAATCTTGATCAAGGTATTTGACAAGCATTGATAGCTGGGATCAAAGTACTCTAAACATAAGCATGAAAGATAGAATTCTAACAATAAGACATAGCAACTATGTTGTAACATGAAAAGGTACAAAGAAAAGATTATAAATAATAATGCATTGAAAGACGTTTGTTTGTTTCACATGTAGAAAACATAATAAGAGATGTATTCACCTTATTCCTCATGGTATAGCAAAACATAAATGCATCGGACATCTTCAAAGTTCATAAAGGTGACTAAATACACATAATTTAAGAACAAGCAATATCAAAATTATGAATCAATCGACAAGTTTTGGGACAATGCACATTAAACTAAGAATGACCACTATGCTCTCTCAATTGGTGCATAAACATAGAAGATGGAGACTCAACATGATGAGGACGCATTCATAGAGTATGATGATTCTGCTTGTTTGAGCTAGAAGGAAATATTGAGCCTCATTGAAAAATATCACAAGGTGAACTCATTCCTAGTTGGACATGATACTTTGATTTATAAGAGCTTTTATACTACCGAAATCATGGTGTTATTGTTTCAATAGATTTGGCATCTATCGGACTAGCGCCAGCGGGAGGAGAGGGAGGAAGGCGACCAAGAGATGGAAGATGCATTAGGAGGAAATAAGGAGAGCAAGCATAATCAAGAAAGATAAGTGGCGCGCCAGGACACGTTTGAGGTGCACCACGACATATGGCCGAACCCATCTATGGGTCGGTATGTATTAGTTTGAGTCAAACCGGGTCAGTTTGGGCCAAGTTACGGGTGTTTTTAGGCCTATTTAGAAGGGAGGACGCCCCAGCCCTCATATATACTCTAGAAGCCGTCACAATTAGGTTAGACCACGTTAAAATAAACTCTAGTTCCAGTTAGATCTTCTACAAGCGATCCTCTGAATTATTCAGCACCAATTCGTATCGATCTAGTGTGTTGCTATTATAATCTGAGTGTGATTAGTTATTCCATTGGGAATTAGCCAATTGCAAGTTTGAGTGTGATCTATTGTTCCATTGGGAATTAGTAGATTGCAATACCGCTTCGTGGTCAATGGCTATGTGCGCAAGTGTGTGGAGTTGCCAATATCCAAAGGGTTGAGAGCTGTTGCATCTGGCAGCAGGGATTAGCCAGAGAGTTCTCAGGTTCATACAAGTTATATTCATCATCTACATCGCCATCTACCCTAGCTCACTGAGAAAGATCGGGCCACCCCATATCATCTTGGTATCAGATTCCAGTGTTTACTTGGTGAGCATCCACAAATCCATTCGCAGATTAGTTCTTGTTTTTGTCCTATACAGAAAAAGGCACAAAAAGATTTGGTTTAGTGTTTTCCATAGCCTAGATAACACTGTTCGTGAGTTCTAGTGGCTGGTCATAGTCTTTTTATGTAGCCTTTCTTCTAAATTTGAGTCGTAGTTTTTGTCTAGTTTTCGACTGTTTTTGTTTCGTAGTCGGAGTTTCTAGTCTATTTCTAGATTGTTCGTCGTGTTCTTGAGTCTTAGATCTATTAGATCCGTTTATCTTTGTAGTCCTAGAGTGGTAGATCCGCTTCCAATAGAGAGAGAAAAAAGAGTACCATCCGTACGTGAGCTTTCTCCTCACGTGAAAGTGAAAAAAATGACAAACAACAACCCATCAGATCCCTCACAATACGTGTGCCTTGCGTGAAAAAATAGATCGCTCGTGCAACCACAGACCCCTCTGCGGTCGTACGTGAAGCGTTCAGATGAAAAAAACGGACTCGCGCCAGACCACAGACCAGTCTGTGCTAGTACGAGAAAAAAATTCTGCCGCCATCCTACCGCGGCGGGATTTTGGGCCTTTTTTCTGCCGTGGCAGAGACCAATTTTCAGGTCAATTTTTTTTCTTTTTGTGTTTATTTTTTTTCCTGAGTCCACATAGCGTACCTATCCTTGTGAGCTTTAGTAAGCCTTTCTTTGTGTCTAAAACTATCCTACGAGACTAGCGTGCTTAGTGCTCTGTGGGTTGCTCAGTTTAGCAATCTTGTGCCTGTTTCGTTGAGATATTACTAGCGTCTCTCCTTGTGCATTGCAACACGAGCGTTCCTTCGACATACCTCAATGTTTGTGCTCTTTTTCATAATTGCAATTGCCCCATTTATCTCCACCGTGTGCATTTTCGTGGGTCTGTTTGTCATACGATCAGCACTAGGATTTCTGAATTGGTGTTGTTAGATATCCCAACCAAGCTCCACCATATACCTTGTTTGTCGTGTGATAGTTTATTGTACCCTTGGTATTCGCTGCATCACATCCATGCACATATTTGTTCATCCAAGTTGGTAAGCTTCTCTAATTTACTTTGGAACGGTAAGATTCCTCTTTCTTCTAGTTGAGTGAGTTGTGAGAGTTTCCACCACCAGATTTTGTTTTGTGCACTAATGTACTAATCATGTCTTCTAGTAGTGTTGATGTGATGCAGATGATTATCTCTTTCCATTACGCTCCTATTGCAGCAACACATTTTGGGAGGAGGAATCAGGAGTGGTACCTACTTCGGGTTTGTTCCACTTCATGACAGAAATCTGTGGTAGACAAGCTGCTACTACCATTGATACTTGTTCTTTCGTGAATTTGATTAGTATTGATGTTGTTGAAAAGCTACAATTATATACATGTGCAATAACATTCCCATTCATGTTAGCAACTTCTGGTCATGCACTACCAATTACTCAGATCGCAAGTGTTCCGCTCACCATTTATGGTCCTAGAAGATATGTTTCTTGTTATGTCGTTCCTAGAGCGTTTAACTCCTTCCATCTCATGTTAGGAACAAAGTGGTGTAAAGAATTCCAGGTTACCTTTGGCAGTGACTATTCTGATCCTTCTATCTTTTGGAATGGTAAGCACACGTGGTTATCACGTACGCATATTAATCAATTTCAGTAGATTAGGCGTCAAAACCTTTGTGCACCTATAACTACCAACATAAAACCACATGTTGATCTTGTCATAGAAGAACCGAGAGTGAGAGTTGATGAGACAAATGAGGTTTCTACTAATGTAATCATCTCTACTCCTAGTGTTGTTTCTTGTGACATGCATGTTGCTTTTGAAGAAAGGGAGCTGTCTATTTTACAACTGCATCACACTATCGTGTATTGTCACTTCAGAAGGATGTCTTAGTACCTACTAAAACTGAGGAGATTGTTGATGACATTGGCACTGATTTGGAGCTTCAGCCAACATGTGCGACATATTGTGAGTCTATTCCTTTACTGAAGCCTCCTTGTGACTTGTCTTGCACTAATGTTACAGCACCATGTGATAGTTTACCAAATTCGAATCTTGATCATGTGGTACTGATTACACATAAGGAAATACTTGTTCGAATACCACCTGCTGATATTGTGTATTCCATCATGCTAGAATGAACCTATGAATGTGAGTTATGCTATGGATAGGATTTCTAAAATTTCATGTCTGAATTCTAGCACAGATTCTCCTCGTTTCACGTTCAATCTAATTGGTGAATATAGCATGAATGAAAATTTTCTTGTGGATCACATATGCATTACTTGTGATGGACTTGCTGATCACAATGTGCGAATTTCTGATTGCTTTGGGACAGTAGCTCATGTTCCAGATAGTATGAATAGACATTCTGCTCTAGTTGATATTGTGCAGCCGGCAAAAGTAACTTTACCTATGTTGGTTGGTTTAGTTTTTCCTAGAATTGGATGTGATTTGTCATATTTTTGTTCTCTGTTCCACGCATTGATGCCTAGTTGCTTCTTACATGCTAGGTATAATACTGAACATAAAACTGATTGCACTATTGTTTGGTCATCTACTTGTTATACATATCAGAGCAGCGCAGTTGAAGCGTAGTATCCACTTTCTCATGATTTGCATTTTTTGAGTTGGGTTGATTTGGCTACCAAGAAATTTGATCATAGATCTTCTGTGAGAACACTAGAGTTCATACTGAACAATAAGAATATATACACATGTGTTTTTCTTTGTGATCCTGACTATGTGAACTTCACTTATATCTGCAATTATGATTGCTGTTAGCTGCAATGGTCATTGCTTCCTGATTTCCAATTGTGTTACATGTTTGTATATTGTCATTCGGGAATAATCATTGTGTTTTCCATACCTAATACCACTGATTATAAATACATCTATTCTGCGTACACGTTGTTTTTTTGTTTATTCCACATTCAGCATATCCAAAGCCGCGGACGGCTTTTATTGAAGAAAGGGAGGATGATGAGGATGCATTCATAGAGTATGATGATTCTGCTTGTTTGAGCTGGAAGAAAATATTGAGTCTCATTGAAAAATATCACAAGGTGAACTCATTCCTAGTTGGACATGATACTTTGATTTATAAGAACTTTTATACTACCTAAATCATGGTGTTATTGTTTAACTAGATTTGGCATCTATCGGACTAGCGACTGCGGGGGGAGAGGGAGGAAGGTGACCGAGAGATGGAAGATGCATTAGGAGGCAATAAGGAGAGAAAGCATAATCAAGAAAGATATGTGGTGCGCCAGGACACGTTTGAGGTGCACCACGACATATGGCATGTGCGCCAAGTAGGTCGAACCCATCTATGGGTCGGTATGTATCAGTTTGAGTCAAACCGGTCAGTTTGGGCCAAGTTATGGCTGTTTTTAGGCCTGTTTAGAGGGGAGGACGCCCCAGCCCTCATATATACTCCAGCAGCTGTCACAATTAGGTTAGACCACGTTAAACTAAACTCTAGTTCCAGTTAGATCTGCTACAAGCGATCCTCTGAATTATTCAGCACCAATTCGTATCGATCTGGTGTGTTGCTACTATAATCTGAGTGTGATTAGTTATTCCATTGGGAATTATCCAATTGCAAGTTTGCGTGTGATCTATTGTTCCACTGGGAATTAGTAGATTGCAATACCGCTTCGTGGTCAGCGGCTATGTGCACAAGTGTGTGGAGTTGTGAATATCCAAAGGGCTGAGAGCTGTTGCATCTGGCAACAGGGATTAGCCGGAGAGTTCTCAGGTTCATACAAGTTATATTCATCATCTACATCGCCATCTACCCCAGCTCACTGAGAAGATCGGGCCACCCCTTATCACAACATAAAAGTAAAAAAGAAAGGCTCTTCATAGAGGGAAGCAGGGATTTCAAGTTTCATAAAGAGCTTCCAAAAATTATGGTACTTATTAGCTTTCAGCTCTCATTGCCCCTATCATAAGCATCTTGGGGTGATTAAGGTTAAAGTGACACAAATATGAGGATATGCTTGACAAGTTATAAGTTGAAAATCGCATACCCCTTGCTTACGAGTATCGAACCTCATGCTACTCAACTTTAGTCACACGTAAGTTCTTGTCATTGGAAGTACATGTGTATCATGGAGAACCGCCAACGGGGTACCCTTTTCCCCATGACACAGGAGCTATCCCATATCAAAATGACAAGGCAACAGACAATGAGCATCTCAGCGATCTTTTTATTTGCTATTTTCATAGGTTTTTATTGAGGATGCTTCATAGAATGCTCACTAAGGTTATGCTGCAAGTTTCCACCATGATTAGGCATGGCTTATGCTAGCCGCCCATACGTTTCTCTAACACACATACAAACTCCATGAGCTTACAAGCTCCCCTTTTATTTCACACCACCGAGATCCATAAACAAAAGAACATGATATCAACTGAATAACAAGTGTAATGTTGAAAGCGTTCCCCATGGTAGCATGGTTCTGCTGATTCACAACTTATAAAGTGCAAGAATATAAGCAACATAGATGGACACAATGGTTCAAGTTTATTAAGTGCAAGAAAATAAAGTATGCCATCAAGTTTGTGAAAGCTTTAATGACTAATTTTCACATAACAAAAGTTTAATTTGGAAGGTAGATAAAAACATGAATATATTTGGAATGGTGTAACACACCATGCATAGGAATTTATAGTGGAATCTTTGGAATAACTTGGTTTCTTGGGGTTTGGATGCATGAATGGAACTCACACTTGGTACAGGTGGAGGCTAGCAAAAGACTGGGAGCGATCAATTAAGAGAGCAATAATGGCCATAATCATGCAAAGCGACAAAACATTATTAATTAAAGCATAAAGTGATATTACAAGTCAAAAACTAAATGATCATAGAGGATAAGGTGACTGGTTCATAGTCTTAACATGGTGTAAGCATGTGCCAAGTCAACCCAAATAAAGCATCAAAGGAGAATACCACAATATTATGCTTTTGTATGCTAAAACAATGCATGATTCTTTCAAGGCACATTAAGCAATCTCAATTGTTTGGAACAAGTCATGCTACAACAATAATCACTAAGCATAACGTCAAAGCAACATCAACCATGACATGATAAAGTCTGGGCCACAGTCAAAACAAGCTCCTTTTGTACCACTTATAAGCATGAAACTTCCTACTCTTTTCCAACACCAATCAACTTATTTGAAACAACATATGAATGCGGGTCCAACCATTTTATTTAAGAAAACCAAAAATAAAAGTAAAAACAAAAACAAAGACGCTCCAAGAACAACACAATTGTGCATGAAACGATAAAAATGAAGTGTTTTGGAAGAAAACCTGAGATTTTTATTGATGAAGAAGGGGATGCCTTGGGCATCCCCAAGATTTGACGCATGTACTTCTTGAATATTTCTTGAGGTGACACGGGTGTCATCCCCAAGCTTGAGCTCTTGTCCATACTTCATCTCATCATATTATTCTTCCCTACACTTGAAAATTTCCTCCATACAAACTTCACACAATCTTCATTAGCAACATTAGTGTACTTAAGATAATAAGTCTTTAGTTTCAGTTTCAACACAAGTAAAACTTCCATTAAAACACATGATACTGTAGTGATTCCTTTTTAAAAGTTTAAGTAATCAAAGAGAACTCAGAGAGAAAGAGATTAAGAGGGAAATGCAAATAATGGCAGAAATCTGTCAAAACAGACCAGCAGGTAAAAACTGATTTTTTCGAAGACCTTTTGTTGCTCAAATCGAAAAGTAACAAACTAACGAAAGTTAGACAACAGCCTGGGTCAGAAGCACAAAACATTACAACTCAAACCGGCGTACAGAGATCTTTCACGATTTTTTACAACGAAGCACAAAAATCTGTTTTGGGACAGCAACTTCCCCAGGCATTACTTCTCTCTCATTAGAGGTTATTCTTGGCAGAAAAACACACAAAAAAGATAAGGAGAGGTTATTACTGAAGCAATAACTTCCAAGACTCAACAAAAGAAAAGCTTACTGAAAATAAAAATAATTTGGGTTATCTCCCAATAGTGCTTTTGTTTAACGCCTTTCAGCAAGGCATAGGAAGCAAGATTCAAGTATTTTCAAATGAAGAAACATTAAGATCAAAAAAAATTTAATAGGAGAGGCAAAATGTATCTTATCTGTCTTCCTAGGGAAGTGTTCTATACCTTTCTTGAGTGGGAATTGATATTTAATGGTGACTTCCTTCATATCAATAATGGCACCAATAGTTCTAAAAAAAGGTCTTCCCAAAATAATAGGACAAGAAGCATTGATATCAACATACAAAACATAGAAATCAACAGGGACATAGGTATTCTTAACCATAATAAGAACATCATTAATACTCCCCATGATTTTCTTTTTAGCATTATCATCAAGTTGGACATCTAAATAACAATATTCCAATGGTGGCAAATCAAGCATTTCATAAATCTTTCTAGGCATAATAGAGACACTAGTACCAATATCACATAAAGCTTTGAGATCAAAATAATTCACTTTCATATTAATCATGGGTTCCCAACCATCTTCTAATTTCTAGGAATAGAAGCTTTATGTTTCAATTTTTCTTCTTCAATTTTTATGAGAGTATTTGTAATGTGTTTTGTAAAGGCCATATTCATAGCACTAGCATGAGGACTTCTGGCAAGCATTTGTAGGAACATAATTACTTCATAAATATTGCAACCATCAAGATCAAAATCAAAATTACCATCCAAGGGAGTATAACTATGTTTCCCATATTTCGAATTTTTTTAGGATTTTTATTGAAAAAGGTTCCATTGGTTTTAGGCATTGTTGCAAATGGAATGGGTACTTCATGTGGTTTGCTAGCATCAAAATTTGTGGTGGTAATAGTACAAATACTACTGTTTCTAGCAATTTCATCTTCTCTTTCCCACTTAAAATGCAATTCAGCTAACAGTCTAACATTTTCATCAATTCTAACTTGTATGGCATTAGTAGCAGCAAAGGGGTTTTCCATAGTTTCAGGTTTAGTAGCCATTTTATTAATCAAAGAGGATTATGCTTTAGACAAAGATGATATTTTTTCCAGCATTCGAACTTTTGGATTGCAAACTAGGAATTTCCCTATTTAAACTCTCAAGTTGATGACTAATATTTTTCAAAATAGTAGAATGTTCCTCCATGGTTTTAGTAAATAATTTATTCTGTTCATATTGCATTTGCATGAAGTTTTTAGTGGCTCTTTAAACTTCTAAAATTCTTTCTTTGCTAGGCATTCCAGATTTACCATGATAACTATTGATATTATTGGGAGGATAAGGCCTATCATTGTTATTACCATAAGCATTGTTGCCAAAATTATTATTTCTAATGAAGTTCACATCAACTTGCTCTTCTTGAGAAACCAAAGAGGCTAAGGGAACATTTTTGGATCAATACGAGCTTTTCCACTAACAAGCATAGACATAATAACATCAATTTTATCACTCAAGGAGGAGGTTTCTTCAACAAAATTTACCTTCTTACCTTGTGGAGCTCTCTCAGTGTGCTATTTAGAATAGTTAACCATCATATTATCAAGGAGCTTTGTTGCAGCACCCAAAGTAATGGTCATAAAGGTGCCTCTAGAAGCATAATCCAATAGATTTCTTGAAGAATAATTCAATCTTGCATAAAAAGTTTGGATAATCATCCAAGCAGTCAGTCCATGAGTGGGGCAATTCTTTACCAAAGATTTCATTCTTTCCCAAGCTTGAGCAACATGTTCATTATCAAATTGTTTAAATTTCATTATTTCACTTCTCATAGATATAATCTTAGCAGGAGGATAATATTTTCCAATGAAAGCATATTTGCATTCAATCCAAGAATCAATACTATTTATAGGTAGGGATAGTACCAATCTTTAGCTTTTCCTCTCAAAGAGAAAGGAAACAATTTAAGCTTAATAATATCTCCATCTATATCCCTATGTTTTTGCATCTCACAAAGTTCAACAAAGTTATTAAGGTGAGCAGCAGCAGCATCAGTACCGACACAAGAGAATTGTTCTTTCATAACAAGATTGAGCAAAACAGGTTTAATTTCAAAGAAAGCAGCTTCAGGAACAGGTGGAGCAATAGGTGTGCACATGAAATCATTGTTGTTTGTGCTAGTGAAGTCACACACCTTAGTATTTTCAGGAGTATTCATTTTTGTAAGATTAAAGCAAGCCAACAGAAATAGAAAATGAAATAGGAACTAATTTTTTGTGTGTTTTGATAAAATAAGCAAACCAGTACAACTAATTTTTTTGTGTTTTTGATAAAAATAAACAAGAAAACTAAGCAAAAAAAAAACAAAGTAAAGAGATTGGTTGTGAGAGACTCCCCTTGCAAGGATCTTCTTTCTCCCTAAAAAATGGCTGACGAGGAGGAAGAGATTGAAGCTGTCCTTAACTCCCCAGCAATGGCGCCAGAAAAAGTGCTTGATGGCTCAAAATGTAGAGCTCGTTGGGACCCCAAGAAGAAGGTATGATGAGCACAATAGCAAGTTTTCCCTCAGTTATGAAACCAAGGTTATTGAACCAGTAGGAGCAAGGAAACAACTCCAAGGTGTTGCTAGCAACTTGGAATCCTGCACAACACAACCACAGAACTTTACCCCAACTTACAGTGAGGTTGTCAATCTCACTGGTTTTGCTGAAAATAAAGGATTAAACATATATTGCGCAACACAAGACGGTTAGATTCGGCTCGCCAAGCCCCTTTTTGCTTTTCCTTTTTAATTATAGATTTGAAGTATGCCCTCTAGTTTAAATCAAAATAAAAATGAAAACTGCACACTTTTTCAGAAATATATATCTTTCCAAATACCTTAGTGTTTTGTTCAACATGTAGAGCCATCCTTGATCCCAAGATAATAATTATTATTTTATGGTAATTAACCAAGTAAATATTATCTTTTGTACAAAGTAAATACCCTAGTAAGTTTTATCTATCCAAATTGAGTATTCTCAACTTCCTCTGGTAGGTATTCAATGCAGCTGTGTCATGACCCTTGGCTCAGGCCAAGTTGAGCCCTAGTTTGACTGTAGTAAAAATGACAAATTAAATTCCTTTTTGACTTTAGAAATTTCTCTAGGCCAAACCATGAAAGGTATGGACCTAATTCCAACTCTCACTGATGACATATATCAGTACCTATCAGAACCTAAGAGCTCAATATTTTTTTGAGCCCCTCATGATTTTTGGTGAATTAAACCTCTCTGCCTAGGGTTAATTCAGTAGATAAAACCTACCAGCTGTTTTACAAATCCAAAAATGGTAAATCCAATTGCTACAGAAAGGTAATTAAAATACCTACCATGTGTGTTTAGAGTCATATTAAAATCTTCTATGGAATAAATATAGTGAAAAAGATAAATTGACTACATAACTGACTCTGGGATTTTCCCAAGGGCATTATGGTAACTATATTGAAGTGTTTCCAACTCTCACAAACTTAAATTTATACCATACCCTCTGAGGACGGATTTAATTGAGCTCCACATGTTTTCTGGTGATTTATTAACTCAAACTAGAGTTTATTCCACTAGAAAAATCATAACTAAATAAAGGAAAGTGCTAAAATAGTGAAACCAGTTTTGGCAGCTTTGTTTCATCAATACCTATCTGATGGTATCATTTTTGTATTTTCATATCATACATACCCAAGCCTTAGTCCAAAACCTCTTCATCAAGTAGTATTTGGCAAATAAACCATAAGGAAATTTCCAGAAAGGCAATCAAAGTATTTCCAAGTACTATGATCTCAATCTATGAAAACCTACTGAATTTAATAATGTGCTGTATGTTTACTTGTTGTATTGCATTGATGCTTGTATGCCTTGTGTTGATTGTGGCAATTTCTTGTTTGCATGTATTCCCCTTGACGACGATAGTTCCAATTATATCGAAAACCCGAAGATGATGTTTTTGATTGTTTATTATGGTATTCTAAGAAGAAGTCCAGGGACACATATTGCCATATTGCTGATATTAGGCAAGCCACCTTCTTGCTCATAAGCCTTGTCCTTCTATTTTACTTATGCATGTTTTCCATAATGTCTATGAAAACTGCATTGTTTTATTATATTAGTGATCTATATCTGGTAGTGGCTTGGCTCCTCCAAACAATTACACATGTGTACTACTAAGTACAACCCCCTTGACAACACCTATTTGTCCCTAGAATGGTAGATGGTGTATAACACCATACCCCTTTGGAGACCCTGTTTTAGCCGAAGCAAAACTATAGGATGGGAAAACCCCGGAAAAGTTTTACAAAATGTTTTATGGTAAAACCTTGGTGAGGTTTGAACTACCAAGAGAAGTTCGAGAAAGGAAAAATGGTTTTGGTTTTGCAAAATGCCAAAGGAATGATGGAGGAGAAAGCTTTACAAAAACGCACCCGGTTCTTTGCAGTTTTGCGAGAACAATTAACCCGTGCAACCACATTACCCCGGAGTGGGACGGGGCTTAACTCAAAGTAATTCACTCTAATATGGGTATTCTCACTACTGCGTATAAGGGATCATGTCCCTCGAATTTAGGCTTGCGTTTACAAAAAGGGTCAACTTTTAGACAGTCACCTGGAGGAAGCAGGATCACCCATGTGAGTGACCGGGCGATACTATGAGCCCTTCATTGAAACTGCACCCTCCAGGTCTTACTAGGGTGCTCTGGTTGGTCCGTGGATCTAGACGTCCCGGTCTTGAGGGGAAAACTCATAGGGTAGGACCTGTGTCAGAGTAGACTCTCTGAGGGTTATGTTTGATTATCCGAATCCCCACATACTTGTGTATGATGATTCGCGGTGAACCACGGCAGATGTATCGAATCTTATGGGTAAAGTGTACAACCTCTATAGAGTGTAAATCTATTCGAATAGCCGTGTCCATGGTATGGACGGTTGGGAAGGTTGCTGTAGAGAGGTGCTGGTTTTGGTTTAAAAAGGGAATTTTAGAAAAGCAAAGGCTTTGGAAATGTTTTGACCATGGGATGGTCGGAAAGGAGGGAAAGGAGTTTGGTCATGGGTTGACCGAAAGGAAGGGAAAAATGGGTGACCCAATCCTAGTGTTTCCAAAACTTTTCAAAAAGGTTTCCAAAATGTTTTACAAAAGTTTTTGGAAAAGATATGTAGATGCTATGTCTACAAGAGAAACTATTGGAGAAAAGAACCCCTCTTGGTGCCCTCCAACTACCACAGCCATACTGCGTATCCTCTTATTATTATTCTTTTAAGGTGGTTTGCAAGTACATTCAAAGTACTCACTGACATTGTCCCTAGCTATTAACTTGGTCAGATATCAAGAAGAAGGTGATGTTGACGACTATGCGAGCTAGGAAGTTCTCCCAGTCAGTTGCATGTACATTGAGGTATGGCTCGGGCTCTATGCTTTGCTAAAGTTCCGCTAATGAATGATTGGTGTAGCCTTAATGGAAAATAAGGAATGACATGTAATTTCTTAAGTAATGGATGTTTACTTTGATACTTGTCGGTTATGTGCCACGACAAACAGATCATGGGATCGTGGTGTATGCATAACAGGGATTCTCGAAGGACTAATATGGGGGGCCCGCAGTGAACATGCCACAAGTCCATCGCTTGTCGTCACAAGGATCTTGACTACTCAAGCCCAAGAACATGAAGATCAAAGATCCAACATCTTCCAAACCCGTGCCAGCATCAATGGGAAATCTATCAAGGTGATCATCCATGGAGGGAGTTGCAATAACCTTGCTAGCATCAAGTTGTGTGAGAAGCTAAACCTCACCCTCCATCCTCACAAGCACCCATACCATGTCTAATGGCTAAGTGACCAAGGCCCATGAAGATCAAGCACACTGTCTCGGTAACTTTCTCTATTGGCCCATACAAAGACATGGTGGAGTGTGATGTAATCCCAATGACGGTTTGCCATATGTTGCTTGGTCGACCATGGAAATTCGACAAAGGTGCTCTACATGATGGTCGCACAAGTGTATACACCTTCAAGTGGCTTAATAATACATGTGTTTTGCAACCAATTACTCATATCCAAATAATTGCAAACAATGCAAAGGCTTTAGCGAGGGCGCAAACCACAACACAAACTTGTGAGAAGAGTGGTGAGCGAGAAAACCACCATATAGCGAGTGAGAGCCACAAGCGTAACTCGAGTGGAAAAACTAAGAGTGTTCTTGCCACCAAAAGTGAGTTGAGAGATGTGAGGAATAACCCATCCATCTTGCACTATGTCCTCGTTTGCAAGGGACTAACGCAAGGAACTAATGACTTGAAAAATATTCCTCCCTCTTTGATGGCTATTTTGCAGGAATTCAGGGATGTATTTCAGGAAGAGCTCCCTCATGGACTTCCTCCTATTCGCGGAATCGACCATCGCATGAACCTCATATCCGGAGCACCTCTTCCAAACCACGTCGCCTACTGCAGGAACCCGGAGGAGACGAAGGAGATCGAGCGTCAAATCAACCAACTCGTCTCCAAAGGTTTGATCTAAGTAAGCACTAGTACAAGTGCGGTACTCGTGATTCTTGTTCCAAAAACGGATGATACGCTGCGGTTATGCATGGACTATCGTCCAGTCAATGCTATCACCGTGCGTTATCGGCATCCCATACCATGTCTCAATGACATGTTTGATGAGTTGTGTGGAGCCACAATTTTCTCGAAAATTGATCTTCGTAGTGGTTACCATCAAATACGTATGGCGGAAGGTGATGAGTGGAAAACCGCCTTTAAGACCAAACTTGGTCTCTATGAATGGTTGGTCATGCCTTTTGGCCTATCTAATGCCCCATCCACCTTCATGCGCCTTATGAATCATATTTTGCGTTCTCTCATTGGAAAAAGTGTTGTTGTCTATTTTGATGATATACTTGTTTATAGCAAGTCACTTGAGGAACATGTTACACATGTCAAGGAGGTCTTGCAAATCCTTAGACTTGAAAAGCTATATGCTAATTTTCCCAAGTGCACTTTTGCTAAAGACAGGTTAATTTTCCTTGGTTTTGTTGTTTCTTCCAATGACATTGAAGTTGATGTTTCTAAAGTGAAAGACATTCGAGATTGTCCCATCCCCACAAATGTGCGTGAACTTCGAAGTTTTCATGGGTTGGTCAGTTTCTCTCGTCACTTTGTGAAAGACTTTTCTACCATTGCTTGTCCTCTCAATGAGTTGACCAAAAAGAATGTCACAATCCTGTGGGGCAAAGCACAACAAAAACCTTTTAATGAGCTTAAAAATCGACTTACCTAATCACCTCTTCTTGCATTACTATTTCACAATAACTTTCGAGATAAAATGTGATGCTAGTGGTATTGGTATTGGAGGAGTCCTTATGCAAAACAGACGTCCTATTGCCTACCATAGCGAGAAACTTGATGGAGCATGCCTCAATTATCCGATTTATGACAAAGAGCTTTTTTCCTTAGTATGTGTCCTTCAAGTTTGGCAACACTACCTTTGTCCTAAGGAATTAATCATACATTCAGACCATGAGTCATTGCAATATCTCAAAGGCCAAGCCAACTTGAGTAAGAGACACGCTAAGTGGGTTGATTTTATGGAGTCTTTTCCTTACATTGTCAAGTACAAGAAGGGAAAAGATAATGTAGTTACAGACGCTTTGTCTCGCAAGCACACAAGCCTTCTTACTCGACTCCAAGTAAACGTGTTGGCTCTTGATGAAATCAAAACTTTGTATGCTTTCGTCCCGTTCTTTGGACCAATTTTCACAAAGTGCTCCATTGATAAAGGAGTTGATGATTTCTACTTGCATAAGGGCTTTGTCTTTAAACAAAACAAGCTTTGCATTCCGAAGTCGTCTCTCCAACTTTTGCTCCTCCAAGAATCACATGGTGGAGGCCTCATGGGTCACTTTGGATGTGACAAGATGTTGGACATGCTCGCCACTCATTACTATTGGCCAAAGATGAAGAGAGATGTGGAGGGCTACATTCAATGATTCATGACATGCATCCAAGATAAGTCTAAGTGATACGGATCACACCGGTGATCCTTGAGTTTTGTCCCGATCTTTCACAGCAAGTCAACCAGGTAGATAATCTCCTAATTACGTGATGAACGCAACCTGAAGAAGAGGAACGAATCCAGCAAGCAACATGGAGAAGATCACCATGCCTCAAACGAAAACACGACAATCCTTGATGAACACAAGAACCTCCGCGACAATATCAATACGATAGATAACACGACATCGCCGTCCCCGGAGGGATGCTCACCAAGAAACTCACATAATAGTTCTAGACTCAATTTCAAGCTAACCCTAAAAACCTTGATTTATAGGACTATATAAAGGCTGCTGGACGTCCAACATAGAGTTGGGGTCAAAACCAAACATATCTCTAACTTTCCTAACTTAAAAGGACTCTATTTGTAAACTAACAGAAAATGTCCATCGACTTGTTTTGGTTGCTGCGCATAGCTCGTAACGAACCAGGAGACTTGCGAGTACCCGTTGGAAAGATCTTGGAATTATCTTTCCAACAAGTACTTATTTGCTTAATTCGGAGTTGGTATGTGGAAACCATGTCCGTTTCAATTTTAGAACTTCTGTCTGTCCGAATTGAACCTTCCTTCTTGGTCGCCTTCCATCTCTCGGTCGCCTTCGTTTTGATGATCTTCTCTTGTGCCTTCCTCCCGCTCCTCCCTCGCGCATATCGTGCCCATATCATCATTCGCCTCTTCAAGAAGCGTTGTCCCCAACGCTTGCGGGTCGGGTCGGAAAGGTGGCGTGATATGAACAATCACTTCACGCGTCTTCGCCATCTTCAAGTCTTGCCTGCCTTCCACTCCGCAACCTCCCTCTCGGCGTGCTTGACTTGAAATAGCCCTTGGCGCCTGCACCTCCTTGCGTCTCCGTACGAGCTTTGACCTAGGCGCCACCGTCTTCTTCGTCTCACTTCTTGTTGGAACCCGTCGTTGCTGAACATGGACCTTCTTTGCACGACCTGACATAAGAGGAGTAATGCCTAGACCACACAACAGACGAACATGTCCATCCTTGCCTCTATGCATCCGCACAACTGTCCCAACAAAATGCCTCATAGGTGTGTTAACAAAACTGCTCTCATTAACCTACTGCACCACATGCACTGGAACATCAGGAGCACAAATATCATCCGTCTGAACACCTGTGTCAACACAAACAACCTTCAGAACACATACTGCAACATCCTTCCTCTCAACAATAAGAGGATGCACTTCAACTGGCTTGTCACTAACAAGTTCCATTGACTTGCCATCTATATGCATAGCTGAAGCAATATCAACATTGTTGCACTGTACATCATGCTCTCCATCCTGCACCTTAGCTAGCCCAGATTTTGGCTTAGCCTTGTGCACCTTCTCCTGATGTACCACCAGCTCTACATCAGACTTTATGTGATCATCCTGCATAGGCTTCAAAGTCTAATGTTTGCCACCATGCACAAAAGAATATGTATTTGCTCTCCCAGCATGTGTAGCGTTGTGATCATACTGCCATGGATGACCAAGTAACAGCCCACATACCTCCAATGGCAACACATCGCACTCAATCTCATCAACGTAATCACCAAATGTAAATGGCACACACACCTTATGAGTTCCCTTCACTATACCATAGATATTTAACCACTGTAGATGCTTAGGTTTAGGAATACGCCATGTGGACAACCCCGACGCTACCACCATTGCCTTGCTAATGCCATTGGTACAGCTCACTCCATCAACAATCAACTTGCATGCTTTGCCTTTGATCATACACTACGCCTGAAATAAATTCCAACGCTGGCCTCTATCAACTGTCATGCAAGCATCGCCTTGTACTTTCTTGAGTTGCAAATTCAGCCCACTCAATGGTACAATATCCTCCATTGTAGTTTCAGCACACACAACAGCCTTGGCAACAACAGGCACTGCCACGCTGACCGGTTGCACTGGAACAACTGCTGGAACCTCCTTGGCAGGAGACGGAATAGATACAACTGCAACCCTGGACAACTGTTGGACTACCTTCATGGGCTTAGTACACAATACCTTACGACGAGGATACATAAAACAGCCACGCAAAAAAATATTGAAGTCATACCAAGTTGCATCTATGATGGCCCTCTCACACATCTCTCTATCCCACCAACGAGCTATCTCCCCATCCACATGTCGCAGTGCAAGAACCACACATGTAGAATCATCTAGATAATCATATGTATGACATCTGTAAAAACCCTCTTTCATGTGACCTTCACACAACTCATATTCAGCATATGTCGCCATGTTGACAAGTTTCCACTTGATGTGAGAATCATCACATACGACACCGTTCAAGATGTCTAGATAATCATTGTACACATCACCATATCTCGTTCCAGAAGTGCACCATTTGCCAAAATAATCACCCTGATATGACGTCATGCTTCCTAGCATGACTGCAAAACAGAAAAATTTCAGGGCCGAATTATTCAGTGTTGGAGGGACGGACTATCCGGGTCGGCCGGATACTCCGGGCAGAACCCGTCGAACACTCCGGTGTGCGGACGTCGAGATCCAATCTGCTCCGCCTTAACTCTTTGATCTCCACCAAGAACACACTCAGCCTATCAATCAACACAATCTCGCCATGAGCAACCTGGTGCTCTGATACCACCTGATACGGATCACACAGGTGATCCTTGAGTTTCGTCCCGATCTTTCACAGCGAGTCAACCAGGTAGGTAATCTCGTAATTACGTGATGAACGCAACCTGAAGAAGAGGAATGAATCCAGCAAGCAACATGGACAAGATCACCACATCTCAAACCAAAACACGACAATCCTTGATGAACACAAGAACCTCCGTGACAATATCAATACGATAGATAACACGGCATCGCTGTCCCCGGAGGGATGGTCACCAAGCACCTCACACAATAGTTTTAGACTCAATTTCAAGCTAACCCTAAAAACCATGATTTATAGGCCTATATAAAGGCTGCTAGACGTTCAACATAGAGTTGGGGTCAAAACCAAACATATATCTAACTATCCTAACTTAAATGGACTCTATTTGTAAACTGACAAAAAACGTCCGTCGACTTGTTTCAGTTGCTGCACACAGCTCGTAATGAACCGGGAGACATATGAGTACCCGTTGGAAAGATCTCGGAATTATCTTTCCAACAAGTACTTATTTGATTAATTCGGAGTTGGTATGTGGAAACCACGTTAGTTTCAATTTCAGAACTTTTGTCTATCCGAATTGAACCTTCCTTCGGCCGCCTTCCATCTCTCGGTCGCCTTCGTTTTGATGATCTTCTCTTGCGCCTTCCTCCTGCTCCTCCCTCGCGCATATCGTGCCCATATCACTAAGTCTAACCTATTTGGTCTTTATATGCCATTGCCTATTACTCATCCACCTTGGTCCGACATTAGCATGGATTTCATGTTAGGATTGTCTAGGTCTAAGCATGGTCATGATTCTATATATGTGGTAGTGGATCACTTTTCAAAGATGGCACACTTTATACCGTGCCACAAGACCGACGATGCTTCACATGTTGACAATTTGTTTTTTAGGGAAATTGTCCATCTTCATAGTGTGCCACGAACAATCGTCTCTGACTACGACGTCAAATTCATGAGCTACTTATGGAAGACCCTCATGGCCAAGCTCGACGTCAAGCTCCTCATCTCTTCCGCATCGCATCTGCAAACTGATGGCCGAACCGAGGTCATCAACCAAAGCCTCGACACTCTCCTTTGTGTGTTGATCAAGAAGAACTTGAAGGATTGGGAGGAATGCATTCCCCACACCGAGTTTTCCTACAACCACGCCAAGCACTCTACAATGAAGATGAGCCATTCATGATTGTCTATGGTTTCGAGCCACTCACCGCGCTCGACATCCTACCACTACCTCTCCATGAGCGCACAAACATGGACGTTGACAAGCGCGTCCAAGCTATGAAGAAGCTTCACGAAGAAACAAGAGCTACTATCAAACAACAAGTCCTTAACCAAGCTTCAAGGTTAAACAAGGACAAGTTGGAGATGATCTTTGAGGAAGGCGACCTTGTGTTTATACACTTGAGAAAGAACCGTTTCCCCAAGGATCGTGATTCAAAGCTAAAACCAAGAGGAGTTGGTCCCTTCAAGGTCATTAGGAGAATTAACAACAAAGCCTACATCATCGACATACCAACCTCCAAGTACCTTGTGAGCAATACATTCAATATCAAGGACCTCTCACCCTACCATGGAGATGTTCAAGATGATAAACTTGAAGAGTCGAGGACGACTCTTTCCCAAGGGGGGGAGCTGATGCAGCCCGTTCTACGGACATCCCTACATCTACACCAACAAGTCCCCCAAGTGGACCAATGACTCGCGCCCGAGCCAGACTCATACAATCTATGGTTAACTCGCTCCTCTCCTCGTGCGACTTTGATACATCCTTGGATGGCTTGCTACTTCATGCAACTTATCTATGCATTACCAGTTATGAAGCCACAACCCATCACCAAGTCCCCATGGATGAAGTACAAGGAGCAAGACGAGAAGAAGTAGTTGGAGATGATCATGCCAAAGTCTCTAGTCCAACAGACTAGAATCTCCGGACCGACACACTGGAGTATCTAGTCCGACACACCGAAGTCTCCGACCCATCTCCGGAGCAGCCTTCGTGTGGGACCCCCGGATTATTCATCCGAGAAATCCTTGTTATGCATTCATCCACGTTCCCATGATCAGTGAGCCGTGGAACATAACAGACAGGTGCCATTACAACAACCGAAACATAACGAATTACAAGACTTACATAATTGCCATAATGGCTACATCATTAATAGCAGCAGAACAACGCCAAGCGCAGAGCCCAATCGTGCCTCAACCTACAGGCCGCTGACTGGGAAGACGGCCTAGCTCGTTGGACGTCACCTTAAACTCCTGAAAGTCTGGCCAAGTAAATAGCCAGGGACACAGCCGTGAGTACGTTTGAATGTACTCGCAAAACCACCAAGATACGGGAACAAGGAAATGCAATTTTTGGCTGTGGCAAGATAGCTCCATCTGGGGTTGCTTTTGAAAAGCCTAAACTAACTTTCAAGTTACGACATCTCCATATCTTTGTTGAAAAAGAGTTTTGAAAACATGCTTTGGTTTTATAAATCCAGACATCTCCATGTCATTGTTGAATTTTTTTTGAAAACAGTTTTGTAGCAAAAACCACTTTTAAACTTCTTCGACCCCTCGGGTCAAAACAAAACCTTAGAACTCGGGTTCCCCCGGAACCTTCGTCCTTGTTGTACTTGTTTCCCAAACAAGCAGAGTTTGGGTACTCCTAGCCAACACCTTTACAACCGTCCTTGACCGTGGACACGGCTATTCGAATAGGTTATACTCTGCAGAGTTTGCACACTTTACCCACAAGAATCAATACATCTGCCGGGATACAACCACGGCCCACTACCACTGTAGATGGGGGATCGGATAATCAAACCTAACCTTTCGCTTGTCTACACTAGCAAAGGCATGCTTTTCCTCTTGGGTTTATCTCCTCGGCAACGCGTATGTGGCTCCCAGCCAAAGTCCTTCCTTCCGTACACGCGCATACCCAAGCCACAACTTGGCGTACACCTTAAATTTGGTGACTCCACTTCCTTCCGTACTACCTATGTCATACCGTCCGCGAGAGACCCAATTGTTGCACCGGACTCCTGATTGTCCAGGCTCATTCTTTCCAAGGCAAGCGACTGGCTTCAGATCCTAGATCTGGGACGCCGGCCCCGGATTCCAAGGATTTCTCCCTATAAGCATGCTAGAAGTTATCTCAGCTAAAGCGGACAAACTACGAGTTAAGCCCCAGCAACCTGGGGTAATGTGGTTATGCGAATAAATTTGTTCCAGTAAAGGCGTAGAACATCCCATCACATCTTCTCGTTTCTCCTCATCACCCTTTTCTTTTGCTAAAACTTCCACTGGGAATGATGCCTCTTCCCAGGGTTTTACAAAGCCGTTTTTGAAACATTTGTAGTGGGGAGAAATCCCAAAACAGTTTATTTTCTCAAAACCAGGGTTTTCCATGGAGGTAGGATGCTAACCACCGTACTCTCGGTCTAAAGGGGATAAATGATGGGTTCATCGGGGTGGTTCCTCGAAGGACACGAAATCATAACTTCGAGGAGCCAAGTTACTATCGCAGCATTTGTAAAACAAGACATGCAGGTAAAGTATGCAATTTATAAAGAGGATATAAAACAGGTAAAAGAGAATAGGACATATAACAGAGTTTAGGAATGGTGGCTTGCCTGTGATCAGCAATAAGTCCATGGACTTCTTCAGATGACCAAGAATACCCAATTATATAATAATAAGAAATCCCTCCCTTCTTGTCGTCAGACACTCACACTATCGTCGTTATCGAATACACATGCAAGCAGACAATACCACAATCAAAACAAGGCATTCAACATCAAACCATACAGCAAACAAACACAAGAGTTACTACTGGACTTGGGAGGTGTTTGGAGAAGTGGGATTCAAATGGTGGAATTTACAAGATTGCCACTGGGTGTTTTCTCTTGGGAGATAGTTGTCTAGGCTAGATATAAGGAACTTGGATTAGGGATCTGTGGTCAGTAGGTTATCAATGGGTAACCATGATGTCCTCAGATAGGTCTTGACAAGACAAAACCAGCCCAAGTGGTTTCACTTGATTATCCCTTTCCTATATTTATTTATGCTCTTTATAGTGGATTAAACGCTAGTTTAAGGAAATAACTCACCAGAAAAGTTTTGGAGCTCCAAAAATTATTTACTTGGATGGTTAGGTAGTACTTGCTGTACTGAACCACCTAGAGTTGGAATAAAGTTAAAAGAATTAACAGAATGCCCTCAAGAAATTCCCAAAGACAGTTCGGTATGATTCTTCTTTTTATTACCAGAGGAACACTACAAGAGATATTGAGTTGGTTCCAAGGGCATGTTCTAGGTATTTATAATACCTTTTGTAGAAATTTGTTTCACTCTGTTTGGAGTTGTAAAACTCCAGGAGTGATTTATTTAGTGCAAATACCCTTTTTAGAAGTATTTAATTCACTAAAATTCAACCAGAGCTCAATAAATTATGAGCTGCTAGGATTTGGTAGATATTGGTACTAGGGTGTACTGGGAGGTGTAATCAGGTCAAAACCACATTTGGTGAGACCTGGGGAAATTATCTAAGGCAGACAAAGGCTGGTTTGGTTATTTTCGTTAGAGGCAGAACACAGTTCACCTTGGCATGAGACCTAGGCTGGATGATAGGTATTTCAAATACCTTCCAGGAGGCCTTTGGTTCATCTGCAATGGATAAGGCTAGCTCACAGAGGAATTTAATTTGTGCAGAAATATACTCTACAGCAGATTAATTACCAGAAATGGGGTTGCCTCTTCATGTTTGAGAAAACATCAGAGAACCACCAGATAATTAGATCTAGTCAATTGGAATTGGTTTACCATTTTATTTGGATTAAATCCTAGCAAGAGATTTTCTAGAAATATAGGTTAGCTAAAAAGAAAAAGAAAAGGAGGGGCAGCGGGCCGGATCTGGGGAGAGCTAGGCCGGCAGGGAGGGAAACGGCCCACGATGCACGGGGCGACGCGCGGGAGCCGGCGGTCGAACCTGCCAGGCAGGGCCCATCAGTCTGCGAGAGAGGGAGGCCTAAAGTGTATAGGCGGATTTTTCGGCCGTTGGATCAAGTGGCGATGGCCGGCGCTTAGTCGTCGTCTACGCGATAGAGGGTGGCCGGCGACGGGAACCCTAGGCGGAGCGGGAGGAGCAGGGAGGATACATGGGGGCTCGGGGGAGGTCGAGGAGGCGGTAGGGGCGACGCAGTGGTCGACGACGAGCCGAACGAGGGGTGGCACGAGGTGGGTTGACGCCGGGAGCTAGCTCGCATGACGGCGGCCGAGGATGAACTCGTCGGTGCTCAACGGTGACGGTGGAGGGGAGGGTCCTAGGCAAAAAGAAGGGTACCGTTAGATGCAGGAGAGCAAGGGGAACTCAGGGGCCAACATGCAAAAGAAACGAGGCAGAGGGGAGAGAGTCTTGCTCGGTTTTTGGAGAGGAGGCCGAGAGCTCCTCTTCTCCTTCCTTCGGATAGAACACGGAGGAGGATGTGGGGGGCTCGGGGAGGCAAGTGGGAGTGCTAGGGGGCAAATGGAGGCAGGAGCGAGCCGGGGAGGGGCTGCTGGCCTTTATACCAAGAGGAGGGAGTGGATGGAGCAATTTACCAAATTGGACAAGGTGGGGAGGGAGTGATGGCCAATGATTGGTCCAGAGGGAGGTGGGCAGGGGTAGGATGGTAATTGGGTCGTGCTGGACCAGAGAGAGAGAGGTGGTGGCATCCGTGGTAAATTAGGTTGATCCTTGTAAGATATTTGTTGTCTCTCTCTCTTACCACTAGTACAAGGGCAAAATGGGGATTTCTTGGGGTGGAGCTACAGTACTAGTCGACCAGGGGTGTGTCTTGATATTGAGGATAAGCATTGATCAAGAATTGATGGAAAATGGAAATGCTTAGAGTGGTGTTGATTTGCTTAAATGACAAATATTGATGTAGTAGAGGGTTGTGAAGGAAGTCTAAAAAGTTACATAGAACCAGAGAAGCAAATGGTACTGATAGATAGATGGGGTAAATATAGACTCCTAGGATTAATTTGAGATTTATTAGAGGAGTTTTAGTCCTCCTAAATCCAATTATTCAAAAAGGACATAAGTGATTTCTAGAAGATCATTTGATAAATTTCCATTGGTCAAGGATGTATTTTGGTGTGGAATGGTCCCAAATGTGAATACACACTTAGGGGAATTTTCCCAAGATTTATTAGGTTATAAAAGTATTTAAAACAATTATTGTTCCAACTCAGCCATTTAAGAAAATGGGCAAAAAGAAATAATAAAGCTTCTCAAAAATATTTATTTTTGAGATGGAAATATAGGGTATGATTTGTGGGACTAACATGAGCCAAATTTGGGGAAGTGTTTTGGTAAAAACCAAATTTTCCTTTATGGAGGGAGTTTTGGAGATTTTGACTACTCAATAAATTAAATAGCTTTGGGGCCTCAATAATTATGGATAATTATTGATAAATATTGAGGATCACGGTAGGTAAGGTGGACAAGGTGTAGCAAGCAATTGCAACCTTGGGGAATGGAAATTCAACTAGAAAAGGATGGAAAACCATGAGTTGATGATCTAGGGTGGTGTTATTTTTATAGCACCAAAACATGCTTGCATCTTGGAGCTGAGAGCTCACCTTGGTGCAAGGGATAGATGGGTGAGTAGACCAACTCATATAGCTGAACATGGCAGGAGGATTTTGAAATAATTGCACTTGAGATGATCTAGGGAGGAGGGCAAACTTTGTTGAAATTAAGGCTGCCATGCAAAGAGAGTCATGATGCTTTATAACCCATGTATGTTTAAGCAGCACAGAGATCCACTTGGGGCGAGTGAAGTAGGTTTTGATATACATCAATGAGTAGAACACAACCACGCAGAGAGTTGGTCGATAGGAGATTATATGAGGATGGGAGCTTCTAGCCAAGTTGGCATGATGACTAGTTTTGCAGGAAATATTATTTTCTTGTCTGCAAAACCATCATGGACAATTATGGTCTGCAAAACCATAATTGAAATTAGAAGAAGACACCCTTGTGATCTCGCTAATTTCTAGTCTCGTGCTCCTTGAGAAAGGAGCTCCAATTATCCCTTACCTTGTTGGAGTTTGCATCATGCCTCCCTCGTTGTACAAGGCCTTGGCATTAGAGCCCCTTGCCAAGACATCAAGATCTCACCAAGACTCCCCACTCGCCATGTCAGTTCGAGAGAGAGAGAGAGAGATCTTCCCCCGACACTGATCCTAGGGATTACGCCAGACCGGTCACCGCCGTCGTGAGCTATTGGTATGTATCGTGTCTTCATGTGTGTGTGTGTGTTCATCGTGTTCTTCGTGTGTGAGTTCGCGGATTTCATCCTCTCCCTCGTCCCCTCCTTGATTTCAATGGATTCGTGAAAGATCAGGTCATCCCCGAAGTTAGCCCTCAATAGAAGATGATGTAGCCCAACATATGGAAATCACCATTGGTCCACATCATGCGACACCAACCACTCCTACAAAGGTGAATTCCTTCCATCTCTCACCATCTCTTGGCTATCATGTGAATGGGATCCTACTTGAGCCAAGTACTTGTTGTATGACTAGGCCTATGATCATGATGCCAAGAGGAGGTGACAAGGATGAACCTGGAGCCAAGACACCCAAGCAAGAGGCCTGGAAAAGAAGATGCAAGAAGCTGCTAGAGCAAGCCTGGAGTCTCTGCCCTGGTGATGGCTGTGATAATACAACTAGCAATATAAATTGTGTCATTTGCCTACCATATCATGCTCCGTGTAACTATTGCTATACTTGATATGCATGATTACTTGTTTTTATTAAATTCAATATGAGCTTTGCACCTTTAGTAGTTTAGGTAGAATTTTATCCATCTTCCTTTTCTTTGACATGTGTGTAGGTGTTTATGATGATTATGGATAAAACAAAGACAAAAGTAACAAAGAGAGCATAGTATGGAGGAGTTGTAGGGACCAAACTTAGCCACTTGAGGTGTTGGAAAAGTGAAAAAATTTCAACTTCTCAAAATATAGATCCAAGACCACAGGGTTGTAGCCATCGACGATACAAATTCAACGAGCCCAAGAACACCCAAAACAGAGTTCGTATGAAGAAATGACGACCAAAATACTAAAGAGTGCTGAAGGTTTAACGACCAACTATACGGCGAGAG
Source organism: Avena eriantha (assembly GCA_910589775.1). Lineage (NCBI taxonomy): Eukaryota > Viridiplantae > Streptophyta > Magnoliopsida > Poales > Poaceae > Avena > Avena eriantha. The sequence continues at coordinate 201,278,923 of OU342745.1, read as the reverse complement.
CAAAAATTCTGGCTGTATAGTTGCCAAAAAGGTCGCAAACGATGGGATTTTGCCCTCCGGAAGCTCCAGAATCTTCCCTAGGTCATATGACGGTATTGGGGGAAACCTAGGGCACCCCCAAGGCCTATATAAAGGAGGGAGGAGTCAAAGAAGAGAGGAGAAGCCACCATACACCATATACAAGATCTAGATCCCATCTACCGCCTCCATGGTGGCGCCCTGCCGCCGTGCCGCCTCCATAACCTCTACAGCTCCACCATGATCCAGATCTCCATCGACACCATCAAGCCATCCAAGCAAGAAGAGGAGGAGAAAGAGGACGCCGCCATCACCACGCCGACGCCACCATCACCACGCCGTCATCACCATCTCCATCGCCGCTACTCCTTCATCCTTCCGTGTCATGATCTCTATGATGGGTTGTAACATGGCTTGAACCCCCTTTTATTAATGTTATGATGATGTGAGTAATTCAAGTGTGCTGTGTTTTAATTAATACGTTTGTGCTTTCTCTTTACATTGTTCTATTCATGATATTATTCTAGTGATTGGAGACGTCCAATCCATTGTTGAGGAATTTACTAGGGATTCACAGAGTGTCACAAAACTTACCATTAGTCTCTGCTCTTCCATGGGTAGAACTAATAGGCTATTTGCTCTAAGTGATTTGCGGAGGCAATAGCAGCTTAGGATGCACCGCCCAGAATTCCCTCAAAATCACTCATGATATAGATAGGTATAGTGTTGTGAATTGCTTGACCTCAAAGTGATAGACGGGATATCTTGTGAGTAGCACACTTGCTTAGGAGTACGGTTGTCCATAGAATTTAATGCCTTTGCTCTGGTTTACCTTGATTGATCTTGTTACCTTAATACACTAATCTCTTACAAGATGACCCATGTCCGAAGAGGGTGTTGTAGCATCCCATCTGTCTAACATCTATAATGCTACATGGTTTAATAATAAAATGCTACTTTCTACATGTATTGTTGCATCATCATTATATCATGCTCATGTCACCATGCCACATTGCATTTGAGCATCATATACAACCCCTTTTCATTTGGTTCTTCTCTCATATGCATTTGTACTCTTATGTTGTAATTGCTTCTTGATATAGTGTATTTGCTTCTTGATAAATTGTTGAACGCCCAAATTGAATTGAGGGCATATCTCTTTAAATCATTCTCTCTACTAACATGGTGTGTTATCTTGACCTCATGATGATCTTGCTCTAAATCCCACCATGCATGGATATATGGGTTTCCATTTATTTTTGCTTGTACTTAATTCTTTCTCATATATCATGTGTGGAGCCATACCACGTTTCAATTGATTCTATTCTAGTTTTCATACATATGTATGTGGCATTCTTTTGCTCTTGGTATTGAATTCATGCCACATATATGCGAAGGGTTCCTTCCACTTTTCATACATGGTTACTTTTTGGTTTAAGCCCAACCAATTTTTAAATGGCATGTACTTATCCAACTCTAGAAACTTGCTTTACCAAATATTTTATTCTCGCACCATTTTCATATTTAGCGTTCTAAAGCTACATATGTTTTCGCTTAATTTTTCTAGTCTAAACTGTCTAATCTAGTATCTATAAATCTACTCCATATTGCACTCATGTGTATAAGCAGTCCACTGTTCTTCTCCCAGCCTCTCACGCCGTCTTCTTCCGCTCTCTCTACGCGAAAACGGGAGAGAGCAGGTAACCGTCCGAGCGTCGTCTGTCGCGTCAACGCCACACCTGGGAGCCGTCCCCTTATCGTCTCGCCAGGGCGCACGAACCCTAACCATCCCGCTCGGTTTCCCCCTCTGTTCCTCCGCCGCACCCCGCCATGGCAGCCACCGTGCGCTGCTTCCTACCGAGGCTACCATCCGCGTCGGGCACCAGGGAGTAGCAAAACAGCCTCGCCTTCCTCTTCCGCATTGAGCACAGCTGAGGAGCACGAGCCGGACCTGCAAGAGTCTCTCCCCTGTCGCCGTCCCTGTCGAGTCCGAGGAGGATCTTCGCCAATCCGCTCCCTCTCTGTCCCGGAGCTCCAGCCCACCTCCGACGCCGTTTCCAGTGGGAGTCGGTCGTGGTGAGAACCACCTTCCCTTCCCCATCCTCCCTGAATCCTCTTCCCCCGCCAATTCGGGGTAATTGCCGTCGGATCGCCTACAACATGCTTCTGCTCGACCCGTTCTGAAGCGATGCGTCTGTCTTGTTTTATAGCCGAGAGCTCCGATCCAGAGTTCTGCCCTTGCTCCTTAGCTCTCTTAGATCCAAGATTCAAGTCCTACGTTAATTGCTTTCATGCCCACCTTTTTATTTCTTTTGTTATCTGAATTTTTTTTTGCCTCTGACCTTGCCACTGTCTCAGCTAGGTGTTCTGCATGTAGACCAAGTCCTTGCCAATGTAACTTGCAGAGAAGCAGCACCCCTAGTTTCAAAAAAAACATACCTCTCAAACCAAAGCCAAGTCAAAATGATTTTAAAACGAAAAAGTAAAGATGTTTGTTTGAATATTCTGAATCTAAATTTATTGTACTATTTGGGTAATCCTGAATAGTCACACTATTGCACATTTTGCCTATTTCTATGGAAAATAAAATAAATCATATCTTTACTTCCATGATATCAAATAATTCAAATAATATATGATCGGAGATCAGAAAGACATAAGGATCATGAATATGCTATTTTAAAGTATATTTTGGGCAATTAAATTTTTCGAAATTACTAAATACCAATAAAAATGTCTTTTCTTAATAAATTCATAACTTTAATTTTGTAATTCCAAAATTGACAAATAATATGTCTAAATCGATCAGCGTGACGAGCACGTTCAGTTTATACATTCCATGATATGAATTGAAGCATGCATCATATAAATACTTTAAACATGAATGGTTTATGCAAGTAAAACTTGACCAAAAAATTAATAAAAGTGCTTATTTCTTGTTTCCACACCTCACCCATGCCATGCTATATTATACCATGAAATTGTGCATCATTCCATCATGGCATTCATTGTTTGCTTGCTGTATATGGTTTATATGATTGTGTAATGTATTTATTTTGGCCCCTTGTGTGTTTGGTTTTTATCCGGATAGACACTGAGCAAGGAGAATACCACGAGACTCAGGAGTATTACCCGAATCCTTCTTACTCTGCAACAGAACTGCTAGGCAAGCATTTCTCCATGCTTGCATACATATAGTACATATGCTTCTATCTTACTCTTGCATCATTGAGACGCAATTGCATTAAATTAAATCCCAAGTATTGCATAGCCTTTACTTTTAAACCCCACTGAAGCTTTTCCCCAATCCTATGAGCCATTACTATAGGAGTTTTTTGAGCCATGCGAGTTGTAGAATTTCATGTGTAGGGTTTGTGCGAATATTTGGATAACGAGGTACCTAAACAACTTAATCTGAGTAGTAATGGGATAACTAATGAAAGAGGCGTCGGTGAGCATTATCTACTATTTGGTTCTTTCAGCTCACTTGTGCCCAATAGGACCCCGAGTACTTGATTCATGTTCCTTGACTATCGCACTATCCTCATGTGGGACCATGAATCCCCTTCGCCTGAGCTTGATTCACACTTTATTTCTTGGGGCCACAGAGTAGTTTTTGGCTTTATTACTATCCTGTACTTATGCCATGCTTTACTGCTTTATTTATAATTGTGTGTGGAGCACCTGTACTATTTAGGATACCTGCGCCACGTTTTGCTATATCGACAAGCCAAGTCACACTTTTGGATTCCCATTCGTTTACCGCCGTCGTCGCAAACCCTAGGTCCGTCTCGGAGCTGGCCAACTTCGTTGCAGGTAGCTTATTGTGGTGGCCCCCTGAAATGATTTATGAATCCTGTGAATGCTTTGTCGTGAGGCCTCATTGCATTCTATTTGGTTCTTCCCGAGGTCAATCATGCGTGTGTTGCTATTTATGCACCCCTGTAGGGTAAATCTTTCTGAAAGCCGTGTCCACGGTTATGGACGATTTGGACCACAGTTTCTCGATCATAGACAAGAATAACTAAAATACCGCCTTGAACTTGACTAAGACATGACTAGTAAATAGTGCAACGTGAAGGAAATATGCCTTGAGAGGCAATAATAAAATTGTTATTATGTATTCCTTGTATATGATAGATGTTTATTTTGCATGCTATAATTGTATTGAAAGGAAACGTCAATACATGTGTGTTTAATAAACAAAAAGGGATTCCTAGTTATGCCTCTCTTCAGACTAGCTCATTGATTAACAAGATGATCAAGGTTTCCTGATCATGGACATTGGATGTTGTTAATAACGAGGTCACAATAGTTGTGAAATCATGTAATAAACATTCATACGAAGTATAGCATTACAATCAAAGTCATTATGTTTACATTGCTATAACATCATACGAAGTAATCTTAGATCTTAGACCATGAGATCATGTTAATTGCTAACACCGGAAGAGTATCTTGATAACATCAAATGTCACACCGTAACAGGGTGACTATAAAGGTGGGTTTAGTGCTACGAAGGTGTTATGTTGAGCTCATGGATCAAGAGTGGAATTTGTCAATCCCGATGACGGATAGATATACTCTGGGCCCTCTCGGTGATATCACATTAAGATAGCTTACAAGCAAGTGATGTGATCACTAGAATGTTATATCACGGGAACGAGAAAAGGGTGCATGTCGGTAACGAGATCAAACTAGGTATTTGGATACCGATGATCGAATCTCGGACATGTATTATATCATGAGACAAAGGGATTAAGTTACTAGCGTTAAAGGTTCTCACGATCACAGAAGTCATCGTTGAATGTGCAGGAGTCAATATGGATCTCCAGGTCCTGCTTCTGATTATTGATCTGAGAGGAGTCTCAATCATGTCTGCATTATTCGTGAACCATAGTGTGACACACTTAAGGGTTACCGGACACCATTTTGGAGGACATATGTTTCAGACGAAAGGATTGCAAAGCACAGGAATTGATTCGATAGAAACCGGAATTGTTTCTGGTGAAATTGCAGAAAGTGATTCTGCATGTGATATTGAAATGTTGCAAGGGGTTTTATGTGAATGTTTGTTAATTAAAGTAATTAACAAAATTCTGAATAAATTTAATAAAAGAGTTTTATTAAATGAGAGAGCATTAAATTTTGAGAAATTTAATGCATTTAAAGTGGAGACTTTAAAAGAGAATGTGAAGGGGCATTTTAATGTGGAGGAGTTACCACCACATGAATAGGGGAGGTGAGGGGTCACCCACCATGAGGCGCCGGCCATGTGGAGGGGCACCCCCCTCCTCCTATAAAAGGCCCCCCTCTCAATACTTCTTCCTCACACCTCCTCGTGAAGGATCTCTGTTCCCCTATAGATATATTCCCCCATGGTCTCGGATTAGCGAGATACATGTTCCCGGTGGCCTTGCGTCTGGAAGGAGTTGTTGCTTCCGCTGATTCGCTGGAGCGAGGAGGTGGAGGTTGTTCGGTGGCTTGAACATGTGTGTGAGGACGGATGCGCTACTGATTTGCGGCACTCAGACTTCCACACGATCTTGAGATCGGCAAGCATACGAATACATCATCCACGACTTCGAACTCGTTAACTAAACTCTGTTGTCTTTGAGGGTAAGTTCTCCATGGATGTATATCCACCCGTTGCTCTGTATCTAGTAGATAGATCTTGGTGTATAGTTCTCATCGTAGGGAATTTTTTGTTTTCTATGCTGCGAACCCAACAGTGGCATCAGAGTCTGATCTATGTGTAGGTGCTTTACACAGGTAGTACACATATGTTTATATGTGGGCGATGATGATCATGTTATTGCATCTTCTATGTATTTTGGATACTAGTGGCATGGTGGGATGAAGCGGCCCGGACCAACCTTACATGTCATCGTACATGAGACTGGTTCCACGACTGACATGCAACTAGTTTTGCATAAGTGGCTAGTGGGTGTCTGTCTCTCCTACTATAGTCAATATCTGATTTACAACAAGTTGCTAATAACTTGGTTATCCTCGTTGTCTTTCATGTTTGTAGGTAAGACCGGTTCTATCTCCAAAAGCCCTAAGCCACGTAAAACTTGCAATTGATAAATTAGAGGCGTCTAGTTTAGATCGTTGCTAGGCTAGTGTCTTGATATGATATTGTTGTAAGTAGATGTATGATAGATATTCTTACAACACACTCAACATGTAAGTTCCATAGACCTTGGCCTTACACACAAAGGAATGATAGAGATCATACCACAATGCAAATGATAGAGATCAAATGCATGGACCATATCATCTCACATTACACATTAGATGTTAGCATATTATACTGCTAGTTTGGCGCTTTTGGTAGCATTGTAAGATGATCCCTCATTTAGATATCAAGATAAAAATGTGTTCTTCCTTCAGTATGCACCGTTCCATGGATCGTGTTTCTAGACATCACGTGGTGATCGGGTGTACTCGACTCCGCGCTTTCATACAACGGGTGTAAGACAGTTTTACACACGCGGGTACTAAGGTTCTTACTTGATGAGCCTAGCATGTACAGACATGGCCTCGGAACACAGACCAAAAGGTTAAGCATGAGTCATATAGTTGATATGATTGCCATATAGATGCTCGCCTTTGAAGCTACACCGACTCACGTGATGATCGGACTTGGTGTAGTGGATTTGGTTCATGTAATCACCAAAAAGACACGAGGGGTGTCGTTTTTGAGTGGGAGTTCATTAGTAATTTTGATTAGTTGAACTCAATCTATCATAAACTTAGTCTAAATAAACTTTACAAATTCTGTTGTAGATGGCACCACCTGCTTTCAATTTCAATGTGTTCATGGAGAAAGAGAAACTTGCTGCGAATGGTAGCAACTTCACCAACTGGGCTATGAATTTGAGGATTCTCCTCACTGCTGCACAAAAGCAATATGTGCTAGAGGCGCCTCTAGGCCCCCCACCAGCTCCTGATGCCCTTGACGAGGAAAAGAATGTCTATATAACTCGTCAGGAGGACCACAACTTAGTTCATTGCGGCATACGGTATGGGCTAGAGACAGAACTTCGAAAGCATTTCGAAAATGGCAATGTCTTTGATACCATGGGAGAATTGAAAATGATTTTCGATACCCATGCTATCGTAGAGAGTTACAATGCTTCTGAAAAGTTCTTTAGTTGCGTGATGGAGGAGAACAACTCCGTAGTGAGCATGTACTCAAAATGTCTGGGTACGCCGATAAGCTTGTGTCCTTGGGAATAACGATTCCCATTGACTTAGGCATACATCGTGTTCTCCAATCTCTGCCACCTAGCTACAAGAGCTTTGTGATGAACTATAACATGCAGGGCATGAAGAAGTCTCTTCCCGAGCTTCTATCAATGCTAAAGACTGCATAAGTGGAGATTAGGAAAGAACAGCAAGTGTTGATGATCAATAAGACCACTGGTTTCAAGAAGGACAAGAAAGGCAAGCAGAAGGAAAAGAAGGGCGGCAAATCTGTTGCCGCACCTGAAATGAAATCCCGAGCTGGCCCTAAGTCTGATACCTAGTGCTACTATTGCAAGGGGACTGGCCCTTGGAAGCGCAACTGCCCCCAGTATTTGGCGGACAAGAAGGCCGGCAAGGCAAACAAAGGTATATGTGATATACATGTTATTGATGTGTACTTGACTAGTGCTCGCAGTAGCACCTGGGTATTTGATACAGGATCGATTGCTAATATATGTAACATGATTCAGGGGTTGCGGAACAAGCGACAGCTAGCAAGGGATGAGGTCATGATGCGGGTCGGCAATGGATCAAGAGTTGATGTGATCGCCATTGGAACGCTACCTCTCCATATGCCGTCGGGATTAGTGATAAATCTAAATAATTGTTATTTTGTGCCTGCACTGAGCATGAACATTGTATCCGGATTGTGTTTGATACAAAGTGGTTATTCCTTTAAATATGAAAACAATGGTTGTTCGATTTATATGGATAATATCTTTTATGGTCATGCACCTGTGTTTAATTGTTTATTTCTGTTGGATCTCGATAGTAGTATTATGCATGTTCATTGTGTTGATGCTAAAAGGGTTAAACTTGATAATGATATATCTACATATATGTGGCACTGTCGTCTAGGTCATATTGGCATTAAACGCATGAAGAAACTCCATTCTGATGGACTTTTGGAATCACTTGATTTTGAATCATTTGATACATGTGAGCCATGCCTTATGGGCAAGCTGACTAGAACGTCGTTTTCCGGTTCAATGGAACGGGCGGCAGATTTATTGGAGATCATACATACTGATGTGTGTGGACCAATGAGTGTGTCAGCGTGAGGTGGATATCGTTATTTTGTTACTTTCACGGATGATTTGAGTAGATACGGGTATATCTGTTTCATGAAACATAAGTCTGAAACCTTTGAAAAGTTCAAGGAATTTCAGAATGAAGTGCAAAATCATCGTAACAGAAAGATCAAATTTCTGTGGTCCGACCGTGGAAGAGAGTATCTTAGTTACGAGTTTAGCACACATATGAAAAATTGTTGAATAGTTTCACAACTCACGCCTGCCGGAACACCACAACGTAATGGTGTGTCAGAATGTCGTAATCATACTTTATTGGATATGGTTCGATCTATGATGTCTGACTAACTTGCCACTGTCATTTTGGGGTTATGCACTGGAAACCACTTCATTCACTTTAAATCAGGCACCATCTAAATCCGTTGAAACGACACCGTATGAATTATGGTTTGGAGACAAACCTAAGCTGTCATTTCTTAAATTTTGGGGGTGCGATGTTTATGTGAAGAAACTTCAGCCGGATAAACTCGACCCCAAAGCGGAAAAATGCGTCTTCATAGGATACCCTAAGGAAATGATTGGGTATACCTTCTATCACATATCCAAGGGCAAGGTTTTTGTTGCCAAGAATGGATCCTTTCTTGAGAAGGAGTTTCTCGCGAAAGTTGTGAGTAGTCGGAAGGTAGAACTCGAAGAGGTTATTGAACCTTCTCTTCATGAAATGGTGAGTAGCGCAGCACCAGAAGTTTTTTCAGAGTTCACTTCACCTAATGAAGAGAGAGCTAATGATATTGTTCATGAAACTCCGAAAGAGGACACTACCGAACCTTGTAGGTCAAGCAGGACACATGCAGCTCCTGAACTGTACGGCAATCATGTTACGAATTTCATGATTGACGAAATAGATGACCTTGTGACGTATGAAGAAGCGATGATGAGCCCGGATTCCAACAAATGGCTAGAAGCCATGAAATCCGAGATGGAATCCATGTACGAAAACAAAGTTTGGACCTTGGTGGACTTACCTCATGATCGAAAGGCCGTTGAGAATAAATGGATTTTAAAAAGAAACACTGATGCTGATGGTAATGTGACCATCTATAAAGCTCGACTTGTCGCAAAGGGGTTTCGACAAATTCAAGGAGTTGACTACGATGAGACATTCTCTCTCGTAGCGATGCTTAAGTCGGTTAGGATTATGTTAGCAATTGCTGCATATTTCGATTATGAAATATGGCAGATGGATGTCAAAACTCCGTTCCTCAATGGTAATATTGAAGAAGAGTTGTATATGATACAACCTAAGGGTTTTGCAATCCTAAGGATTCTGATAAGGTATGCAAACCTCAACGATCCATCTATGGACTGAAGCAAGCATCCTGGAGTTGGAATCTCCATTTTGATGAGGTGATCAAAGAGTTTGGATTTGTCCAAACTTATGGAGAGGCTTGTATTTACAAGAAAGTGAGTGGGAGCAATGTGGCATTTCTAATATTATATGTGGATCACATATTATTGATTGGAAATGATATAGATCTTTTAAATAGTGTTAAAAGTTATCTAAACAGGAAATCCGATGAAAGACCTTGGTGAAGCTTCATATATATGAGGCATTAAAATCTATAGAGATAGATCAAGACGCCTAATTGGGATATCGTAGAGTACATACCTTGATAATATATTAAAGAAGTTTAATATGGACGGAAGTAAGAAGGGGTTCTTACCTATGTTGCAAGGCAAGACATTGAGTAAGACTCAAAGTCCGGCTACGACGGAAGAAAGAGAGATAATGGATAAGATCCCCTATGCTTCAGCCATAGGCTCTATAATGTACGCCATGCTATGTACAAGACCGGATGTGGCACATGCTATTAGTTTGACTAGTAGGTACCAATCTGATCCAGGTTCGGAACACTGGATAACGGTCAAGAATATCCTTAAGTACTTGAGAAGAACTAAGGATATGTTTCTTGTATACAAAGGTGAAGAAGAGCTAGTCGCTAAGTGTTATGTTGATGCTAGCTTTGACACCGATCCGGATGACTCTAAGTCTCAATCTGGATACATATTTCTCTTGAACGGAGCAGCAGTTAGTTGGAGGAGTTCCAAACAACCTGTGGTGGCTGGATCAACGACAGAGGCGGAATATGTTGCTTCTTCAGAAGCGGCGCAGGAAGCGGTTTGGATGAAGGAGTTCATAACGGAACTAGGTGTGGTTCCTAGTGCATTGGACCCAATGGTGATCTATTGTGACAACAATGGAGCCATAGCCAACGCCAAGGAACCAAGGTCTCACAAGAATTCCAAGCATATTAAGCGCCGGTTTCACTCCATCCGCTAGCATGTCAAGGATGGAGATATAAAGATTTGTAAAGTACACACGGACCTAAATGTAGCAGATCCGTTGACTAAAGTTCTCCCTAGGGCAAAACATGATCAACACCAGAAATCCATGGGTGTTAGATTTATCACTATGTAAACTAGATTATTGTCTCTAGTGCAAGTGGGAGACTGAAGGAAATATGCCCTGAGAGGCAATAATAAAGTTGTTATTATGTATTCCTTGTATATGATAGATGTTTATTTTTCATGCTATAATTGTATCAATACATGTGTGTTTAATAAACAAAAGGGGTTCCTAGTTATGCCTCTCTTCAGACTAGCTCGTTGATTAACAAGATGATCAAGGTTTCCTGATCATGGACATTGGATGTTGTTAATAACGAGGTCAAAACATTTGTGAAATGATGTGATGAACATTCATCCGAAGTATAGCATTACGATGAAAGTCATTATATTTACATTCCTATAACATCATACGAAGTAATCTTAGTCCTTAGACCATGAGATCATGTTAATTGCTAACACCGGAAGAGTATCTTGATAACATCAAACGTCACACCGTAACAGGGTGACCATAAAGGTGGGTTCAGTCCTACGAAGGTGTTATGTTGAGGCTCATGGATCAAGAGTGGAATTTGTCAATCCCGATGATGCATAGATATACTATAGGCCCTCTCGGTGATTTCACATTAAGATAGCTTGCAAGCAAGTGATGTGATCAGTAGAATGCTATATCACGGGCGAGAAAAGAGTGCATGTCGGTAACGAGATCAAACTAGGTATTTGGATACCGATGATCGAATCTTAGACATGTATTATATCATGAGACAAAGGGATTAAGTTACTAGCGTTAAAGGTTCTCACGATCACAGAAGTCATCGTTGAATGTGCAGGAGTCAGTATGGATCTCTAGGTCCCGCTTCTGATTATTGATCTGAGAGGATTCTCAATCATGTCTGCATTATTCGTGAACCGTAGGGTGACACACTTAAGGGTTTACCAGACACCATTTTGGAGCACATATGTTTCAGACGAAAGTATTGCAAAGCGCAGGAATTGTTTCGATAGAAACCAGAATAGTTTCGGGTGAAATTGTAGAAAGTGATTCTACATGTGATATTGAAATGTTGCAAGGGGTTTTATGTGAATGTTTGTTAATTAAAGTAATTAAAAAAATTCTGAGTAAATTTAATAAAAGAGTTTTATTAAATGAGAGAGCACTAAATTTGCAGAAATTTAATGCATTTAAAGTGGAGACTTTAAAAGAGAATGTGAAGGGCCTTTTTAATGTGGAGGAGTTACCACCACATGAATGGGGGAGGTGAGGGGTCACCCCCATGAGGCGCCGGCCATGGTGAGGGTCACCGACTCCTCCTATAAAAGGCCCCCCTCTCACTCCTTCTTCCTCACACCTCCTCGTGAAGGATCTCTCTCCCCCTACAGATATATTCCCCCATGGTCTTGGATTAGCGAGATACATGTTCCCGGTGGCCTTGCGACTGGAAGGAGTTGCTGCTTCCGCTGATTCGCTGGAGCGAGGAGGTGGAGGTTGTTCGGTGGCTTGAACGTGTGTGCGAGGACAGATGCGCTGCTGATTTGCGGCGCTCGGACTTCCACACGATCTTGAGATCGGCAAGCGTACGACTACATCATCCACGAGTTCCAACTCGTTAACAAAACTATGTTGTCTTCGAGGGTAAGTTCTCCATGGAAGTATATCCACCCGTTTCTCTTTATCAAGTACATAGATCTTGGCGTATAGTTCTCATCGTAGGAAATTTTTGTTTTCTATGTTGTGAACCCAACACAACGCTCATGGAATGGTTAATAAAATTGCCAAAAGATGGGACGTTCTTCCGCCTTCTCGTCGGTAAGCGAGAAGAAGGACGGGAGAGGTTAATTTTGACATTAATTAACGAGCATCCATCCATCTCCGGTTGGGGCAGATGTGTAGCATGTCTCTATAGAACTTGCTAGATATTATCTTTTGCTGCAATTGCGTCACCCCCAGGTTGTTCCCTTTAGATGCATTAAGACTTGCTGAGTACCCCTAAGGTCTCACACGATAAATATTTGCTTCAGATGGATAGGTATACTCTCAGGAAGGCTAGTGGGTTGAAGAGACCGATGATGGTGGCAATGACTATCAGGTGTAGAGATTCACGGGATGGAGATCTGTGAGATCTGTGGGCGAGGTGTGCTTAGTTCTGTGGAATCTTATGCCAACTCGCTTCTTATTCGTACTCGGATCTTGTATTCCTCTTTCGCTTGATACTCTGTTGTGTGATGTATGAGGAGATATCCTAAACTATTATATCTATCTAGAATATTTGGATCTTGCCGTATGGCATTGAATATTTCTGTTTCTATTGTTTCTAGATGGTGTGACCTTGATGTCTATTGTACGTCGTAGACATATATACTCATTTGTGTATGTCGTGGTCGCGTTACCGGTCGCTTACGCCGCTCGCTCTTGTCCCGATGTTCTTGAAAGTGGATAAGGTGGTCGACCGGTACCTTGCCCTGCTCCGCTTCGACAGGCCTACACGTGGGTGGCCTTGGGCCTCCGTGGTAGAATCCCTTATCCACTTTTGGGTTAATCTAGGCTCGTGCTTAGAGCGTAATGTCCGAGGTATTACAATTGGTATCAGAGCCATTCCGCCCTTTAGGGTCTCAGCCAAGATGGTCATTATCAGTCTAGAAAATATTTTGGTAGCTATGTATACTAGGAAAAAACTAAACGTGAGAGTAGGACTGCTTCCATTTTTCTTCTTACCCACCCACCCACCCTTTTCTGGTATGGAAGTGTAACGTTTGTCTACCCTCTTCACGTGTTTGGGGTTTCCAAAGTACCATAGGATGTGTGTGTAATTCTTTGTCTATCTATTGCATCCAACCTTGTTGTCGCAATCTGCCTTTGGTTATCAACTGTTGGTACATTCCATACTGATAGGCTTTGTGTAAACCGACGCGATCTATCTGATTCTTTGTAAACCGATGCGATATGTCTTACTCTTGGTAACCGACGTGTTCTAGTTAGGTGTGTTCGTTCTGTACCTGTTAATCTCTTCAGTTGTTCGTAAGAAGGATAAGAGTTGGGTTGCGCGTTTTACCTATTCTTGTGCGAAGTAATGCTTTGAGTGCGGGATGGAGTCATGACCATACCACTACTTTTATCATTCGCTCTTGTACATTGAATGGGTGAAGCTCCTAAGCTCTAACTGTTAAGTGGTTTTGCGCATCTAGCTGGTATTTTAATGCCGAAATTTGTGGATTTTTTCTTTGGTAGATATGTGTTCCACACTTCTTTTTAGTCATGTGCGATATGGTAACTATCTTCTAGGTGCTATGAAATTTGCTTGATATTTTAATATCATCTTTGTAAATTGTATTCTTTAATCTTGGTTAATTCTGTTTTAGTGCTATTTTGGATTATTAATAATTCTCCACTATGGTACTAATGCAAAATTTTCCATCAATAACAGGATGCCTCGTCGCAATGATGATGTCCCGGGTTTGCCAGAGCTGGGTGTTGCACTTGTCAGTTTGGCGAATACTTTGGGAACTATGCAGCAAAACCAGCAGAGATTCGAGGAGAGCCTCAGGAGGAATGAGTTCACACCACCTCCCCAGCGTGGCAGCTTGAAGGACTTTCTGAAGTTCGCCCCACGGCACTTCGAGGTGACCGCCGAGCCGCTAGATGCCGACGATTGTCTTTAGGAGATCACGAGGCTACTGGATACCGTAGATGTTGCTGAGCACGACAAGGTCAAGTGCGCTACTCACCTTCTGCATGGGGAAGCCGCTCTTTGGTGGGAGAGCTATCTGAGAGCAAGTCCTCCTAGATTTCAGCCAACATGGGGGCAATTTACTAATGCTTTCAAGGACCAATATGATGAGAACATCCCTATACTTACACCCACCGCTACTATTGAATATGTTCTAGCTGTTGCAAGGAAAGATCAGTCCAATGAGATTAGAATTGGACCCATTACAAGATATCGTGCTAAGCTAGTTGAACAATAGGTGAATTCAGTCCTAAACTAATCTGGTACTTTAATTGATGAGAACTTTATACTACCTAAGTCTATGCATTTATGTATGATCAAGTTTGTTGGAGAAGCAAGCATGGCGCGAGGAGGAGAAGGGCTACAAGAGAAGCCCAGCATGATGATCGCCCAAGGATGCGCGAGGGAGGAGAGGGAGGAAGGCGCAAGAGAAGATCATCAAGACGAAGGCAAGAAGCTCTGTAGCAACCAGAGTGTCCGGCCGAGTCCACTCGGACTATTCGGCATGCCCGGGAAAAGAATTGGTGTGGACAATCGGTACACCAAATCGGATACTACCCGGACACCACCCGGAAACTTTGAAGATTCCAGGCGGACCAGACTGTCCGGCTGACTCCACCTGGAGTGTCCAGCCAGACTGGAATGTCCGGCCCATTTCCACCGGACTATTCGCCTGCCGACCGAATCTAGTCCATGTCGGCATGTATCAGTTTGAGTCGTACGCGTCTTAGTTTCGGTTTCTAGCCACCCTAGCCGCCCTTATAATCCCTGGGACGCCCCATAGTTAGGGTTGAGACCACTTTAAAACTATTTTGGAGTTGTTTCTTATTAGAACCTCTAGAATTACCTTGTGATCGAATTATCTACTACAATTGAGTGTGATCTGTTGTTCCATTAGGAATTAGTAGATTGCAAACTACCGTCCGTGGTCGACGGCTATGTGTGCAAGAGCATGGTGTTGTGAATATCCCACGGGGTTCAAGAGCTGTTGCATTGGCATCAGGGTTTGACTGGGAGAGTTCATATCTACAGGCTAGTTATGTATCCACCATTATCATCATCGATAATTGCTTGCTGAGAAGATCGGGCCACCCCATATCATCTTGGTATCAGATTTCCTTGTTTACTTGGTGAGCATCCACAAATCCATCCATAGATTAGTTTATTTTCAGTCCTATACAGAAAAAGTCTTACAAAAGGATTTGCCATAGACTAGATTGCATTGTTTTCGAGTTTTAGTTGTTGATCATGTCTTATCGTAGATCCTATCAACACCAATGTCACAGCCTTGCAGCATTCTATTGAGGCTTTAGCAGTAGCACTTGAGCAACGGTAACAACAACCACTTGAAGATACCATTGATGAAGATGCCGAAGAAAGTGTTGTTGGTACTACCCCAAATCTTGGCAGGGGACATGCTAATCCCCCTGCACCCGCGCCTGCACCTGCTTATGCACGCGGTTTTTCTCCTATTGGGCGTGCTCAACGTGTCCCTAACCAAGCCGTTGATGATGGTTTGGGAAAGCTAAAATTCTCAATTCCCAAGTGTGATGGCTCACTTGATCCTAAAGATTACCTCACATGGGAGTTGAAGATCGAGAAGCTCTGGCGTTTGTATGATTATACAGAAGACAAGAAGATAAAGCTTGCAGCATCAAAATTTGATGGATATGCTTTGCGTTGGTGGGATGCTATTGTGCAAAATAGAAGGGATGACAATGAACTTCCTGTGATGACTTGGTGCGAGATGAAGCACATCATGAAGGACCGTTTTGTACCCACTAACTACTTGCGTTCATTTTTTGACAAGTTGACACAATTGAGGCAAGGAACTATGTCAGTTGATGAGTACTACATGGAGAAGGAGATGCTTATGCAGCGTGCTAGAGTTCATGAATCCCTTGAGATGACCATGCAGCGATTTCTCAACAATTTGAAGTTACCAATCAAGAGCATTGTTCATCATCACAAGTACGAGACTATGAATGAACTATTGCATCATGCTAGAGAGGCCGAATCACAGTTAGATGAAGAAGTGAAGGCACGTGCGAGGTTCCTGTCTACTAATCATTTTTCAGCCAGGTCTACACCGCCACCTATGGCGCCATCTACAGCGGCTGCTAGCCACCCTTCACCATCTTCGGCCAAGCTAGCTCCCACGCCATCTTATGGTTCTAATGCTAAGAAACCCGTTGCTCCTGCTGATAGCTCGGGTTCCAATATGTCAATCGCACATACTCGTGATGTGGAGTGCCATACTTGTGGAGGTAGAGGCCACTACAAGCGTGATTGTCCAAACCGCAAGGTTATGTTTGTCAATGAACAAGGTGATTATGCGAGTGGAGATGAAGTTGATCCTACTTGCGATGATGGTTATGATAGCGAGGAAGGTATGGATGTTTTCCCTGAGCACACCAACCATTGTGGTGTCTCCACGTATCCTTAGTGTGCAGCCTATTGTTGATTTTCAACGTTGCAACTAGTTCCAAACAAAAGCACTCGTTGGCCCTAACAAACCTTGCAAAGTAATCATTGGTGGAGGTAGCTGCAGAAATCTTACAAGCAAGGAGTTATGTGCCAAGCTAAATCTGATTTATTTACCTCATCCCAAGCCATACTACATACAATGGTTGAGTGACAATGGTGAGATGAAGGTAAACCATATGGTATGTGTTCCATATCTCGTTACTTCGCAAATGCCTAGAAGTTCCACAGAAGATCGAAGTGCTCAAGAACATCGATCACCGAGCCGTAGATATCAACAAGGATCTAACCTATCGTGAAGTGCCCATTCGTATTTTGGAAAAAGCCTTCAGAACCACCAGGACCTGGAGTATCAAGTTTCTCAAGATCCAGTGGAGCAACCATACCGAAGAAGAAGCTACATGGGAGCGAGAAGATTACATTCGGACTAAATTTCCAGAACTCTTTGGTTCCTAGTTTTTCTTAAATCTCGGGACGAGATTTTGTTTAAGGAGGGAAGGTTTGTAACACCCCAAATCTTTTAAACAAGATTATCAAGTTCTAATCACCCAAACTTAGGGTTAACAAAAACTTTTATTCCAAAAATATATATGAATGCATGTGTGTGTTTGCATTAATGTGTGATTGATTGAAATTGCCATGTTTGCTTGCTACAAATGATAAGAAATGGTTTAAAGGTGAATACTACATCATCTAGGCCAATTACAAACAAAATCAAAAGAAAAAGAAATCAAATATGAATTAATTAAGCTAATGGTCATTTTGACCAAAGTTAACCAGTAGGCCACTTTGAGTGTTCCTAGAAGAGATTTTCTAACAGAAACAATTCTACTTCTATTAACCCCTTACTAGACCAACTAAAAGTGAATCCAAGCCCACTTTACAAAGCCACAGAAACTATTTTCAAATCTATTTAATGGACAATTAAAATTTGAATCTAGTTCATATGGTAAGATCACCATTTTACAAAACCTATCAAACCAATTCCACTTGACTTATCCAAGCAAGCATAGACACTCAAGCATAAGACCAAACCACTCACCAAATTTCATTTGAAAATTTCAAACTAAAGTTCTTGCGGCCATTTCATTAAACACCTTGCTTACCCTAATTAAGCACTGCCTAACTTCACTATTTTGGAGCAGTGATCATCCAGCCCACTGTCCCCTCTTCACTCCCTTTTCTCCCCTAGTGTCTAGCCAGCACCACACCAGCTCCCCCTTAGCCGTTGCTCCAGTGCAGCGCCGCCCGAAAGTGGTCATCGCCAGCTGACAGTGGACAGCACGACAGAGGCCACGCCGCCCTAGCCCACGACACGCACCATACACGCCACCGTCCACTGCCACCCCTTGTCCAAGCCATGACCACAACCTGGCCCTGGACCATCCTAGCGACACCGCACCTAGTGTCTCTACGCCGTGCCGAGAACGCGCAAGAGCGCCGCGCCTGACCAGCTTGCACAGACCGCGCCTCGCTCTCTCCGCGCACGCGTAGACTCGCCATGATCACAGCCAGCTCCTAGACACCCATGTTCGTTGTCGCACGACCCGTAGCTCCCGTATGCCGCCTCGAACACCGCCGCTGCCGCGTTGAGCATCGCACGCGCCCGACCAACCTGGATCGCCTCGTGTCGTGCCATTACTTCTGTGATAACCGCCAGGTAACAACACATCGTCCCCTACCCACAGCCACGCCGCTAGCCGCCTGTATCATCGTCATCGACGAGCCCGAGCCCATGCCGCAATGTCACCTTGCCGTTGTATAAATAGAGACCCCTCCACCTCTTTTCTCCACACCAACACACTCCGCACTCCTCACTGACTCTCCCACACTTTTCTCCGAAGCAAGGCGAGCTTTGCTTCGCTAGAATTTAGTCGGAGCCCGCCACTTCAGGAGGAGAAGGGCGCCATCGATTGGAGCTTCCCCAGGACCTGCCGCGGCCACCGTTCAAACCACCGTATTTGACAACGTCGTTCACCCCCATCGCCGACCCTAGCTGGAGCCCAGGTGAGCCTCGCCAGACCCCCACCGCCACGGTAGGTTTACATCTGCGCCGGAGCTGTTCGTCATCCATGATGAACCACGGCCCTTGATCTTAGTTCGAATCGTAGGGCTCTGGTTGAAAGATACCGCTTCGGGTTAATACAGTCACTGACTAGTGGGTCTATTTTGTCAGTAGTCTGCTGTGTTGTGCTGTGCAGATTGGGCCGGCCCGTTTAGTTTCCCGCGCAGGCCTGGTAATTCAAATTAGTATTTTCCAATTTAGTTAAAACCATATTCTGTCAGTAGATTCAAAAATCAATTCAAACAGATTCACTGAACCAAATTGAATAATTAAAATTTTGTTAGAAAGGTATTCAAATTATCTATCCAAGCCCGTTGGATTCAAATCATTTGGAGTTAGAGATCACCTATAGTAAAAATAACAAGACAACGACTTTTACAACTTCAAACATTATTCAAAAATCAACCATAAATGCTTTTGAGTTGATTCCAACTCTAAAAAATCACATTTGATGAGATCTATCTGAATATGTAAAAATATTGAGGTTTTGATGCAGTGACTTTGGACTAGTACCAAAAGAATGCTATATATGCATTTCTAGTCACTTTAATTCTATTAAATAATAATCTTAAACTTTATAAAATATGACCAACACTTTAAATCACATTCCCATGTATTAGAATATGTGGTGATGACATGTGTCAACATGATCCCATATTTTAATTAGAGAATATTAAATCTTAAGTAAATTTTCAATGAGTAGAAATTACTTTTCTAAAATAAAAGAAATAAGACTAGGCTTTTATTTCATGTGATGATTGTGATGATGCTAGATCATCTAATGTGAGCCTTAGAGTGCTAAATAGAAGTAGTTAAGTATTGTTTTGTTATTGTGTACCTCGTATTCATTTATAGACGAGAGTATCGACCCGGGATACGAAGAGGAGGAGTTCTACCAAGAAGAAGAAGAAGAAAGCTTCAACCACTGCACTACTCAAGGCAAGCCTAACACTACAAGTTAACTATGAAAGTTAACACTTGCCCACCTCATAACTTAAGCAAAATGCATTAGGCATGCTTTGGTTATACAACTTTGATTATACCAATCGCAAGTTTTATTTGCAAGCTTTATTCTTTTACTTTACCAAAGTTCTTTACTTTTAGTTAGTGCTTTGCGAGTATTGGAAAAATAGAATAGGTACCATAAAGAGTTTAAAACTAGGCCTAACTAGTTATACCTAGATGTCATTCCATGGCATGAGATTGGAGATTAGCACCCCTCATTAGTGAACACTCTTAACTTTAGTGGCTAGTGCTAAGCATAAAAGTTGATGACTTTAGATGGGAATACTTAGTGAAAATGATTATGAAAACCTTGGAATGATGTTTCATTCTATTGAGATGTTTTGACATGTGTTGAGAAACACAATGGTTTGATGATGAAAATGTTGAGGCATGAGCCTTAGCCCTTTTTAAAAACCGATGGTTGGGTTCGGATGCGATACCATTCCAATTTTACCGTACAACCACAATACCTGAATTGGGTAGGGCTTAGCCGAAAGTTTATATGCCTTAGTATGGGTTCCCTCACAGAAGAGGTTTGAGCTGAGGCTACCTCGTGGTGAATGTCCACCTATGTAGTGCCCAGGATGGCAGATGGCCATGACTGGGAGGCTAAGCTCATAGGGGAGGTGCCTATACTAGGGTGTGTAATTGAAAGGTTATGATTGATTATCCGCATATTAAGTATGATTGATTCAGGGTTATCCCTGATGGATGTATCAAATTTTGTGGTGAAAGTGTACCACCTCCGCGGAGTTTCAAACTATTCGCATAGCCGCGTCCGCGGTCATGGACAGTTGGAGTGGCCATACTGTTCCGCCGTCAAATGTTTTCAAAATGACTTGTGACATGAAATATGACTTTGACTTGACCACAACAGGGTTGTGAATATGAAAACTAGCTTACCACTTAAGTACTTTAGAACATTAAGTTAGTCTTCTTTACTTCTAAACTCAGTTTAGATAAACCTGGATTTTTGCCAATAAACCTAGAGCTTAAGATTCCTATTAGAACTACCTTACTTGTTAGTGATAGTTTGCGAGTACTTAAAGAGTACTCATGGCTTTATCCCTGGCTATTCCCATGGCCAGACTATGAGGAGGACGACCATGATGATAGATAGCAATAGGTCTACGACAACTAGGATCATCTCCCATCATAAGCGTTGCATGTGACCCTGTGATGACCCACAAGTATAGGGGGTGTATCGCAGTATTTTCGAGGGAAGTGAAACCCAATTTATTGATTCGACACAAGGGGAGCCAAAGAATATTTATAAGATTTAACAACTGAGTTGTCAATTCAGCTGCACCTGGAAACAATCTTGCTCATAGTGGGTTTATCAGTAGCAACAGTTTTGTAGTAGGAATAGTAAAGTAGCAGTAGTAGTAAAGTAAAGACAGCAGTAACAATAGCAGCAAACAGTGGGATTCGAGTGCGGTAGGCATAGGGATGGATGGACGGGCGTTGCATGGACAAGACAATTCACATAGCAATCAGAACAAAGGGCAATTGCAGATAAATAAGATAAAAGCACCCAAGTACTAGATAATCCTAGGCATGTGTTCCATATATAGTCATACGTGCTTGCAATGAGAACTTGCACTACATCTTTTGTCCTGCCAGCCCGTTTGCAGCGAGGCCTCAAGGGAACTACTGGTAATTAAGGTGCTCCTTTTAATAGAGCACCGGAGCAAAGCATTAACACTCCGTGAACACATGTGATCCTCACATCAAAGCCATTCCCTCCGGTTATCCCGATTTCTGCCACTTCGGGGCCATTGGTTTCGGACAACAACGTGTGTATACAACTTGCACATAAGACCATAAACAATACTATCATAATGAATCAATAACATGCTCAGATCTGAAATCATGGCACTCGGGCCCTAGTGACAAGCATTAAGCATAACAAGTTGCAACAAAGTCAAAAAGCACTAATAGAAGATACTAGGCAGCATGCCCTAATAATCTGATGCCATTACATGAATGATCTCATCCAATCCCTACCATCCCCATAGCCTACATCGGGGATTACTCACTCATAGATGGGGGAAACATGGATGGTCGATGGAGAAGCGATGGTGATGATGATGGTGATGATCTCCTCCAATTCCTCGTCCCTGCAGGGTGCCAGAACAGAGTTTCTGGTACTGTTTCGTGGAATCTGGTGGTGGCGGCGGAGCGGAACTCCTTCTGGAAAAACGTCGACCCCCCTGGAGTTTTTAGGTCAGAAGGCTTCTTATAGGCAAAGAGGGATACCGAGGGGGTGCCGGAGGGGCCCACACGATGCCCTGGCACGGCCTGGGGGGACCTGTGCCTGGGGGGTGTGGCCAGGCCCTGGCCCTCCTCTGTCTCGTATTCTGGCTCCATTAGTCTTCCTGTAAAATAGGCACTTTGGCTTTTGTCCCGTCCAATTTCAAGAATATTCATTTTCTGACTTTCCTGGAACCAAAAAAACAGAAAACAGGCAGCTGGCACTGTGGCTCTTGTTAATAGGTTAGTCTAAGAAATCATATGTAAATTACTCCAGAGTGTGTACAAAACACAAGAAAGTGGATAAAACCAAGCATGGAACATCAAAAATTATAGATACATTTGCAATGTATCAACATCCCCAAGCTTAACTCCTGCTCATCCTCGAGTAGGTAAGTGATAAAAAGAAAGAATAATTTTTGAGGTGACATGCACCATCAAAGACTTGATCAAAGTATTTGTAAAACATTCAAAGCTAGGATCATATTACTTCAATCATAACATGAAAGACAAAGTTCTAGCAATAAGACAGAGAAACTATAATGCAACATGAAAAGGCACAAGCAAAATATTCATGAATAACAATGCTTTGCAAGACGTTTGTTTGTTTCACATAAAGAAAACACATCGTAATAGTATTCAACTTGTCCCTCATAAAGTAGCAAATATAAATGCATAGGACACCTTCAAAGTTCATAAGAGTGACTATATATAAATAGTTTAAAACAAGCAATATCAAGTTATGCATCAGTCAACTAGTCTTGGGATAATGCACATATAACTAAGAATGGCCACTATGCTCTCAAAGTAGGTGCATAAAGATAGAAGGTGGAGACTCAATATAATGGTGGAAGAAAGGCCTTCATATAAGGAAGCAGAGATTCAAGTTTCATAAAGAGCTTCCAAAAATTATGGTACTTAATAGCTTTCAGCTCTCATTGCCCCTATCATAAGCATCTTGAAGTGATTAAGGTTAAAGTGAACAAACTATGGTGTTCATGCTTGACGAAGTATAAGTTAGAAACCTCATGTCCCTTGAATACGAGGGCCGCTCCTCATGCTACTCAAGTTTAGTTACCGGTAAGTTCTTGTCATCGTAAGTACATGTGTATCATAGAGAACCGCCAACGGGGTACCCCTTGCCCGATGATATGGAAGAATCCCCATATCAAAATGACAAGGCAAGCAGACAACGAGCATCTCAGCAATCTTCTTATTTACCATGGGAATATGGTGCTTTTTTCTCTCTTTCCTCTTTTCATAATATCTTTTTTTTTCTTTTTCTCTTTTTTCTCAATATAGGACTCTTTTTTTATAAGAAGAATGCTTCATAGACAGCTCATTATGGTTACGCTGCAGGTTTCCACCATGTCAGCATGGATTAGACTAGCGGCCCAGGCGTTTCTCTAACACATATACATAACTCCATGGACTTACAAGCTCCTCTTTCATTTCACACCGATGACATCCATATACAAAAGAGCATGATATCAACTAGGTACAAGTACCAAGTGCAATGTTGAAAGCGTTCCCCATGACAGCATGGTTCTGCTAATTCCCAACAAATAAGTGCAAGCATATACAACATAGACGACACAAAGGTTCAAGTTTATTAAGGGCAAGAAAAGTAAAGTGTGCCATCAAGTTCGTTAGAGCTTTAATCACCAGTTTTCTCATAACAAGTTTAATTTGGAAGGTAGACAAAAACATGAATATACTTGGAATAGCAAATGCTAGTAGGTAGGTATGGTGGACTCTTTGGAATAACTTGGTTTAAGGAGTTGGATGAATGAGTGGAACTCATAATTGGTTGTGGAGGCTAGCAAAAGACTAGGAACGATAAACTAAGAGAGCAATAATGGCCATAATCATGCAGAGCGACAAAACATCATTGATCAAAGCATAAAGTGATACTACAAGTTGAAAACTAAAGGATCATAAAGGCTTATGGTGACTTGGGATAGTCATAACATGGTGTGAGCATGTGCCAAGTCAACCCAAATAAAGCATCAAAGGAGAATACCACAATACTATGCTTTAATATGCTAAAACAACGCATGATTCATCCAAGGCACATTAAGCAATCTCAATTGTTTATAACAAGTCATGCTACAGCAAATAATACTAAGCATAAAGCCATAACAATATCAAGCATGGCATGACAAAGCATAGGCCACAGTCAAAAACAAGCTCTCTTTACCACTTAAGCATGAACTTTCCTACTCTTTTCCAAACCAAACCAAACTATTTGCAAACCAATGTATGAAAGAGGGGGTCCAAAAAATGTATTCAGCAAACTAAGAAAACCATAGCAAACGAAAAACCAAAATGAAAACAAAAAAGAAGACGCTCTAAGAATAACACAACTGTGCATGAAACAATAAAAATGAAGCGTTTGGAAGAAACCTAGGATTTTTATTGATGAAGAAGGGGATGCCTTCGGCATCCCCAAGATTTTATGCTTGTACTTCTTGGATATTCCTTGGGGTGACACGCATGGCATCCCCAAGCTTGAGCTTTAGTCCATCCTTCATCTCATTACTCATTCCTTCCATACACCTGAAATTTTTCCTTCATACAAAACTTCACACAATCTTTATTAGCAACATTAGTGCACTGAAGATAAATAAGTCTTAAATTCAGTTCTAACATCAAATAAACTTCCATTAGAACACTATATACTTAAGTACTTCCCTCAAAAATCTCAATTCCCCAAAAGAACTCAAAAAGGAACCAACAAGAAGCAAATGCAGAAATCTGTCAAAACAGACCAGCAGGTAAAGACGGATTTTTTCGAAGACCTTGTGTTGCTCCAGTCGAAAAGTGTTGAACTAACAGAAGTTAGATAACAACCTGGGTCAGAAGTAGAAAAATTCATGCCTCAAAAGGACGTACAGAGATTTTACACGAATTTTTACGGTGAAGCACAAAAATCTGTTTCAGGACAGCAACTTTCCCAACCATTACTTCTCTCTCATTAGAGGATATTCTTGGCATAAAAAGCAAATAAAAAGGATAAAGAGCGATTATTACTAAAGTAATAACTTCCAAGACTCATCTAAAACTTTTGGGTTATCTCCCAATAAGTACTTTTCTTTAACGCCTTTAAGTTAGGCATAAGCAAAAACTAAAATGGATAGAATAGAAGTAAGCTGAGATAATCATGGTGAAAACATTGTTTTGTTCAATGAAATCCTTTTGTTAACAAGGTTGATCAGGTATTTCTACCAAAACAATTTCATATGAGACAAAACTTTATATTCCACTAATGATTATGTTACCTCAACCTTGATAGCAATGGTCCCAATCATAATAGTTTCAAATTTTTTCTCTTAGTATGGGACAATATATTTCTCCAACTTGAATGCCCTCAACATGTTCAATTGAATTCAAAACCATAAGTCCTATCAATCTTCTTGGGGAAATAGACAGTATGTTCCTTGTCATTAACATTGAAGGTCACCTTCCCTTGATTACAATTAATAACAGCTCCTGTAGTATTTAAGAAAAGGTCTCCCAAGAATAATAGACATATTATCATCTTCAAGCATGATAGTTTGAGAGGATGCTCACATAAGAAATATGAGTTGAAGTAAAAGAGAGCATCAAGGAGCAAATTAAAAACACATTTAAGTCTAACCCACTTCCTATGCATAGGAATCGTGTATGCAAATAAATTCGCAAGGAACAAAGTGACAGGCATAGGAAGATAAAACAAGAGTGACTTCAAAACTTTCAGCACATAGAGAGGTGTTTCAATACCATGAAAGCTTCTACAACCATATTTTCCTCCCTCATAATAATTTTCAGTAGCCTCATGAATAAACTCAACAATATAACTATCACATAAAGCATGCTTTTCATGTTCTACCAAAACATAATTTTTATCCAGCTCAAAAATAGTGAGATTAAAACCTTCAAACCCACTTTTAACAATTCTATAACAAGATGACTGATCATTCAATATAGGACCATCATCTAGAGCTTTATCATAAACAATTTCTAAGCAAAACTCTTTAGTGCCATGCATCTCAAAGTTAGGCATAAATAAAGGATTATCATAGATAACATGAGCATAACATTCATCCTCCTTTGGTAATCATGGGGGAAAATCAAATAATGTAAGGGATAAAGAGTTACTCTCATTAGAAGGTAGGCATGGGTAGCTAATCCATTATTCATCCTTTTATTCATCACTCTCCTCCTCTTTTTCATCTAATGAGCTTTCAGGTTCATCAATTTCTTATTCCATAAGATCCTGCAAGGCATTAGTCTCTTCCATTTGTGGAAAGCATCTATTAATATATTCAAGAATATAGCCATTTTCTTCCTTGTAATTATCAAAGCAAAATCTAAGTATATCATAAACCTCATGTTTATAAGGGGAATCATCAATATTTTCAAGCAAACTTGCAAGTTCAAATGCACCCTTCCAAGCAATAAATTCTTCAATTTGTTCCACATCATAAAAGTCATAATTTCCTTTAACATAAGAAGATATGGTAACATTATCATTATACTCACATTGAAAAGTGAGGTGTTTATACCTCTTACAGCAACAAGATTTATCAAAGCAATAAGTAACATTATAAGTAGAGCACATGTTTATAGCAATGGTATACAATTTATCAATTTGTTCCCATAAGTGTTTCCCTTTTGGTGACAAGCGGTGTTCCTTATAATAATATTTTTGATCTTCCGTGAACCCACCTTGCCAATAAGATTCAGTTTCAAAGAAACCAACCATTGATAATAAGCATGATAAACCGAGACAATAACAGACCAATGAAAATAACAACTAGAGTAGGAACTATTTTTTTGTATTTTTGATAAAGAAACAAACAAACAAGGCAGAAATATACTTAGCTTGAATAATAGTGATTCCAAGTGGACTTCATAAATAAAGCTATGCTCCCCGGCAACGGCGCCAGAAAATAGTCTTGATGACCCACAAGTATAGGGGGTGTATCGCAGTATTTTCGAGGGAAGTGAAACCCAATTTATTGATTCGACACAAGGGGAGCAAAAGAATATTTATAAGCCTTAACAACTGAGTTGTCAATTCAGTTGCACCTGGAAACAATCTTGCTCACAACAAATTATCAGTAGACACAGTTTTGTAGTAGGAATAGTAAAGTAGCAGCAGTAGTAAAGTAAAGACAACAGTAACAATAGCAGCAAACAGTGGGATTCGAGTGCGGTAGGCATAGGGATGGATGGACGGGCATTGCATGGACAAGACAATTCATATAGCAATCAGAACATAGGGAAATTGCAGATAAATAAGATAAAGCATCCAAGTACTAGATAATCCTAGGAATGTGTTCCATATATATTCATAGGTGCTTGCAATGAGAACTTGCACAACATCTTTTGTCCTGCCAGCCCGTTTGCAGCAGGGCCTCAAGGGAACTATTGGCAATTAAGGTGCTCCTTTTAATAGAGCACCAGAGCAAATTATTAACACTCCGTGAACACATGTGATTCTCACATCAAAGCCATTCCCTCCGGTTATCCCGATTTCTGTCACTTCGGGGCCATTGGTTCCGGACAACAACGTGTGTATACAACTTGCAGATAAGACCATAAACAATACTATCATAATGAATCAATAACATGTTCAGATCTGAAATCATGGCACTCGGGCCCTAGTGACAAGCATTAAGCATAACAAGTTGCAACAAAGTCAAAAAGCACTAATAGAAGATACTAGGCACCATGCCCTAACAATCGGATGCCATTACATGAACGATCTCATACAATCCCTACCATCCCCATAGCTTACAGTGGGGATTACTCACTCATAGATGGGGGAAACATGGATGGTCGATGGAGAAGCGATGGTGATGATGATGGCGATGATCTCCTCTAATTCCCCATCCCGGCAGGGTGCCAGAACGGAGTTTCTGGTACTGTTTCGTGGAATCTGGTGGTGGCGGCGGAGTGGAACTCCTTCTGGAAAAACGTTGAACCCCCCGGAGTTTTTAGGTCAGAAGGCTTCTTATAGGCGAAGAGGGAGACCGAGGGGGTGCCGAAGGGGCCCACACCATCCCGTGGCGCGGCCTGGGGGGACCCATGCCTGGGAGGGTATGGCCAGGCCCTGGCCCTCCTCCGTCTCGTATTCTGGCTCCATGAGTCTTCTGGTAAAATAGGCACTTTGGCTTTTGTCCCGTCCAATTCTGAGAATATTCATTTTCGGACTTTCCTGGAACCAAAAACAGCAGAAAACAAGCAGCAGACACTGTGGCTCTTTTTAATAGGTTAGTCCAAGAAATCATATGAAAAGTACTCCAAAGTGTGGACAAAACACAAGAAAGTGGATAAAACCAAGTATGGAACATAAAAAATTATAGATACATTTGCAATGTATCACCCTGAAGATGGATCCCACTACTACGTTATTATTCTGTTTCTTTGATTGTATTAAGACTGGATCATGAGATCCTTTATTTGCAAGACCTTATTATGGTTTTTAATGGATGATGTACTATGATATCAATCTGTTATGTCTCGCAAATATGGTAATCCTAGGATTGCGAGGTATGGCATAATAGGCATCTGAGATTAAAAATCCAGGTGTTGACAAGTTGGTATCAGAGCCATCCTGACTATAGGAGACCCTAGTTAGAATGGACGTCCGAACAAAAACTTAGTTTCAAAAACAAAAGAAGTGACTATTTATGAAAACCTATTCCCACTCTTATCCTTGAGATTCTTTCAAAAAGATTCATGTTCCTAAAAAATTCTTGAAATTGTACATAAAATTTGACACACTTGATCACCTCATTAACTTACTCATCCTAAATTCTTATAGATGGAAGTCCAGTATTGCAAGTTCTACCAGCTGGGCAACGGAGGCCAACTAATTTTTGAGAGGGATTTAGATGCACTGTCAGAGTATCTAGAGCGCCTGCACCCGGAATTCTTCGGGGCACAACTCAACGATCACGTAGGAGGACATCTACAATGGCTGATAGTTGCAGATCTCAGAGGCAAGATGGAAGCACCCACTTCGGAGAAGATCCAATTCACATTGAGGGAGAACAACTGGCTATATGGATTAACCAGGGCCATGCATGAAGCTCTTGCCCGTCTGTGTGGGTAAAACATCAACTTGATCCAGGGAACTCGATTTGCTCACTTTGCAAGGCATGATTCTATGGGAATGCCCTTGGAGATGCCAAGACATCCGGAGCTGAAGCACCAGGTGGACAATCTTGACTTCATGTTGTATGATAGATAGAAGGAGTTTGACAACGCTCGCGCCTACGCCAACCACAACCTTGCCATTGCCGTCAAGAAGGACTAGATCCTCGCCATTCTCGCTAAGGAGCGCCAATCACTTCGCCGTCAGTGCGACAAGAAGGATCGCACCATCGATCGTCTTTGCAAGAAGGTGACCGCTCTCGAGAAGACCATCCATGAACAGGAAGTCCAGCTTGAAGCGAAGGAGGAGGAGGAAGTTGAAGATATCCAAGGAGATCTTTACTCTTACCTCAGCGATGACAACGACTACCTAGAGGATGATGCCATGGAATTCCACACTGATGATGATGATTTTGACTTCATTGATGATGATTAGATGCACTTTAGCACTACCATAGGAAGGATTTGTACCGGTCCCACTGTATCGTAGTTTCACAAAATGGTTCTTAAAACCATCTGTTTTCCATTTGTGTTGTGGTGTGTGTTTGTATTGTGTACTTTGAATGAATGAGAGGAAGTTGTTAGTTTGCAAAACCTGAGTCAAACTCAAAGTTTAAGCTTTTGAAACAAAACCATGAACCTTAGAAATTTCCCTCCTATCTCATTATCTATCTCAATCTTCATATGACTCGTGGAAATCCCAGAGGAAGCAGTTCATCTTAGGACCCGATGCTGCAGATTCTTCAGATGCTAGTTTCTGACTGTGAAGCTAGTAGAGCCGAATGCCAAGACAACCTAGCCACCCTGCAACAGATAGCTCAGATGGCCCACACTAATCATGGCCATGGAAACCAAGATCATCATGGATCCAATCTTAAGAACTTTCAGAACACCAACCCACCTATCTTTAGCAAGTCTGAGGATCCCTTAGATGTTGATGACTGGCTACAAACCATGGAGAACAATCTAGAGGTCACAGGAGTTGAAGCCAATGAGAAGGTACTGTTTGCCACCCACTATCTGGCAGGAGATGCAAGAGCCTGGTGGAATAGCACCCGTACCATGAACGACGGTCAGATGATGACTTGGGAAGCATTCAAGATTAAGTTCAGCCGGACCCATGTGCCCCAAGGTTTGGTTACTAGGATGCGGGATGAGTTCAGGGAACTAAAGCAAGGAAGGATGACGGTAGTTGAGTACCATGACAAATTTATGTCCCTAGCTAGATATGCCCCTGATGAGATCAACACTGAAGCGAAGAAGAAGGAGAGGTTCCTAAATGGACTGCATGATGAGATGTAGACGGTGTTAGTCAACATCCGTTTTGAAGACCTAGAAGAGCTTGTAGACTCTGCCATTTAGATGGAAGGGAGGATCAACCAAGCCAATGACAATCGCAAGCGTCGCATGATGCACTAGACTGGATCTCACAATACCCAGAAGTATCGTCCCAACCCGTCTGTGGGATATGCCCCAAGAAACAACAGACCCCCTATGTCCCGTCCCAACTATCCCAATCGTAGCGGGGGAAATTTGAAGTCTAGAGGAAACCACAACAACAACCTCGGCAACTCCAATAACTTCAACGGTGCACCACCCAAGCCCAACAACAACAACAATACTGCCCCAAGGACTAGAAGCAATGTTGTGCCTATTGCAACAAAGGACAAGTCCCAGATTACTTGCTTTGAATGTGGAGTCAAGGGTCACTACTCCAACGAGTGTCCCAAGAAGCTTGCAGCAGCCACCAATGTGAATGCACCCACTCAGCAGCGACATCATGTTCAGCCTGGAAGGAGATTTGCCCCAGGGAATTCGCTCAACCGCAACGGCCGTCTGTTCCACATGAATGCCGAAGACGCCTAGGAAGCGCCAGATGTTGTGCTGGGTATGTTTTCTATTAACTCAGTTTTAGCAAGAGTGTTGTTTGATTCTGGAGCATCGCACTCGTTTGTTATAGAAGAATTTTCATGCACTAGTAAGATTCAACCAACAAAGTTGAAGCATGTTATGATAGTTCAAATCCCAGGTTTAACCACCAAAGCTAGAAAAATTTGCAAGGCTGTACCTATCAGAATCCATGGCATAGATTTCTATGCTAATCTAATAGTACTTGGAACCAAAGGTTTGGAAGTAGTACTAGGAATGGATTGGATGTCGAAACATAAAGGATTGATCGACTATGCCAAGAAATCCATAACCATGACCAATAGCTCTAGAGTATCAGTAGAGTATGTATCTAAGACATTGCCCCATCAATTAAAATGCAACAAGAGTCTAGACCAACCAATCCTAGACCAAGTCAGAGTAGTCTGTGAATACCTCGACGTGTTCCTAGAGGAATTGCCCGGTATGCCCCTAGATCGGGATATCGAGTTCATCATTGAACTAATTCCTGGAACCGGACCCATAGCTCAGAGACCATATAGTATGAACCCGTCTGAATTAGTGGAGCTGAAGAAACAACTTGATGCTATGCTGGCGAAAGGTTTTATTCAACCAAGCGCATCGCCATGAAGATTGCCTATTTTGTTTGTGGATAAGAAAGATGGAGGTAACTGTTTGTGCATGGATTACCGAAAGCTGAATGATGTCACCATCAAAAACAAGTACCCACTGCCAAAGATAGAGGATCTGTTTCATTAGTTGACTGGTGCCAGCATGTTTTCTAAGATTGATCTTAGAACTGGGTATCATCAACTCAAGATTCATGCAACGGATATCCCAAAGACCGCCTTTACCACAAGATATGGATTGTATGAGTATACGGTCATGTATTTTGGATTAACTAATGCCCCCGCTTATTTCATGAATGTCATGAATAAGATTTTTATGAACTTCCTGGATAAGTTTGTCGTTGTTTTTATCGATGATATTCTGATCTATTCCAAGTCAGAAGAAGACCATGAGATACACCTGAGAACCATCCTTGAACCCTTAGAGAACATCAGTTGTTTGCCAAGTTTAGCAAATGTGAGTTCTGGTTGAAGGAAGTAGGATTCCTAGGACATATTGTGCCGACAGGAGGAGTCGTTGTCGATCCCGCCAAGATCAAAGATGTTGAAGAATGGAAGGCCCCAACCACTCAAACCCAAGTCCGTGCATTTCTCGGATTAGCGGGATATTACCGCAAGTTTGTTGAAGGATTTTCAAGCATCGCAAGACCGATGACTCAACTGTTGAAGAAAGATAAGAAGTTTGAATGGATGGACAAATGTGAAGCAAGTTTTCAAGGGCTCAAGAAGAGATTAATTTCAGCCCCAATTCTGATTATGCTAGATATCAAGAAGCCTTTTGATGTGTATTGTGACGCATACAAGATTGGTCTCGGATGTGTGTTGATGCAAGAAGGCAAAGTCATATCATATCTGTCTAGACAACTAAAGCAACATGAGCAAAACTACCCTACCCATGACCTTGAACTAGTAGTCGTAGTTTTCGCTTTGAAGACATGGCATCATTACCTTATGAGTAACCGTTGTGATATTTATTCAGATCACAAGAGCCTGAAGTATATCTTCACCCAGAAGGAGCTGAATATGAGGCAAAGGAGATGGATAGAGTTAATCAAGGATTATGATCTTGACATTCACTATCACCGCGGCAAAGCCAATGTGGTAGCGGATGCTCTTAGCAGATTGCCGTGTAGATTAAACACCATGATAAAGGAAGCCCAGCCAAATTTGCATGAAGAGTTGGAGCAGTTTAGAACAGAGTTTGTTAGCAAAGGATTTTTAGCTAGCATAGAACTTCAACCCACTTTGATCAGTCAGATCAAGGAAGCCTAGAAAGGAAATGCAAGTATCGACGGAATCAAGCGTCATATCGGTACAGGGAAGGTACCGGATTTACCGAAGATGAAGGAGTTTTATGGTACAAAGGACGTATATGTGTACCAGCAGATTCTGAGCTGATGCAAGTTATCATGCAAGAAGCTCATGATACTCTTTATTCTATCCACCCCGGAGGAACGAAGATGTATCAGGATTTGAAGGAGCAATTTTGGTGGCACGAGATGAAGAGAGAAATCGGAAGCTACATCGCCAAGTGTGATATCTATCAGAGAGTCAAAGCGGAACATCAGAGACCCGCAGGACTTTTGCAACCATTACCGATTCCAGAATGGAAATGGGATTTTGTTGGAATGGATTTTATCACCAATTTGCCTACATCGAGTAGGGGAAATGACTCTATTTGGGTCATAGTTGATAGACTATCCAAAGTATCCCATTTTATACCTGTCAAGACCACCTACCAGAGTTCGAAGCTAGCAGAGCTGTACATTGCTAGAACCGTTAGTTTGCATGGAATCCCCAAGACCATAGTGTCGAATCGAGGAACCCAGTTTACCTCAAGATTTTGGCAGAAAGTCCAAGAAGGATTAGGAACCAAGCTGAATTTTAGCACAGCTTATCACCCGCAGACCGATGGACAAGCTGAAAGAGTCAACAAAATCTTAGAAGATATGTTGAGAGCTTGTGTGTTAGAATATGTATCAAAATGGGAGGATTGTCTGCCTTTCGCAGAATTAGCATACAACAACAGTTATCAAGGAAATTTGCAAATGGCCCCATTTGAGTTCTTATATGGAAGGAAGTATCATACCCCCTTGAATTCGTCGCAAGTAGGAGAGAGTTAGATCTTTGGACCCGACATCCTACGAGAAGACAAAGAGAAGGTTCACAAGGTCCGTGAACACCTCAAGACCGCCTAATCAAAACAGAAGAGTTATGCTGACAAGAGACGTCGAGACCTGACCTTCAATGTCGGAGATTTTGTGTATCTCAAAGTATCACCATTGAAGGGAATGCAACATTTTCAACTGAAAGGAAAGTTAGCCCCTAGATATATTGAACCCTTCAAGATTTTGAATCGCCGAGGAGAAGTATCTTATCAATTGGAATTGCTGGAGGAGATGTCAGCCATCCATAATGTGTTCCATATCTCGTTACTTCACAAATGCCTAGAAGTTCCGGAGAAGATCGAAGTGTTCAAGAACATCGATCACCGAGCCATAGATATCAACAAGGATCTAATCTATCGTGAAGTGCCCATTCATATTTTGGAAGAAGCCTTCAGAACCACCAGGACCCTGAGTATCAAGTTTCTCAAGATCCAGTGGAGCAACCATACCGAAGAAGAAGCTACCTGGGAGCGATAAGATTACATTAGGAATGAATTTCCAGAACTCTTTAGTTCCTAGTTTTTCTTAAATCTCGGGACGAGATTTTGTTTAAGGAGGGAAGGTTTGTAACACCCCAAATCTTTTAATCAAGATTATCAAGTTCTAATCATCCAAACTTAGGGTTAACAAAAACTTTTATTCCAAAAATCTATATGAATGCATGTGTGTGTTTGCATTAATGTGTGATTGATTGAAATTGCCATGTTTGATTGCTACAAATGATAAGAAATGGTTTAAAGGTGGATACTACATCATCTAGGCCAATTACAAACAAAATAAAAAGAAAAATAATTCAAATACGACTTAATTAAGCTAATGGTCATTCTGACCAAAGTTAACCACTAGGCCACTTTGACTGTTCCTAGAACAGATTTTCTAACAGAAACAATTATACTTCTTTTCACCCCTTGATAGACCAAGTAAAAGTGAATCCAAGCCCATTGCACAAACCCACAGAAAATATTTTCAAATCTATTTAATGGACATTTCGAATTTGAATCTAGTTCATATGGTAAGATCACCATTTTGCAAAAACCTATCAAACCAATTCCACTCGACTTGTCCAAGAAACCATAGACACTCAAGAATAAGACCAAACCACTCACCAAATTTCATTTGAAAATTTCAAACTAAAGTTCTTGCGGCCATTTCATTAAACACCTTGCTTACCCTAATTAAGCACTGCCTAACTTCACTATTTTGGAGCAGGGATCATCCACCCCACTGTCACCTATTCACTCCCTTGTCTCCCCTAGTGTCTAGCCAGCAACAGACCATCTCCCCCTTAGCCGTTGCTCTAGTGCAGCGACGCCCGAAAGTGGTCATCGTCGGCCGAAAGTGGACAACGCGACAGAGGCCACGCCGCCCTAGCCCACGACGCGCACCATACACGCCACCGTCCACTGCCACCCCTTGTCCAAGCCATGACCACAACCTGGCCCTGGACCACCCTAGCGACGCCGCACCTAGTGTCTCTGGGTCGTGCCGAGAACGCGCCAGAGCGCCGCGCCCGACCAGCTTGCACAGACCGCGCCTCGCTCTCTCCGCGCACGCGTAGACTCGCCATGATCACAGCTAGCTCCCAGACACCCCCGTTCTCCCTCGCGCGACCCGTAGCTCCTATACGCTGCCTCGAACACCGCCGCTGCTGCGTAGAGCATCGCACACGCCCGACCAACCTGTACCGCCTAGTGCCGTGCCATTACTTCCGTGATGACCGCCAGGGAACAACACACCGTCCCCTGCCCACAGCCATGCCGCTAGCCTCTTGTATCATCGTCACCGACGAGCCCGACCCCATGCCGCAATGTCACCTCGCCGTTGTATAAATAGAGACCCCCTCCGCCTCTTTTCTCCACACCAACACACTCCCCACTCCTCACTGACTCTCCCACACTTCTCCCCAGAGCAAGGCGAGCTTTGCTTCGCTGGAATTTAGCCGGAGTCCGCCGCTGCAGGAGGAGAAGGGCGCCGTCGATTGGAGCCACCCTAGGACCTGCCGCGACCACCGTTCGAACCGCGATCGTTGACAACGTCGTTTGCCCCCATCGCCAACCCTAGCTAGAGCCCAAGTGAGCCTCGCTAGACCCCCACCGCCGCGTTAGGTTTAAATCCTCGCCAGGGCTGTTCGTCGTCCATGATGAACCATGACTATTGATCTTAGTTCTAATCGTAGGGCTCTGGTTGAAAGATACCGCTTTGGGTTAATACAGCAACTGACTAGTGGATCCATTTTGTTAGTAGCCCGCCATGCTGTGCTGTGCAGATTGGGCCGGCCCATTTAGTTTCCCACACAGGCCTAGTAATTCAAATTAGTATTTTCCAATTTAGTTAAAACCATATTCTGTAAGTAGATTCAAAAATCAATTCAAAGAGATTCACTGAACCAAATTGAATGATTCAAATTTTGTTAGAAAGGTATTCAAATTATCTATCCAAGCCCACTGGATTCAAATCAGTTAGAGTTAGAGATCACCTATAGTAAAAATAACAAGACAGAGACTTTTCCAACTTCAAACATTTTTAAAAAATCAACCATAGATGCTTTTGAGTTGATTCCAACTCTCAAAAATCACATTTGATGAGATCTATCTGAATATGTAAAAATATGGAGGTTTACATGCAGTGACTTTGGACTAGTACCAAAAGAATGATATATAGGGATTTCTAGTCACTTTAATTCTATTAAATAATAATCTTAAACTTTATAAAATATGACCAACACTTTAAATCACATTCCCATGTATTAGAATATGTGGTGATGACATGTGTCAACATGATCCCATATTTTAATTGGAGAATATTAAATCTTAAGTAATTTTTCAATGAGTAGAAATTACTTTTCTAAAATAAAAGAAATAAGACTAAGCCTTTATTGCATGTGATGATTGTGATGATGCTAGATCATATAATGTGAGCCTTAGTGTGCTAAATAGAAGTAGTTAAGTATTGTTTGGTGATTGTGTACCTCGTATTCATTTATAGACGATAGTACCGACCCGGGATACTAGGAGGAGGAGTTCTACCAAGAAGAAGAAGAAAGCTTCAACCACTGCACTACTCAAGGCAAGCCTAACACTACAAGTTAACTATGCAAGTTAACACTTGCCCACCTCATAACTTAAGCAAAATGCATCAGGCATGCTTTGGTTATACAACTTTGATTCTACCAATCTCAAGTTTTACTTGCAAGCTTTATTCTTACTTTACCAAACTTCTTTACTTTTAGTTAGTGCTTTGTGAGTATTGAAAAATAGAATAGATACCATAAAGAGTATAAAACTAGGCCTAACTAGTTATACCTAGATGTCATTCCATGGCATGAGATTGGAGATTAGCACCCGTCATTGGTGAACACTCTTAACTTTAGTGGCTAGTGCTAAGCATAAAAGTTGATCACTTTAGATGGGAATACTTAGTGAAAAAGATTATGAAAACCTTGGAATGATGTTTCATTCTATTGAGATGTTTTGACATGTGTTGAGAAACACAATGGTTTGATGATGAAAATGTTGAGGCATGAGCCTTAGCCCTTTTTAAAAACCGATGGATGGGTTCGGATGCGATACCATTCCAATTTTACCGTACAACCACAATACCTGAATTGGGTAGGGCTTAGCCGGAAGTTTATATGCCTTAGTATGGGTTCCCTCGTGGAAGAGGTTTGAGCTGAGGCTACCTCGTGGCGAATGTCCACCTATGTAGTGCCCAGGATGTGTTATGGGGTAACCCCGTGGGTGGCCCGATCTTCACGGATCTCGTGGTCAAATCGATGGGAGAGAAGGTAGCGGAAGTGGATGCATACCTCGCGAAGAACACGATGAACACACGCAAAACTCACACGATACAAGGACGATTGCTCTTGCTGGTGGCCACCGGTCTGATAGAATCCTCGTAAGGAAAGATCGGTCAACGTGCTCCCTCGATCCCACGCGGAGAGGGAAGAACACCTTGGAGAGGGTCTTAACATCTTGGCAAAGGGACACCGATGCCAAGGACTTGTACAACGAGGGAGGCGCAATGCAAACTCCAACGAGGTGGTGATGATAGTCGATCCCCTTTGGTAGAAGGGGATGAGGCAAAACTAGAGATTCCACAAAGGGGGTTGTCTTTAGTCTATCATCTATGCCTAAGGGATACATGAGGGGGTGGGGGCTCTATTTATAGGCCAGCCACTTACATAGGGGTAGTTTGGGCATAAATCTAGGGTTGCACTATAATAAGGGGGATACATGGGCTATGGCCCAACTAATGTGCGCACAGGCACATTCATGACCGGTACTACCAGACTTGATGACCGGTAGTACCGCGTGGGGGCGGTAGTACCACAAGCTGGTACCGGGGCGATGGTGCGGGCTTCTGTAAGGGCCGGTAGTACCGCTAAGGCTGAGCGGTAGTACTAGGGCGTGGTATTACCGCTATGGGGGAGCGGTAGTACCGCTCGCGTCTGTCTTCTTAGGTGACTTGGGGACGAGCTTGGACTTGGCGTTGTAGATGTACTAGCGTCCATAGGACGGGCTGCATCAGCTCCACCCCCTTCAAAAAGAGTCGTCCTCGACTCTATACGCTCGTCATGTAGAGGTGGTCGAGAGACATTCTTGATCCTGGGGTTCGCCATGTAGTCATCCTCGAGAAGCTTTATGTGGCAGCTCTTCAATGTTCCTTCACTTTCCATGTATCCTGCACAGCTCACAACAAAAGCAAAGCAGCACTCAAAGAGTAGCCAATTCATGAAGATTATAGCACGAGTCCTCAAGTAGAAGGAAGTCACCTTATGGTGTAGGGGTAGCTCCATGAAGGGCATCCATAGGTAACTCTCTACGATTCGTCTTGTCAACTTATGGTCCATAGAGATTGACGCGGAAGCAATTGTACCTTCACACAACAAAGACCAAGAAGAATATGTTTGTGTGTGATAGGGGAGCATGTCATGTGTGGAATCTCTATTCTTGTTCACAACACTATTAGCACAACTGAAGTATCGCAAACAAAATGCGTCTGCAAGGTCAAAGTGCATGGAAATTGTATGAACATTATCCAAATGTGGGAGCTCAAAAAATCCATAAAACATCTTAGTGTGGCACTGAAAGAAATTGACTAAAATTGATCAACATCTTTGATGCAAAGCTAGGAGAATTCGGCAAAATCACATGAGGAAGAATATCCAAAGCAACATCATTATGTGTGCAAACCAACCATTGGAAAGAACAATTATTCAATATGTTGGATGCCATACACATATCATCAAAAGCCAATATCATGGGGGTATGAGTATCACAAGCGGAAGAAAAAACAACATGTTTGCAAACAAACCATATGAAAGAGCAAGTGGTCCTTATGTTTCTTGCAACAACAATACGAGAGACTTGGAAGCTCTCGTGACAATACATGCTCAAATTGGCATTATGGTTGCACACAAAACATCGGAAAGAGAAATTGTTCAACATTTTTGTGGCAACACACAAAGCATCAATATCCAATAGCAACAAAACATGATTGTCACAAGGTGAAAGAATACCATTAACATGATTGCAAGCAAACCATAGGAAAGAGCAATTTGTCAACATGAAAGATGCAAAGCATGCAAAAGGTATCAGAGCTAGGTTCGATCTTGAACTCACTAGGAGGATGCTCTCTAGAGGTCTTTTTGTCAAATCGTTCTCAACCGAGGTTGACATTATTGTGCGGGTACCTACACACATGAAACACAAAAGGAAGAACGTGTGTGCATTGTAGAGAAACACATCATCCATCATGATGTATCTCTTCTTGTGCACATCACCATTAGTGCCAATCAAGTATGAAAAATATGCATGGTGAGTATGCAAGTGGGGAACATGCTTATCATGGCAATCATCAAAATCTACAACATTTGAGAAAGCTATGGGGGCCATCTCAATATAAACCATATGAGAATTATTGTTGCAAGCAAAACAAGTGAAAGATTAATCATCCATATTATTGCAAGCAACATGATAAATAGTAAAACACTCATGACAAACCATTATCCGAGGGGTACCATTGGTAACATCATTGCAAGCAAAACATTGGAAATAGCAATTGTTCAACAAAGTGCAAGCGATGATATCATCAATGTAACGTTTATAGCATGGCATGTCTACGGCAACATCATCACAATCAAATATTTTCACATGCTCAACATTATGCAAAGGCAAAGTATCGCATGGAAATACCAATGAGTCATATGTGATATCACAAACATCATCCATAGCATGCCAATCATCACAAATCATCATGTCCACTAGTGGGATCATGGCATCATCAACACCCTTATTTTTACCTTGTTCATACCTCTCATATGAAATGGGTGTTGTGGTAGTATTGGCCTCCATGTGGGCGACTTCGTCTTCTTGATGTAGCCATGGCTTAGCATCATCTTCATGCACCATGTACATCTTCTCGATTGGAGGCGTCATCATCTCCAAGCTTGGCGCTTCTTGATCCAAGGAACCTAGAACATCATGACAAAACACACTAGAGGTAGAGGGTAAGTTGCTAGAAATCAAAGTGGCCTCACATGACCTATCAACTACCACTCTCAACTCACTCGGTGTATCACTCATGCCCTCAAAGTGGAAGCACTCAATCTCACGTATGGTGGAGTCGCTCATCTCACTCTTGTTTTCACTCAAGTGGGCTAAGTGGCTCTCATACTCACATGGGATTGGTACCACATCATCACTCAAGCATGTAGGGGTAGGCTCAGTTCTCTCAACTTCGTGCTCCTACTTTGGTGAAGGGAAAATCCCATGCTCACCATTCTTGACCTTGTCGTCGGTGTCTTGCACCTTGGCTTGTGTAGTCCTCTTGACGTACTCGTCCAACTTGGTAAAGTAGAGGTCTTCGTCCTCCTCATCCATGATGTTGCATGCATCATCTAGGACGTCATGTCTTGGCATTGAAGCTTGATGGCATGGAGGAAAGCTTGCTCTTGGTGCCATTTTGGTGGTGGCACGAGTAGTAGAAGGTGCCTTATGATGGTGTCGACGGAGGTCATTGGCGTGCCTTGCCAAAGGTTGATGTAGATGGCGCACTTGGTCATCCACATGACGCTCGCGACGA
Source organism: Avena eriantha (assembly GCA_910589775.1). Taxonomy (NCBI): domain Eukaryota; kingdom Viridiplantae; phylum Streptophyta; class Magnoliopsida; order Poales; family Poaceae; genus Avena; species Avena eriantha. Next base: position 201,237,769 of record OU342745.1, on the reverse strand, counting down.
TGCTCCTTGTCCTTGGCACTCTTCTCTTTATGGTGGTGCCTCCTTGAGCTTGGTTGAGCATTATGGATGGTGCTCAACATGTATTCTCTATCTTCATGGCGAAGATTCCTTGAACGACATCTTGTATCCTCTTGATGTTGGTGATGATCACGAGAGGATGTATGTCGATGAAGATTCTTGCTTCTTGGCACCTCCTTTGGAAGATGATGTTGGGGCGCCACTCTTCTTATAGGCGGTGGCACTTGTTGCCTTGGAGGTTGTTGCACTTGATGCCTTCGAGGTTGTGGTGCTTGGCGCCTTGGAGATGGTGGTGCTTGGTTCCTTGGAGATGGTGGCGCTTGACGGCTTGGATTTGATGGCACATGTCGCCTTGGAGATGGTGGCGCATGACTCCATGTAGGTGTCCACGCTTGACGCCTTGGAGGTGGATCATTGAAGTAGGTGGTGCCCTTTGGTGTGGCACGCTTGGCCTTGAAGGTCATGGTTTCTTGATGATGCGTCTCTGCTAGCTTGGCGTAGTAGTCCTCCATCTCCAAGCGGTGGAGGTATTCTTCATGGCTCATGGAAGAGCCCTCGAAGTGGGTGAATCTCGCCATGTCCTCCATGCTTGGTGAGGCGTCATCGTTGTAGCACTCGAAGCCTTCCATGCTTGGGGAGTCGTTGTTGATGTATAACTCCATATCACCCAAGCATGTGTAGCCATTGTCGGTGTAGTGCTCCATGCATGAGGAGCCATTGTCGATGTAGAGCTCCAATTCCTCCATGCTTGAGGAGCCATAGTTGATGACGTGCTCCATGTCTTCCATGCATGTGGAGCCGTCATAGGTGCAATGCTCCGGGTCCTCAAAGCATGTGGAGCCGTTGTCGGTGTAGTGCTCCATCATGTCCTCTATACTTGTGGAGTCGTAGTCATGGTGGCTCATCATGGATTCTTCATAGATATCATCCTCGGTTCTGGAGTCCCTAGACATGATTCACAAGACCAAGTGGTATATATGGAAGTGGTAGGGGGTTAGGGATGCAAAGCCAAACCTTTCTTTACCTTGGAAGATAGTATCGTGCAAGTGGCAACACTTGAGAACAATCAAAACCAAGGAAAGAAGTCCACGCGCAACACCAAAACCAACTAACCACTAAAAAACACACACATGAAGCTTATGGTGGATAGGTATGGAAGGTGGCATGTCCAAGAACAATCCAAAATCAAGATATTGTAATGGCAAGAAAAGAACCACGATGATCACAAAGCAAACAAGTCAATCCACAAGATAGGAATTATGTACAAGGAAACACACACGGTGGGATAAATGGGACTTTTGCGACGTAGAAAGTGAGCTAAGAACCAAATGATTACCTAGCGAAGACTATAAGCTCGTGTCGCACAAGTGCAAGGAGAGACGCTAGTTTGATTGCTATAAAATTGGTGGGCTACAAGATATGCACAATAACTACCACATATTTGATGTTCGTCGAGCTTGTGCTTCCTATTCTATGAGGAACTTGTTTGTTTCTTTCTTTTTCTTTTTTTCTATTTTTCTCTTTTATTTTCTTTTTTTACTTGCCTCTTCCTTGTGCCAACAACTATACAACATAACTATATGAGATAGCGCGCTCACAACTTTTGCTCGGAATTCTATAAGATATCAAATGTGCATAGCCCAAGAAATCATAGGAGGAACTAGTCTCAATAGGTGTGTGTTGTTCGCAAAGATAGTGTGGCTCACAAAGGGATGCAAGTGGGGAGAAGTGGCGGAATTTTTATACCTTTCGTCGCCGATCTTCACCCTTTATTGGTAGATTCCGCCTTTCTCACGGAATTTGGATGGAGTAGATAGAGTGAACCACTTATATGATGATGTAGAGCTACTTCTCCTTTTCTAAACAAGCTAAAGAACACCAAAATCCAAGTTCGTATGCAAAAGTTATGCTCAAAACGGTGAGAGGCTGAAATCTAGAAATTCTGTTGTTTTTTCTCTGTACCGGGCGGTAGTACCGCGTTTTTGAGTGGTAGTACCGGTCTTCCGGGGGCCCGGTAGTACCGTTTAGGTACTGGGGATGTGCGGTAGTACCGGGTTTTGACCCCGGTAGTACCGGATGTCGCAGAAACACCCAGTTTTGACTCGTTTTCGCGATTTTACGGCGATTTGGATGAAAAATCTTCAAGAAAAACACCAAATCGGAGGGGTAAATGATGGAATTAGGCCATGGGACCGCAGTGGAAGGTAGATCAACAAGTTTAGCAAATAATCCATGGATCAAAACCTACCACAAATCATAGATCTGTCCAAAACATGAATTGGGGCTATTTTTGTGGAATTTTTGAATTTATGAGGAAAAGACCAAATCGATGAGAAATCCATGGCAACCAAAAGCTGCTGATACCAGATGTTATGGGTAACCCTGTGGGTGGCCCGATCTTCACGGATCTCGTGGTCAAATCGATGGGAAAGCGAGAGGAAAGGGAGAAGGTAGCGGAAGCGGACGCACACCTCGCGAAGAACACGATGAACACACGCAAAACTCACATGATACAAGGCCGATTGCTCTCGCCGGTGGCCACCGCTCTGATAGAATCCTCATAAGGAAAGATTGGTCAACGTGCTCCCTCGATCCCACGTGGAGAGGGAAGAACACCTGGGAGAGGGTCTTGACGTCTTGGCAAAGGGACACCGATGCCAAGGCCTTGTACAACGAGAGAGGCGCGATGCAAACTCCAATGAGGTGGTGATGTTAGTCGATCCCCTTTGGTAGAAGGGATGAGGCAAAACTAGAGATTCCACAAAGGGGGTTGTCTTTAGTCTATCATCTATTCCTAAGGGATACATGAGGGGGTGGGGGTTCTATTTATAGGGCAGCCACTTACATAGGGGTAGTTTGGGCATAAATCTGGGGTTGCACCATAATAAGGGGGATACATGGGCTATGGCCCAACTGCTGTGCGCCCAGGCACTGTCACGACCGGTACTACCGGACTTGATGACCGGTAGTACCGCGTGGGAGGCGGTAGTACCGCAAGCTGGTACCAGGGCGATGGTACGGGCTTCTGTAAGGGCCGGTAGTACCACTGAGGCTGAGCGGTAGTACCGGGGCGTGGTAGTACCGCTGTGGGGGGAGCGCTAGTACCGCTCGCGTCTGTCTTCTTGGGTGACTTGGGGACGAGCTTGGACTTGGCGTTGTAGATGTAGTAGCGTTCGTAGGACGGGCTGCATCAGGATGGCAGATGGCCATGGCTGGGAGGCCAAGCTCATAGGGAAGGTGCCTATACTAGGGTGTGTAATTGAAAGGTTATGATTGATTATCCACATACTAAGTATGATTGATTCAGGGTTTCCCTAGCAGATGTATCAAATTTTGTGGTTAAAGGGTACCACCTCTACAGAGTGTCAAACTATTCGAATAGCCGCGTCCGTGGTCATGGACAGTTGGAGTGGCCATACTGTTCCGTCGTCAGATGTTTTCAAAATGACTTGTGACATGAACTATGACTTTGACTTGACCACAACGGGGTTGTGAATATGAAAACTAGCTTACCACTTAAGTACTTTAGAACATTAAGTTAGTATTCTTTACTTCTAAACTTAGTTTAGATAAACCTGGATTTTTGCAAATAAACCTAGAGCTTAAGATTCCTATTAGAACTACCTTACTTGTTAGTGATAGTTTGCGAGTACTTAAAGAGTACTCATGGCTTTGTCCCTGGCCAGTCCTGTGGCCATACTATGAGGAGGACCACTAGGATGATGGACAGCAGGTGCTCTACAACAACTAGGATCATCTCCCATCGTCAGCATTGCCTGTGACCCTGAAGATGGAGCCCACTACTACATTATTATTCTGCTGCTTTGATTGTATTAAGACTGAATCATGAGATCCTTTATTTGTAAGACCTTATTATGGTTTGTAATGGATGATGTACTGTGATATCAATCTGTTATGTCTCGCAAAAATGGTAATCCTGGGATTGCGAGGTATGGCATAACAGGCATCTGGGATTAAAAATCTGGGTGTTGACATGTATCTACTGTTTTGCAGGATTTTGGTGATGTGTTTCCAGAAGATGTGCCCGCAGGATTGCCTCCATTGCGTGGCATTGAGCATCAAATCGATTTGATACCTGGCACCACACTACCAAACTATGCACACTATAGTACCAACCCCGAAGAAACAAAGGAGATATAGAAACAAGTACAGGCGTTGCTGGATAAAGGGTGCATTCGTGTTTCTCTTAGCCCTTGTGATGTTCCTGTTATTTTAGTGCCTAAGAAAGATGGTACATGGCGCATGTGTGTAGATTCTAGAGCTATTAATAACATCACTATTCGATATCATCATCCTATTCCACGCTTAGAGGATATGCTAGATGAATTGAGTGGTCCTACTATTTTCTCTAAGATTGATTTGCATAGTGGTTACCATCAAATTAGGATGAAAGAAGGGGATGAATGGAAAACTGCTTTCAAAACGAAATTTGGTTTGTATGAGTGGTTAGTTATGCCGTTTGGTCTTACTAATGCACCTAGTACTTTCATGAGATTAATGAATCATGTTTTGAGAGAATTTATTGGTCATTTTGTGGTTTTTTTTTGATGATATACTTATCTATAGCCACAATGAAATTGAACATTGGAGTCATATCTAACAAGTTTTGCAAGTGTTGCATGATAATAAATTGTATTCTAATCTTGAGAAGTGCACATTTTCAAAAGATAAGGCCATATTTCTGGGATATGTTGTATCTAAGCATGGGGTAAAAGTAGATCAATCTAAAATGGAATCAATTCAGAATTGGCCTATTCCCATGAATGTGAGTCAAGTGCGTAGTTTCCATGGATTAGCTGGTTTCTATAGGAGCTTTGTGAAGGTTTACCACTATTGTTGCACCATTGAATAAATTGACTAAGAAAGGTGTGCCATTTGTGTGGGGCGCAACCCAAGATATTGCATTTGATACATTGAAACGATTGCTTACTTCTACACCATTCCTTCCATTGCCTGATTTTTCGAAGCAATTTGAAGTTGAATGTAATGCTAGTGGTATAGGTATTGGTGGTGTTTTGATGCAAGAGGGTCGCCCTATAGCATATTTTTCTGAGAAACTTACTGGTGCTAGATTGAATTATCCTATTTATGATAAAGAATTGTATGCACTTGTTAGAGTTCTTGAAGTTTGGCAACATTGTTTGTGGCCAAAAGAATTTATCATACATTCTGATCATGAAGCATTGAAGTATTTGAAAGCTCAATCAAACTTGCATAGAATATTAGCTAAATGGGTTGAGTTTATTGAATCTTTTCCTTACATCATTGAGTATACGAAGGGAAAGGAGAATGTAGTTGTTGATGCTTTGTCTAGGAAAAACATGCTATTAACAAATCTCGATGTTAAAATTCTTGGATTAGAGAGTATTTGTGCACTTTATGCTACTGACTATGATTTTTCTCAACAATATCATTTTTGTGCTCTTAGAAACGCATGGGATAAGTATCATATACATGATGGATATTTGTTTAGAGCTAACAAACTATGCATTCCAGAATCGTCGTTGTGTTTGTTCTTAGTGCAGGAATCACATGCTGGTGGTTTGATGGGTCACTTTGGGCGTGAGAAGACATTGCTCATGCTAGCGGATCATTTTTATTGGCCCAAGATGAGGCGTGATGTGTACAGGTTTGTGAGTCGTTGCATTACATGCCACAAGTTCAAATCAAAGATGAAGTGTATACACCTCTCTCTACACCTACTACACCATGGGAAGACATTAGTATGGATTTTGTGCTAGGTCCACCTAAAACACAGAGAGGTCATGATTCTATATTTGTGGTGGTGGATAGGTTCTCTAAGATGGCTCATTTTATTGCCTACCACAAAAGCGACGATGCGTCGCATGTTGCTAACCTGTTTTTCAGGGACATCGTGAGATTACATGGAGTACCCAAGATGATTGTTTCTGACCATGATGTGAAGTTCATGATCTACTTTTGGAAGACCTTATGGGGGAAGCTGGGAACGAAGCTGCTGTTCAATACTACATGCCATCCCCAAACAGATGGTCAAACGGAGGTGGTGAATAGAACATTGTCACTATTGCTAAGGACTATGATAAAGAAAAATCCGCGGGAGTCGGAAGAGTGTTTGCCACATGTTGATTTTGCATACAACAGGGTTATGCATTCGACTACTCAGCTTGGTCCTTTCGAGGTGGTGTATGGCTTCAAGCCATTGACGCCACTTGATTTGTTACCTTTGCCATTACATGAGAGAGTTGATATGGAGGCATAAAGCATGCTAAATATGTGAGGAAGATTCATGAGAATACTCGAGAGGCTATTAGGAAGAAAGGCAAGAACATTGCTTCTACAAGGAATCAAGCAAGGAAGGAAGTTTTGTTCCAGCCTGACGACATGGTATGGGTGCATCTGCGCAAGGACAGGTTCCCACTACCGCGACAATCCAAATTTAAACCACGTGGTGCTGGTCCTTATAAGGTGTTAGCCAAGATTAATGATAATGCCTACTCGATTGATATACCTATTGCTGAGTTTGGTGGAGTTAGCAACAGCTTCAACGTTGCTGATCTATCACCATATGATGGAGAAGACCTTGGAGCGTTGAGGTCGACGCCTTTTGAAGGGGGGAGATGATGAGGACATCCCTATACTTACACCCACCCCTACTACTGAAGATGTTCCAGCTGTTGCAAGGAAAGATCAGTCCAATGAGATTAGAATTAGACCCATTACAAGAGCTCATGCTAAGCTACTTGAACAACACATGAATTCACTCCTAAACGAATCTGGTACTTTAATTGATGAGAACTTTATACTACCTAAGTGTATGCATTTATGTATGATCAGGTTCGTTGGAGAAACAAGCATGGCGCGAGGAGGAGAAGGGCTACAAGAGAAGCCCTGCATGATGATCACCAAAGGATGCGAGATGGAGGAGCGGGAGGACGGCGCAAGAAAAAATCATCATGACAAAGGCAAGAAGCTGTGCAGCAACCAGAGTGTCTGGCCGAGTCCACCCGGACTGTCCGGCCTGCCCGAGAGAAGAATTGGTGCAGAAAATTAGTATACCAAATCGGACACTACCCGGACACCACCCAGAAACTTTGAAGATTCCGGTCAGACCGGACTATCCAGCTGACTCCACCCGGAGTGTCCGGCCAGACCGGAATGTCCGGCCCATTTCCACCGGACTGTCCGCCCGCCGACCAAATCTGGTCCAAGTCGGCATGTATCAGTTTGAGTCATACGCATCTTAGTTTCGGTTTATGTCCGCCCCAGCCGCCCTTATAAGCCCTGGGATGCCCCATAGTTAGGGTTGAGACCACGTTAAAACTATTTTGGAGTTGTTTCTTATTAGAACCTCTGGAATTACCCTGTGATCGAATTATCTACTGCAATTGAATGTGATTTGTTATTCCATTGGAAATTAGTAGATTGCAAACTACCGTTCGTGGTCGACGGCTACGTGCGTAAGAGCGTGGTGTTGTGAATATCCCACAAGGTTCGAGAGCTGTTACATTGGCATCAGGGTTCGAGCAGGACAGTTCATAGCTACAAGCTAGTTATCTATCCACCATTATCATTATCGACAAGTGCTTGCTGAGAAGATCGCGCCGCCCCATATCACAATATCTGCCTGAAATTGTCATGGAGCACATGAAGGAGGTGTTTCTCAATCTCAAGCAAGGAAGCAACAATGTCAGCACCTACATCAAGAACTTTGCAAATTTATAGTGCTATGGGGTGATGAGGTTTCTGATGATAAGAAAAGACAAAAGAGGTTCTGTCAAGGGCTAAATGCTTCACTCAAATATGCTATCACTCATGCCACTCCAAACTCGTTGCTCAAGCTTCAACAAACATCTCTCCAATAAGAGGCAAGTAAACAAGCATATGATGATTCCAAGAAGCACAACCGTGAGACTGGGGGTTCTTTAGCAGTGTCGCTCCTTCTAAGCATTGTGTGTGGGTCCCTAATACCGCACCGCTGCTCCCTGCTCTGCCAAGACCACCAGGTTTCTTGCCAAGGCCACCGCACTCTTAGAACGCCGCTCCAAGGGGCTACAAGAACAACTACCCTAGGGCGTCGTACGGTGGAGTTCCAAGATACTCTACTCCTCGTCTGAGTGGCGCTTTCTCGCGTGGGAACACTAGACACTAGTAGTGGAACTGTCCTATGAAGAACAAGGCTCTTCCTCCACCACCTCCAATACCTGCTTTGACAATTGCTCCTCGCGCACCTGCGCCATGGCCTTTCAACATCAACACTAAGCCTAGGTCCACTTTTGCTCGCGCCAACAACATCAACATTGTTCAAGCTGAGCATGCACCTGGAGTTGTGATGGGTATGCTCCCCGTTAACTTAGTCCCTACACAAGTTTTATTTGATTCTTGAGCATTTCATTCTTTCGTATCCTTCAAGTTTGCTGAAAATAATGGGTTACCTTTAGATGCCTTGCCTACTCGCCTTGTGGTTCAATCTCCGGGTTCAAACATGAGGGCTTCCAAGACCAGTCATGATAATCATATTCAAATTGGGGGTTCTTCCTTTCCGGCCTCTTTGATAATTCTTGGCAACTCGGATATTGATGTCATATTGGACATGGATTGGTTGGCTGCAAATGGAGCCGTAATTGATTGTGCTGAATACTCGGTTTCTCTAAAAAAATCCTAAAGGCCATATAGTATATTCTCCAAGGCAAACTCCTTCTATTCAGCTCTACTCTTTGGGTGTCCAGAACATTGATGTTATGGAAGCCTTGCAAAATGTCCTTGTGGTATGTGAATTCCCAGATGTTTTTCCAGAAGAGCTATGTAACTACCTCGGTGAATTACGCTCTTAGTTAATGCCTGGATGAACGAAAGTGGTTAAAATAGTACGGTGGGGCCTAGGGCCACTCACGGTAGACCTTTCGGCCGTCCTAACCACTTTCAGACAACGGGACAAGAACGAGCGGCGTAATCGGCAGGCGAAGGGATCAACTACATACACAAGTGAGTATGTATGCAAGCCACATACAACAGTACATCAGAGCCATTCCATCTAAAAGATATAGAAATAGTGCAACGCCATACGGCAAGATCCAAACATCCTAGATAGATATAATAATTTAGGATAGCTCCTCATACATCACACATCAGAGTATCAGGCGGAAGCGGAAAACAAGATCCGAGTACGGATAAGAAGCAAATTGGCATAAGAATGCCCCATAAATAAACACATCCCGCCCACAGATCACACGGATCCCCGTTCCCGGAATCTCTACACCGAATGATCGTTGCCAACATCATCTGTCTCTTCCACCCAGTATCCATCTTGCGGGTACACCTGTTCATCTGAATCAAACAATTTATCGTGTGAGACCCTAGGGGTACTCAGCAAGTCTTTATGCCACTAAAGGGGACACAACCTGGGGTGACGCAATTGCAGCAAAAGATAATACCTAACAATTCTATAGAGACTCGCTAACCTTCCGCCTAAGCAAGGATAGACGGAAGTCCGTGAATTAAGAACAACAGTTATAACAGTATAATTAATAGATCCATCCTCCTCCTCGCTTACCAACGAGGAAGCGGACGAACAACCCCCATCATCCGTTGGCAGTTTTATTAACCATTCCATGAGTATTGTACTATTTACTAGTCCAGTACTTAGTCAATTTAAAAGCGGTACTTTAGTTATACTTGTCTATGATCGAGAAACTGTGCTCCAAGTCGTCCATAACCGCGGACACGGCTTTCAGAAAGATTTACCCTGCAGGGGTGCACGAATAGCAACACACACTCGATCAACCTCGGAAAAACCAAATCAAAACCCAATGAGGCATTCACGACAAAGCAATCACAGAATTCAGAAATATTTCAGGGGGCCACCCCATTAAGCTACCCGCAACGAAGTTGGCCGGCTCCGAGACGGACCCAAGGTTTGTGTGGACGGCGGTAAACGACTGGGAACCTGAAAATATGACTGGGCTTGTCGATACAGCGAAAACGTGTCACGATCCAAAACAGTACAGGTGCTCCTCGCACAATGTTAAATAAAGCAGTAACATGGCATAAGTACAGAATAGTAATAAAGCCCCAAACAAATTGTGGCTTAGGGGGGTCCATAAGGCCTCCCGAATGTGGATAGTGTGAATAAACAAGGAACAGGAATCAAGTACTCGGGGTCCTACGGGACATAAGTGAGCAGGAAAAACCAAATAGCAGATATTGCTCACCGGTGCCTCTTTCATTAGTTATCCCATTACTACTCAGGTTATGTTGTTTAGGTACCTCATTATCCATCAGACACTCACATACCCTACTCATGCTTTTCTACGACTCGCATGGCTCAAACAACTCCTGTAGTAATGGCTCATGGGACCGGAACAAGCTTAGTGTGGTTTAAAAGTAAAGGCTATGCAGTACTTGGGATTCAATTTAATGCAACCGCGACTCAATGATGCAAGGATAAGATAGAGGCAATAGGTACTGTATGTATGCAAGCATGTGGTAGTGCTTGCCTAGCAGTTCAGTTGAAGCGAGAGATGGATCTGGGTAATACTCCTGTGAATCCTGGTAATTCTCCTGCGGGGCGTCTATTCGAAGAAGAACCAAACAAACAAGGGCCAACATAAATAAAGTGCACAAGCATATGAATTAAAATGCGACAAACAAACAAGCATGCCATGATGCATGATGCACAATTTACATGGCATTTAAGTAGCATGGCAAAAGTGAGGTGTGGATACAAGAAATAAAGCACTTTATCATTTATTTGCCCAAGTTTTATTGTCATAAACGGTTCAGATTTTAAATGACAACATGATGCATGCTTTAATTCAGAACAAGGATTGCATAAATAGAACGGGCTCGTCGCGCTGATCGATTTAGACATATTATTTGTCAAATTTGGAGTTATAAAACAAAAGTTATTAATTAAATAAGGAAAAGGGCATTTTTATTGTAATTTTAATCATCTAGAAATTAAAGTGTTGAAAATATATTTTGAAGGGCATATTTGAATTCCTCTCATTTTTCTGATTCCAAAACATATATTATATGTATTATTTGGAGTTGTATTTCAAAAATCATTTGAATCTGAAAAGAATTTGAATTTAAATCATTTGAAAAAGATTTGATTAAAACAGACTCAGGAATTACTTTTTATACCCAGGCAAACTCAGACCCAGTCACTGACGGGTGGGCCTGCGCTGACTGGGGCACGCGCGCGCGAAAACGCTTTTCTCACACGTCTCGGGCTAACCCACTGAGACTGACAGGCGGGACCAGCGGCGGAAGGCCCACGTGCCAGCGATGCGGGAGACAGGGGCTGACAGGTGGGGCTGCGGCTGGAGCGCGGGTTGCGAACGGGAAAAGCCGGGGGGTTTTCTGCAAACGTGCTGGCGTGGCTGACTGGTGGGGCTGAAAGGAGCGCGGGTTGCAGTAATTAAAAAGGGTGGGGGTTTTTTGCAAATTGACCACGGCCAGCTACTGTTTATCGTCTTCACGCGTCTGACGCTAATCCAGCGCGCGGCGTGGGGCGGGGACTCGAACCCGGGTCGCGGGAGAGCGCGCTGAGGGACGGAACTGGTGCGGTGGTGCTAGGGGAGCTGACAGGAGGGTAGCGGGGAACTAGGTAGGGCTTGCGCGGCGCGGAAAAGTTGCAGACGTCGGCGAGCTCTGGCGCGTGGAGGCTATTCGATGAAACGTTCGCCGGCGCTAGACGTCGACAGAGAGGCGGAGCATGTCAGGGAGGAGGGGATGCTCACCGCGGGTTCGCTGGTGGGCTTGGATCGGCGCGAGGAGCGGCGGGGATGCAGGCGCTCCGTCGGCTAGGGTTTCCTGCAGGGCGGCGAGGCGCGGGGTTGCTGGGGAGCTTCTCCTCCACGTAGGCGCGGTCGGGGTGGTGCAGGGGGTTCCTCTCGGTCGCCCGGGACACCTCCACGTCGAGTAGCTCGGCTGGATCGGCGGGGCGGGGTGGTACTGGGGGCTACCGGTGTCTGGTGGTCGTCGTCGGAGAGGAAGACAGAGAAGAGGAGGGGCAGCTCGGGGCAGATCTGGCGAGGCCAGAGACGCGAGGAGGAGGGGAAAGTGAGAGGGAGAGAGAGGAGAGGAAGGTGGGCACGGCAGGTAAAAAGGTGGCTCGGGTGCCACCTTTTCCTCCTTCTCCTCGAGCACATGGGCGAGCTGGGGCTCGTCCTGGGGCAGGTAGGCATGGCAGGGGAGGCTGCCAGTGGGGCTAAGGGCCAGGGAGGGCAGGTGGGGCTAGCTCGGCCAGAGAGAGAAGAGAGAGAGGAGAGGGGGTAGCTCGGGCTAGGGTTAGGGTTTCGGGTAGGGCTAGAGAGAGAGGTGGCTGGGGTGTGGGCCAGGGAGATGGTGGCTCACATGTGGAGAGAGGGAGATGAGAGGGGTGTGGTTAAGGTTTAGGAGAGAACTAGAGAGAGAGAGAGAGGAAAATAGCTAGGTTAGGTTATTTAGATATTTAGATTTTAATTTTTAATTATGAGGCCAAAACAAGAAGACACAAGGGCTTGATCTTGCATGGGCTAATGTAGAGAAGAAACTAGAAAGAAAGAAGAAGAAAACAATTAGGTGGAAAAGGCTCATGTGATCTTATATGTAGATAAAGAAAAATAAGATAAAAGAATGTGGTAAGATCATCTCAAGTGGAACATGGTGAGTGCTAGAATGGACATGAGGTGGAGGTGAAAGGAAATCCAAGAAAAAGGAAAAGAAAAGAATTATGGGCTAAGCCTCATATGGTTTATGCATGGAGAAAAATAAAATAAAATAAATAGATATAGATGAGGATTTGGAATGGTGGAAGGAAAAGAGATGACCCATGAAGTAAAGATCCACTTAAAATAAAGGAAAAACCAAAGGAGCAAAAAGGTGGTGGAGAAAATGTGCATGGCCCATGCAAAAATAATAATGCCATGATTTATTATGTGAAAACAATAATAATATGATGGCATTACTCTTATGCATTTCCAAAAAGTGGTAAATAAGCCAAGCAAAGAATTTGGAAGATTGATCCACCCCAAACCACATGAGCTAGGATATAATGTCAAAAGAACAAGAATTACAAGCTCATATTTAATGGGATGGTGGGATTTTAAAGTGGTAGAAGAGAAAAGGTGGTGGAATGGAAACAAAAGATATGCCCCCAACTCAACTTGGGCATTTGAACAATATATCAATAACCAAAATATAATATCAAGAAGCAAATACAATTAATAGTGCATGTGAGAGAAGAACCAAAAGAAAAGGAGTTGTATATGATGCTCAAATGCAAGGTGGCATGATGACATGAGCATGATATAATTATGATGCAACAATAATAACTATGGAGTAGCCAATATCTTACTAGGACAGTAGCATTACAATTGTTAGACAATTGGGATGCTACAACTCTACCCCACTAAACAGGAATCTCGCCCCGAGATTCTAGGAAGAAGAAGACTCAAAGAGGGTAGGATACTTGGTACGAAGCTCATCCTCACATTCTCAGGTGGCTTCATCAACGGAATGGTGCGACCACTGCACCTTGCAGAACTTGATGGACTTGTTGCGAGTCCTTCTTTCTGCGACTTCAAGAACTTTTGTGGGGTGTTCTTGATAAGACAGATCTTCTTGGAGATTGATGAGTTCATGGTCCACGGTCCTGCCGGGATCCTTGAAGCACTTCTTGAGTTGAGAGATGTGAAAAACATCATGGACTTTGAGTTGTTCAGGAAGCTCAAGAGCATAAGCAACTTCTCCTCTTCTTCCACGAATTTTGAAAGGACCGATGTATCTAGGAGCCAGCTTTCCTTTGATACCAAAGCGGTGCGTACCTCTCATGGGAGTGACACGAAGGTAAACGAGATCACCAGGGACATACTCCATGTCCGTGTGCTTTCTGTCATAATTGCTCTTCTGGCGACTTTGAGCAATCTTCAGATTTTCAAGAATGATATGAAATTTCTCTTCTGCTTGAGTTACAATGTCGGGGCCAAACAATATTCTTTCACCTGCGCCCGACCAACCAATCGGAGTTCTGCATTTGCGACCATAGAGAGCCTCAAATGGTGCCATATTTAGACTTTTCTGGAAACTGTTGTTGTAAGAGAATTCAGCATAAGGAATACATTCTTCCCACTTCATGCCAAAAGAGATAACGCAAGCACGGAGCATATCTTCTAGAATCTGATTGATCCTTTCAACTTGTCCTTGCGACTGAGGGTGGTAAGCTGTGCTGAAGTTTAGTTTTGTTCCCAAAGCATTTTGGAAACTTCCCCAGAACTTGGAAGTGAAAATGCTTCCACGGTCTGAACTGATCTCAAGAGGAACTCCATACAGAGAGACAATTCTATTGATATAGAGCTCAGCCAACTGAATTGCAGAAATTGTTTCCTTGACTGGAAAGAAGTCAGCTACTTTGGAAAGCCTGTCAATGACAACAAAGATTGCATTGTTGCCTTTTCTGCGACCTTGGAAAACCAGTGATAAAGTCCATCTCTACTTTCTCCCATTTTCATTCCGGAGGCTTCAATGGCTGTAGAAGACCGGAAGGTTTCTGATGGACAGCTTTAACTCTGCGACAAACATCACACTCCGAGACATACTTTGCACAATATCGTTTCAAACCAGGCCACCAATATTGTGTTTTCAAGTCCATGTACATCTTAGTGCTTCCAGGGTGGATAGAAAGAACAGAATCGTGCGCCTCCTTGAGAACTTGCTCTCTTAAACCCGGGTAGTTCGGAACAAACATCCGGTGTTCAAAGAAAAGAGTGCCTTGGTCATCTACGTGAAAAGACTCATACTTCGGAAGTTGAATGTTGGAGATGATCTTTTTAGTGTAAGGATCCCCAAGCTGAATGGAACGGACCTTTTCTTCCAAGAGAGGTGTTGCTAGAAGATTCAGAAGATAACCTTGATCCACAATTTCAAGGTTGAGCTTGCGGAATTCCTCGCACAAGAGAGGCTGTTGTTCTTCCACCATGAGATTGTTGACATAAGCTTTTCGGCTAAGAGCATCTGCCATGACATTGGCTTTGCCCGGGGTGTAGTTGATGGTCAAATCGAAATCATTGATTGTTTCAATCCACCTCCTCTGACGAAGGTTGAGATCAGGCTGTGTGAATATATACTTCAGACTCTTGTGATCAGAAAAGATCTCACAACGGTTGCCAAGCAAGTAATGCCTCCATACTTTCAAAGCAAAGACAACTGCTGCGAGTTCGAGGTCATGTGTAGGATAGTTGATCTCATGCGTCTTCAACTGACGAGAGGCATAAGCAATAACTTGCTTTTCTTGCATAAGGACCGCACCCAATCCTTGCAATGAAGCATCACAGAAAATCTGGAAAGGCTTTGATGTATCTGGAGGAACCAAGACTGGTGTGGAAGTGAGCTTCTCTTTGAGTGTTTCAAAGCTTGCTTGACATGCAGGAGTCCAAAGGTATTTCTTGCCTTTCTTGAGGAGATCGGTAAGAGGCTTCGCAATCTTTGAGAAATTTTGAACGAATCACCGACAGTAACTGGCCAAGCCAAGGAAACTCCGGACTTCTTTGACATTTATGGGTGGAAGCCAGTCCATAATTGTCTTAATAGTTTCTGGGTTGACGGCAATGCCCTTGGCAGAGATGACGTGACCAAGGTAGGTGACTTGAGGCAGCCAAAATTCACACTTGGAGAACTTTGCATACAGGCGATTCTCACGAAGCTTGTTTAGGACACAATGAAGGTGTTCTTCATGTTCTTCTTTTGACTTAGAATAGACTAGAATGTCATCCAGATAGACCACAACGAACTTATCAAGATACTCCATGAAAACCGAGTTCATAAGCCTCGAGAAGGTGGCAGGTGCATTGGTGAGACCGAAAGACATGACCGTGTACTCATACAGGCCATAGCGAGTGGTGAAAGCTGTTTTGGGAACATCTTCCTTGCGAATCTTGATTTGATGGTAACCACTTCTCAAATCAAGCTTAGAGAATACCACAGCTCCAGCTAGCTGATCAAAGAGATCATTAATCCGCGGAAGGGGATATTTATTCTTGATGGTTTTAGCATTGAGTGCCCGATAGTTAACACAAAGTCTATCAGTCTTGTCTCGCTTCTTCACAAAGATGGTTGGACTACCCCAAGAAGAAGTACTGTGCTGAATGAAACCCAACTTCTCTTGTTCATCCAACTGACGCTTAAGTTCAGCCAACTCAGCAGGACCCATTTTATAAGGCCGCTTGGAGATAGGAGCGGTACCAGGTTCAAGATCAATGACAAACTCAACCTCACGATCCGGAGGCATACCTGGCAACTCTTCAGGAAAGACATCTGGAAACTCACAAACTACAGGAACACTCTGAATACCTTCCATAGCATCATCATTCAGAGCCGCCAAAGAATAAAGCTGAATTGCAGGAGTCAGACTTGGAGAATAGACTATATGGCCTTCAGGAATTTTTAGAGAAATCGAACGTTCAGCACAATCAATCACAGCTGCATTTGCTGTCAACCAATCCATGCCCAAGATAACATCAATATCAGAATTGCCCAGAATAATTAAGGAAGCCGGAAATGAAGAACCACCAATCTCAATTTGAATTCCATGGCTGATATGAGCAGCCCTCATGTTTGACCTAGGAGATTGTACCACAAGACGGTGTAATAAAGGAACCATAGCCAGATCTTGCTCATGAGCAAACTTGTGAGAAACAAAAGAATGAGAAGCACCAGAATCAAACAAAACTCGTGCAGGAACTGAGTTAACAGGAAGCATACCCATCACAACTCCAGGAGCATGCTTAGCTTGAGCGGCGTTGACACAGTTGGCACGAGCAACCGTAGATCCCGGCTTAGTGTTGATGTTGAGAGCCCGAGGTGGAGGTGCACGAATCATAGGAGCACTTGCCGCAGGTCTTGGAGGTGGTGGTGGAAGAGCTTTGTTGTTCATTGGACAATTCCACTGCTGATGCCCAGTGTTTCCACAAGTATAGCAAGCACTAGGTGGACGTGGAGCAACGTAGCCAGGGACTCCGCCAGGCGCTCCAGGGTAGTTGTGGTTGTAGCCCCTGGGAGCCGCAGTGAAGGAGTTTGGTGGCCTTGGTGCGTAGCTTGAAGGTCTTGGTGGAGCAGGGAGCGACGGTGGGGTGTTAGGAACCCAGACACGACGCTTAGAAGGAGCTGTCATAGCAGAAGAGCTTGTTGTATCACGGCTGTGTTTCTTTGACTCCTCAAACACTTGCCTACTTGCTTCTTCCTGCAGAGCTGTGTGTTGAAGTTTCAGGAAAGATGCTGGCCTTGCATGAGTGATTGCATATTTGATGGAAGCATTGAGGCCTTGCCGAAACCTCTTTTGCTTCTTCTTGTCATCAGAGATCTCATCGCCACCATAACGAGACAGGTTCATGAAGTTTCTGATGTAGGTGTTGACATTGTCAGTGCCCTGCTTGAGGTTGAGAAACACTTCCTTCATCCTTTCCATGACAATTTCTGACAGATATTGCTCTTTGAAAGCAGCAGTGAACCGCTCCCAAGTAGGCTGAAAACCAGAAAGATCTGCCTTGAGGTAATTTTCCCACCAGAGAGCTGCATCTCCCTTCAGAAGGTGAGTGGCACATTTGACCCATTCTTGCTCGGGAACATCCGCAGTCATCAGCAACCTTGACACCTCACGAAGCCAATCATCCGCATCAAGTGGCTGATCAGACACCTCAAATTGGCGTGGGTTGAACTTGAGAAAACTCTTGATGTCTCCTCGCTTGGGAGGTGGAGGTAGCGGAGCAAACTCATTCCTCCTCACACTTTCCTCGAAGCGCTGCTGGTTCTGCTGCATAGTTCCCAAAGCATTTGCAATACTTGCCAAAGCAACCCCGAGTTCAGGTGGTATATCCTCCTCAGAACGGCGTGGTGGTGCCATCCTGTGATTGATATAAAACACAAGTCAGTACTATAATGGAGAATGATAATAATCCAAAATAGTACCAAAATGGAATTAATCAAGATTAAAGAATGCAATTCACTGAGGTAATATTAAAATATCAACAAAGTTCAAGGCAACTAGAAGATATTAAGCATAACACACACGACTGAACAAGGAGTGTGGTATACAACTAACAAAGAAAAAATTTCCGCAAATTTCGGCATTAAAATACCACTATATGCGCAAAACCACTTAACGAATCAAGATTAATAACTCTACTAGTTCAATATACAAAAGCAAATGACAAAAATAGTGGTATGGTCGCGACTCCATCCTGCACTCAAATCATTACTCCGCACATGAATCAGTAAAATACATATCTCAACAACTTCTCCTTAAGATGAACCTAGAGATTGGTAACTACGGAAACGAACACCCCAAACAAGATAACGTCGGATAACAAAGAGTAAGATAGATCGCATCGGTGTACAATGAATCAGAATAGATCGCGTCGGTTTACAAAGGGCTGTCGGTAGGGAATGTACCAACAGTTGATAACCAAAAGGCAGATAGTGATAACATTTGGATGCAACAGATAGACAAGGAGTTCACACACACACACACAAACATAACCTATGGTACTACGGAACCCAGAACACATGAATCCTAGTTTGAAGTTTAGAAGAGGATTGAAAACGTTACACTTTCTTACCAGAACAAGGGTGGGTGGGTGGGTAAGAAGAAAAATGGAAGCAATCTTACTCTCACGTTTGTTTTTCCCTAATATATATAACTACCAAAATATTTGCTAGACAGACAACGACCATTTTGGCTGAGACCCTGAAGGGCGGGATGGCTCTGATACCAATTGTAACTACCTCGGTGAATTACGCTCTTAGTTAATGCCTGGATGAACGAAAGTGGTTAAAATAGTACGGTGGGGCCCAGGGCCACTCACGGTAGACCTTTCGGCCGTCCTAACCACTTTCAGACAACGGGACAAGAACGAGCGGCGTAATCGGTAGGCGAAGGGATCAACTACATACACAAGTGAGTATGTATGCAAGCCACATACAACAGTACATCAGAGCCATTCCATCTAAAAGAAATAGAAATAGTGCAACGCCATACGGCAAGATCCAAACATCCTAGATAGATATAATAATTTAGGATAGCTCCTCATACATCACACATCAGAGTATCAGGCGGAAGCGGAAAACAAGATCCGAGTACGGATAAGAAGCAAATTGGCATAAGATGCCCCATAAATAAACACATCCCGTCCACAGATCACACGGATCCCCGTTCCCGGAATCTCTACACCCAGTATCCATCTTGCGGGTACACCTGTTCATCTGAATCAAACAATTTATCGTGTGAGACCCTAGGGGTACTCAGCAAGTCTTTATGCCACTAAAGGGGACACAACCTGGGGTGACGCAATTGCAGCAAAATATAATACCTAACAATTCTATAGAGACTCGCTAACCTTCCGCCTAACCAAGGATAAACGGAAGTCCGTGAATTAAGAACAACAGTTATAACAGTATAATTAACAGATCCATCCTCCTCCTCGCTTACCAACGAGGAAGCGGACGAACAACCCCCATCATCCGTTGGCAGTTTTATTAACCATTCCATGAGTATTGTACTATTTACTAGTCCAGTACTTAGTCAATTTAAAAGCGGTACTTTAGTTATACTTGTCTATGATCGAGAAACTGTGCTCCAAGTCGTCCATAACCGCGGACACGGCTTTCAGAAAGATTTACCCTGCAGGGGTGCACGAATAGCAACACACACTCGATCAACCTCGGAAAAACCAAATCAAAACCCAACGAGGCATTCACGACAAAGCAATCACAGAATTCAGAAATATTTCAGGGGGCCACCCCATTAAGCTACCCGCAACGAAGTTGGCCGGCTCCGAGACGGACCCAAGGTTTGTGTGGACGGCGGTAAACGACTGGGAACCTGAAAATATGATTGGGCTTGTCGATACAGCGAAAACGTGTCACGATCCAAAACAGTACAGGTGCTCCTCGCACAATCTTAAATAAAGCAGTAACATGGCATAAGTACAGAATAGTAATAAAGCCCCAAACTAATTGTGGCCCCAAGAAATAAGAATGAATCAAGCTCTGGCTCAGGGGGGTCCATAAGGCCTCTCGGATGTGGATAGTGCGAATAAACAAGGAACAGGAATCAAGTACTCGGGGTCCTACGGGACACAAGTGAGCAGGAAAAACCAAATAGCAGATATTGCTCACCGGTGCCTCTTTCATTAGTTATCCCATTACTACTCAGGTTATGTTGTCTAGGTACCTCATTATCCATCAGACACTCACATACCCTACTCATGCTTTTCTACGACTCGCATGGCTCAAACAACTCCTGTAGTAATGGCTCATGGGACCGGAACAAGCTTAGTGTGGTTTAAAAGTAAAGGCTATGCAGTACTTGGGATTCAATTTAATGCAACCGCGACTCAATGATGCAAGGATAAGATAGAGGCAATAGGTACTGTATGTATGCAAGCATGTGGTAGTGCTTGCCTGGCAGTTCAGTTGAAGCGAGAGATGGATCTGGGTAATACTCCTGTGAATCCTGGTAATTCTCCTGCGGGGCGCCTATTCGAAGAAGAACCAAACAAACAAGGGCCAACATAAATAAAGTGCACAAGCATATGAATTAAAATGCGACAAGCAAACAATCATGCCATGATGCATGATGCACAATTTACATGGCATTTAAGTAGCATGGCAAAAGTGAGGTGTGGATACAAGAAATAAAGCACTTTATCATTTATTTGCCCAAGTTTTATTGTCATAAACGTCTCAGATTTTAAATGACAACATGATGCATGCTTTAATTCAGAACAAGGATTGCATAAATAGAACGGGCTCGTCGCGCTGATCGATTTAGACATATTATTTGTCAAATTTGGAGTTATAAAACAAAAGTTATTAATTAAATAAGGAAAAGGGCATTTTTATTGTAATTTTAATCATCTCGAAATTAAAGTGTTCAAAATATATTTTGAAGGGCATATTTGAATTCCCCTCATTTTTCTGATTCCAAAACATATATTATATGTATTATTTGGAGTTGTATTTCAAAAATCATTTGAATCTGAAAAGAATTTGAATTTAAATCATTTGAAAAAGATTTGATTAAAAAAGACTCAGGAATTACTTTTTATACCCAGGCAAACTCAGACCCAGTCACTGACGGGTGGGCCTGCGCTGACTGGGGCACACGCGCGTGAAAACGCTTTTGTCACGCGTCTCGGGCTAACCCACTGAGACTGACAGGCGGGACCAGCGGCGGAAGGCCCACGTGCCAGCGATGCGGGAGACAGGGGCTGACAGGTGGGGCTGCGGCTGGAGCGCGGGTTGCGAACGGGAAAAGCCGGGGGGTTTTCTGCAAACGTGCTGGCGTGGCTGACTGGTGGGGCTGAAAGGAGCGCGGGTTGCAGTAATTAAAAAGGTTGGAGGTTTTTTGCAAATTGACCACGGCTGGCTTCTGTTTATCGTCTTCGCGCGTCTGACGCTAATCCGGCGCGCGGCACGGGGCGGGGACTCGAACCCGGGTCGCGGGAGAGCGCGCTGAGGGACGGAACAGGTGCGGTGGTACTAGGGGAGCTGACAGGAGGGTAGCGGGGAACTAGGTAGGGCTTGCGCGGCGCGGAAAAGTTGCAGACGTCGGCGAGCTCTGGCGCGCGGAGGCTGTTCAACGAAACGTTTGTCGGCGCTAGACGTCGACGCAGAAGCGGAGCATGTCAGGGAGGAGGGGATGCTCACCGCGGGTTCGCTGGTGGGCTTGGATCGGCGCGAGGAGCGGCGGAGCGTCGGGGATGCAGGCGCTCCGTCGGCTAGGGTTTCCTGTAGGGCGGCGAGGCGCGGGGTTGCTGGGGAGCTTCTCCTCCACGTAGGCGCGGTCGGGGTGGTGCAGGGGGTTCCTCTCGGTCGCCCAGGACACCTCAATGTCGAGTAGCTCGGCTGGATCAGCGGGGCGGGGTGGTACTGGCGGCTACCGGCGTCGGGTGGTCGTCGTCGGGGAGGAAGACGGAGAAGAGGAGGGGCAGCTCGGGGTAGATCTGGCGAGGCCAGAGACGTGAGGAGGAGGGGAAAGTGAGAGGGAGAGAGAGGAGAGGCAGGTGGGCACGACAGGTAAAAAGGTGGCTCGGGTGCCACCTTTTCCTCCTTCTCCTCGAGCACATGGGCGAGCTGGGGCTCGTCCTGGGGAAGGTAGGCATGGCAGGGCAGGCTGCCAGTGGGGCTGAGGGCGAGGGAGGGCAGGTGGGGCTAGCTCGGTTAGAGAGAGAAGAGAGAGAGGAGAGGGGGTAGCTCGGGCTAGGGTTAGGGTTTCGGGTAGGGCTAGAGAGAGAGGTGGCTGGGGTGTGGGCCAGGGAGATGGTGGCTCACATGTGGAGAGAGGGAGATGAGAGGGGTGTGGTTAAGGTTTAGGAGAGAACTAGAGAGAGAGAGAGGAAAATAGCTAGGTTAGGTTATTTAGATATTTAGATTTTAATTTTTGATTATGAGGCCAAAACAAGAAGACACAAGGGCTTGATGTAGAGAAGAAGAAAAGAATTAGGTGGAAAAGGCTCATGTGATCTTATATGTAGATAAAGAAAAATAAGATAAAAGAATGTGGTAAGATCATCTCAAGTGGAACATGGTGAGTGCTAGAATGGACATGAGGTGGAGGTGAAAGGAAATCCAAGAAAAAGGAAAAGAAAAGAATTATGGGCTAAGCCTCATATGGTTTATGCATGGAGAAAAATAAAATAAAAGAAATAGATATAGATGATGATTTGGAATGGTGGAAGGAAAAGAGATGACCCATGAAGTAAAGATCCACTTCAAATAAAGGAAAAACCAAAGGAGCAAAAATGTGGTGGAGAAAATGTGCATGGCCCATGCAAAAATAATAATGCCATGATTTATTATGTGAAAACAATAATAATATGATGGCATTACTCTTATGCATTTCCAAAAAGTGGTAAATAAGCCAAGCAAAGAATTTGGAAGATTGATCCACCCCAAACCACATGAGCTAGGATATAATGTCAAAAGAACAAGAATTACAAGCTCATATTTAATGGGATGGTGGGATTTTAAAGTGGTAGAAGAGAAAAGGTGGTGGAATGGAAACAAAAGATATGCCCCCAACTCAACTTGGGCATTTGAACAATATATCAATAGCCAAAATATAATATCAAGAAGCAAATACAATTAATAGTGCATGTGAGAGAAGAACCAAAAGAAAAGGAGTTTTATATGATGCTCAAATGCAAGGTGGCATGATGACATGAGCATGATATAATTATGATGCAACAATAATAACTATGGAGTAGCCAATATCTTACTAGGACAGTAGCATTACAATTGTTAGACAATTGGGATGCTACAAGCTACCGGGTATGCCTCCAGACCGAGAGTTCGAGTTCGTGATTGATCTTGAACCTAGAACTGCTCCTATCTCCAAGCGGCCTTATAAAATGGGTCCTGCAGAGTTGGCCAAACTCAAATGGTAGCTTGATGAATAGGAAAAGTTGGGTTTCATTCAGCATAAAACTTCCTCTTGGGGAGCACAACAATCTTTGTGAAGAAGAGATATTGGACTGATCGACTTTGTGTTGACTACCAAGCTCTCAATGAAAAAACCATCAAGAATAAATATCCGCTTCCGCGGATCAATGATCTTTTCGATCAGCTTGTAGGAGGCTAGTTATTGCCGTTGGTTCGTTCAGAACTTATCAAAACTTGCTAAGCCTCTTACCAATCTCCTCAAGAAAGGCAAGAAATTTCTGTGGTCACCGGCGTGTCAATAAAGCTTTGAAACACTCAAGAAAAACCTCACCTTAACACCTGTATTGATTCCTCCTGATACAACAAAACCGTTTCAGATCTTTTGTGATGCCTCTCTCTAAGGACTTGGCGCGGTCCTCTTGCAAGACAAGCAAGTCGTTGCTTATGCTTCCCATCAGTTGAAAACTCATGAGCTCAACTATCCAACACATGATCTTGAACTTACAGCGGTTGTCTTTGCTCTGAAAGTATGGAGAAAATACTTGCTTGGAAACCGTTGTGATATCTTTTCTAACCACAAAAGTCTGAAATATATCTCCACTTAGCCGGACCTCAACCTTCACCAGAGGAGATGGATTGAAACCATCAACGACTTTGATCTTTCGATCAACTACACTCCAGGCAGAGCAAATGTGATGGCCGATGCCCTCAGTCGCAATGCATATGTGAATAACCTCGTGATCAAAGAAGATGAACCTCCCTTGTGCAAGGAATTATGTCAACTCAACCTCGAGCTTGTACCCCGTGGCTATCTCGCCAGCTTGGTAGTTACTCCTTCCTTGGAATAAAAGATTTGCTCAGCTCATCTTGATGATCCTTTCTAAAAAGAGTTTGCCATCAAGTCTCAAATCCTAAGTATGAGTCGTACCACTTGGATGACCAGGGCACTCTTTTCTATGATCGCCGGACAATTGTTCTAGAACTTCCCGGCTTAAGAGAGCAAGTGCTCAAGGAAGCTCATGATTCTCTTCTTTATATCCACCCCGGCAGCATAAAGATGTACATGGACCTGCAAACACAGTATTGGTGGCCTAGATTGAAGCATGGCTGTGCCAAGTATGTCTCTGAGTGTGATGTCTACCGTAGAGTAAAAGCTGTCCATCAGAAACCTTATCGTCTTCTTCAACCTTTGAAGCATCCAGAATGGAAATGGGAGAAAGTAGAGATGGACTTAATATCTGGCTTTCCAAGGTCTCAAAAAGGAAACAATGCAATCTATGTTGTCATTGACAGGCTCTCAAAAGTGGCTCACTTCTTTGCAGTAAAGGAAACAATTTCTAGTAGTCAGCTGGCCGAGCTCTATATAAACATAATTGTCTCTCTATATGGGGTTCCTCTTGTAACTAGCTCAGACCGTGGGAGTATCTTTACGTCCAAGTACTGGGAATGTTTCCAACAAGTCTTAGGAACAAAGCTAAACTTCAGCACAACTTACCATCCTTATTCGCAAGGGCAAGTTGAAAGGATCAATCAGATTCTCGACGATATGCTTCATGCTCGTGTCATTTCTTTCGACATGAAGTGGGAAGAGTGCCTCCCATATGCTGAATTCTCCTACAATAACAGTTATCAGAAGAATCTCCAGATGGCACCCTTTGAGGTCCTCTATGGTCGCAAGTGTCGAATTCCGATTGGTTGGTCAAAGGCAGGTGAAAGAAATTTTTTTGGCCCTGACATTGTCACTCAGGTAGAAGGGAAGGTTCTTATAATTCTAGAGAACTTGAAAGTTGCTCAGAGTCGTCAGAAAAGCAACTATGACAGAAAACACACGGACATGGAGTATGTCCCTGGTGATCTTGTTTACCTGCGTGTCACTCCCATGAGAGGCACTCATCGCTTTGGTATCAAAGGCAAGCTTGCGCCTAGATACATCGGTACTTTCAAAATCCGTGGAAAAAGAGGAGAAGTGACTTATGCTCTCGAACTTCCTGAACAACTCAAGGTTCATGATGTCTTCCACATATCTCAACTCAAGAAGTCCTTCAAGGATCCCGGCAGGACCGTGGATCATGAGCTTATCAATCTCCAAGAAGATCTCTCCTATAAAGAACACCCCGTCAAAATTCTTGAAGTCGCAGAACGGAAGACTCGCAACAAGTCTATCAAGTTCTGCAAGGTGCAGCGGTCACACCATTCCATTGATGAAGCCACTTGGGAGCGTGAGGACGACGTCCATTCCGAGTATCCTATTCTCTTTGAGTCTTCTTCTTCCTAGAATCTCAGAACGAGATTCCTATTTAGTGGGGGGAGAGTTGTAGCATCCCATCTGTCTTACATCTGTAATGATTCATGGTTTAATAATAAAATGCTACTTTGTGCATGTATTGTTGCATCATCATTATATCATGCTCATGTCACCATGCCACATTGCATTTGAGCATCATATACAACCCCTTTTGATTTGGTTCTTCTCTCATATGCATTTGTATTCTTATGTTGTAGTTGCTTCTTGAAATAGTGTATTTGCTTCTTGATAAATTGTTGAATGCCCAAATTGAGTTGAGGGCATATCTCTTTAAATCATTCTCTCTACTAAGATGGTGTGTTATCTTGACCTCATGATAATCTTGCTCTAAATCCCACCATGCATGGATATATGGGTTTCCATTTATTTTTGCTTGTACTTAATTCTTTCCCATATATCATGTGTGGAGCCATACTACATTTTAATTGATTCCATTCTAGTTTTACCATACATATGTATGTGGCATTCTTTTGCTCTTGGTATTGAATTCATGCCACATATATGCCAAGGGTTCCTTCCAGTTTTCATACATGGTTACTTTTTGGTTTGAGCCAAACCAATTTTAAAATGGCATGTACTTGTCCAACTCTAGAAACTTGCTTTACCGAATCTTTTATTCTTGCACCATCTTCATGTTTACCTTCCTAAAGCTACATCTGTTTTCGCCTAATTCTTTCTACTCTAAACCGTCTAACCTATCTATAAATCTACTCCATATTGCACCCATGTGTATATGTCTACACTTTGTGCAGAATTCTAAGCCTTCAGTTCAAATCCTTGCAATAAGTTTCAATCAATTCAAGCAGTCCATATGTTGGTCTGGTCCTTTTTTTGGGGGTTATTCTAAATTCTTTTCACTCTTTTCTTAAATCTTGTTTCCGTCTTTTCTGCCTTTTCATTCCTTCGGGACTGCTGGTAAAGTTCACCCGATAGTCCATGTTCTTTGGTCCAATCCCTCTCTTTCACATCATTCATCTATTCAAATTCTGGGCAGATTTTGCAGTCCAAACAGGCACTTCGCCAACAGCAGCAGTAGCATGCCACAACAGTTGATAGCCGCAATCTTCAGTTAGCTGTTCAGGAGGCAAGCTTCAGAGCAGCAGCGATCGAGGACAGCAACAGAGACAGTCGCCATAAGCAGGCCGGGTGCTCCCTTCCTGGTCTGGCTCGAGAACCAGCCCAGCAGGGCCTGCCAACACGCAGCAGCAGCAGCGGACGCACGCCAGCCACATCCTAGGTTCGAGTCACACCAACCGCGCCTCCACTGTTCTTCTCCCCCGCGTCTCATGCCGTCTTCTTCCGCTATCTCTGCACGAAAACGGTAGGGAGCAGGTCACCGTCCGAGCGCCGTCTGTCACGTCAACGCCGCACCTGGGAACCGTCCCCCTTACCTTCTCGTAGTGCCGCACAAACCCTAACCATCCCGCTCAGTTTCCCCCTCTGTTCCTTCGCCGCACCCCGCCATGGAAGCCACCGTGCGCCGCTTCCTGCCGAGGCTACCGTCCGCGTCGGGCACCAGGGAGCAGCGAAATAGCCTCGCCTTCGTCTTCCGCATTGAGCACAGCTGAGGAGCACGAGCCGGACCTGCAAGAGTCTCTCCCCCATCGCCGTCCCTGTCGAGTCCGAGGAGGATCTTCGCCAATCCGCTCCCTCTCTGTCCCGGAGCTCCAGCCCGCCTCCGACGCTGTTTCCAGTGGGAGTCGGTCATGGTGAGAACTACCTTCCCTTCCCCATCCTCCCTGAATCCTCTTCCCCCGCCAATTCGTGGTAATTGCCGTCGGATCGCCTACAACATGCTTCTGCTCGACCCGTTCTGAAGCGATGCGTCTGTCTGTTTTATAGCCGATAGCTCCGATCCAGAGTTGGACCAAGAAAGGATGCGTCCTGATATTAATCACATACACAAGCATAGCCTAGTAGTTGCAACTTGGTCGTTGCACAGTGAGATCCCTGGAATCCTTTTTTTTTTCTTTTATGGCAAACTAAAGGAATTCAGAGATGTTCAGTTTCGTCAGAACCGGTTCCGCCCAATCAGAGTTTACAAATGGTGAACCCTCTCTCTTTGCAGCAGCCAGCCCGCCACCCTAATTGTTCTGTCCTTGCTCCTTAGCCCTTTTAGATCCTAGGTTCAAGTCCTACGTTAGTTGCTTTGATGCCCACCTTTTTATTTCTTTTGTTATCTGAATTTTTTTTGCCTCTGAACCTTGTCACTGTCTCAGCTAGTTGTTCTGCATGTAGACCAAGTCCTTACCAATGTAACTTGCAGAGAAGCACCACCCCTAGTTTAAAAAAAACCATACCTCTCAAACCAAAGCCCAAGTCAAAATGATTTTAAAACGAAAAAGTAATATGTTTGTTTGAATATTCTGAATATAAATTTATTGTACTATTTGGGTAATCCTGAATAGTCACACTATTGCACATTTTGCCTATTTCTATGGAAAATAAAATAAATCATATCTTTACTTCTATGATATCAAATAATTCAAATAATATACGTTTGGAGATCATAAAGACACAAGGATCGTGAATATGCTATTTTAAAGTATTTTTTGGGCAATTAAAATTTCCGAAATTACTAAATACTCCCTCTGTTTCAAAATATAAGACGTTTTAGCTTTCAAAAGGAGTGTACGTAGACGTTTTTTAGTGTGTAGGTTCACTCCAAACCTATATAAATCTACACACTAAAAGGGTCTAGATACACTTCTTCCACAAATCTAAAACATCTTATATTTTAGAACGGAGGGAGTACTATTAAAAATGTCTTTTTTTAATAAATTCATAACTTTAATTTCGTAATTTCAAAATTGACAAATAATATGTCTAAATCGATCAGCGCAATGAGCCCATTCAGTTTATGTATTCCATGATATGAATTGAAACATGCATCATATAAATACTTTTGCCATGCTACTTAAATGCCATGTAAATTGTGCATCATGCATCATGGCATGATTGTTTGCTTGTCGCATTTTAATTCATATGCTTGTGCACTTTATTTATGTTGGCCCTTGTTTGTTTGGTTCTTCTTCGAATAGACGCCCCATGGGAGAATTACCAGGATTAACAGGAGTATTACCCAGATCCATCTCTCGCTTCAACTGAACTGCCAGGCAAGCACTACCACATGCTTGCATACATACAGTACCTATTGCCTCTATCTTATCCTTGCATCATTGAGTCGCGATTGCATTAAATTGAATCACAGGTATTGTATAGCCTTTACTTTTAAACCCCATCAAAGCTTGTTCCCCAATCTTATGAGACATTACTACAGGAGTTGTTTGAGCCATGCGAGTCGTCTAATTGCATGTTTAGGGTTTGTGCGAGTCTTTGGATAACGAGGTACCTAAATAACTTAATTCGAGTAGAAATGGGGTAACTAATGAAAGAGGCGTCGGTGAGCATTACCTGTAGGACCCCGAGTACTTGATTCCTGTTCCTTGACTATCCCACTATCCGCATGTGGGACCATGAATCCCCTTCGCCTGAGCTTGATTCACACTTTCTTTCTTGGGGCCACAAAGTAGCTTTGGGCTTTATTACTATCATGTATTTATGCCATGCTTTATTACTTTATTTACGATTGCGCGTGGAGCACATGTACTGTTTAGGATCCCCGCGCCACGTTTATGCTGTATCGGCAAGCCTAGTCACACTTTCGGGTTCTCAATCATTTACCACCATCGTTACAAACCCTGGGTCCGTCTTGGAGCCGGCCAACTTCGTTGCAGGTAGCTTATTGGGGTGGCCCCCTGAAATGATTTATGACTCCTATGAATGCTTTGACGTGAGGCTCGTTGCGTTTTATTTGGTTCTTCCTAAGGTCGATCATGCATGTCTTGCTATTTGTACACCCCTGCTGGGTAAATCATTCTGAAAGTCGTGTCCGCGGTTATGGACGACTTAGAGCACCGTTTCTCGATCATAGACAAGAATAACTAAAGTACCGTCTTGAACTTGACTAAGACATGACTAGTAAATAGTGCAACACTCATGGAATGGTTAATAAAATTGCCAACGGATGGGATGTTCTTCCGCCTTCTCATCGGTAAGAGAGAAGGAGGACGATGAAGGTTAATTTATGTTGCTTATATAACTATTGACATTAATTAACGAGCGTCCGTCCATCTCTGGTTGGGCGGATGCGTAGCATGTCTCTATAGAACTTTGTAGATATTATCTTTCGCTGCAATTGCGTCACCCCCAGGTTGTTCCCTTTAGATGTATTAAGACTTGCTGAGTATCCCTAGGGTCTCACACGATAAATATTTGGTTCAGATGGACATGTATACTCTCAGGAAGGCTACTTGGTCGAAGATACCAATGATGGTGGCAATGACTATCAGGTGTAGAGATTCCGGGGATGGAGATCCGTGAGATATGTGGGCGGGATGTTCTTAGTTCTATGGCATCCTATGCCGATTTGCTTATTATCCGTACTCGGATCTTGTATTCCGCTTCTTCTTGATACTCTGTTGTGTGATGTATGAGGTGATATCCTAAACTATTATATCTATCTAGGATATTTGGATTTTGCCATATGGTGTTAAATATTTCTGTTTCTATTATTTCTAGATGGTGTGACTCTGATGTCTATTGTAAGTCGCATACATACATACTAATTTGTGTATGTCGGGGTCGCGTTACCTGTCGCTTACGCCGCTCGCTCTTGTCCCGATGTTCTTGAAAGTGGATAAGGTGGTCGGCCGGTACCATGCCCTGCTCCGCTTCGATGGGCGTACACGTGGGTGGCCTTGGGCCTCCGCGGTAAAATCCCTTATCTACTTTTGGGTTCATCCAGGCTCGTGCTTAGAGCGTAATGTCCGAGGTATTATAGGTATGGACAATTGAGTTGTGTAGTTGCCACTTACCAATGGTGGAAGACAACGGTATATGAGGGATTGCCATAATTATAGTTAACAGCTATTCCATAAGCACTTATCATGCACACCGGTATACACAACATTACTTGAGGACTCATAGCATTAATATTTTATCTCATTGCATTCACCTCTTTTCAATTTTACTTTTGTTCTAGTTTTTCTTCTATTCCTAGTAGTAGTTATTACAAAACATCTAAATTAATTTATCCTAGCAACTTAGAAAATAGGCTATTTCCAAACCACGGTTTGGGTGCGAACATGGTCGCATTGACAACGTGGCTGCGGGGTCGTGTTCGTCAAGCTCCCATCGGGACAAACTCTTTAAATATTTGTTGCTACAAGTACTGCAATAACCCTGTTATTGGTGTAGGAATCCAGTCATCAAATTGTCACTGTTGCCGAGGAGCAAAGCATTTGGTGTTCTACTCGCACATATTTTATTTCAGTTTGTTGCTATTATCTTACTGCTTTCTTTTATATGTAAAAATCTATAAAAACTGTTGCTACTAATCATGTCTTCCGAGATAAATTTTGTTCAAGAGATAATACAAGCATTAGAGGAGATAAAGGATTCAAGTTCATCAAGCCTGGTTGCTAGACATGAGATGATAAAGAAATTGGTGGACCAATTGGAAATGCATTCATTATGGTTGCATGCTAATGATGGATCTTATTGCACAATTTTCATAACACATGACCACCTTAATTTTCAATGTAAGTGTTCCAACAATCCTACTCTAGCAAATTATAAGAGAGATAAATCATGAAGGAGATATGCCCTAGAGGCAAATAAGAAATATGTTTTTATTGTCATATCTCAATTAGTTTATAATAGTTTCATATTGTGCTAGAACTGTGCCAAGTAGAAACATTGGTATAGGTGTGATATGAAACAACAAAGTCCCTAGTAGCCTCTATTCATACTAGTTCGTTGGTCACGAAGATGATCTGGGTTTCAAGATCATGGGCATTTATGTCGACTGGCAACGAGATCATATCATTGGAGAATTATGTGGTTGGACATTCCTTGAAAGATTGCAACACGATCAAGTCATATAGTTCATTGTTGCAACAACTATACCTATACTCCTTCTCCTTAGACCGTGAGCTCATATTACTCACTATTTCCCTAGGCTGCTTAGACTACATCAACCGTCATCTAGTAATACGGTGGCCATAAAGGTGTACTTTGAGTATTCTCAAGGAACAGTAGATGACATGTGACTACAATACCGGGATTTGTTCACCCACATGACGGGTAAAGATACATACGGCCGGCTTGGTGAGATTACATCCCTAAATGTTGCAACATGTGATATCACGGTAACAAGACAACATAACTTGTTGTGAACGAGATTGAACAAGGTATGGGATACCAATGATCGGATCTCGGACAAGCTGTATCGAGAAACAAAAGGAAGAGGATGCTACATTTAGACGGTTCAAACGACATTGTCATCAGGAATGCATAGGGGTCACATGGATATCCCTGATCCCTCTGTTGATCACTGATAAAGATCATGTCTAGAGCATTCCCGAGCCGTGAGAGGATACACTTAAGGGTACGATGAGAGCAATCATTCGTAAGATGGAATCACAGTAGAGAAAGAGAGAAAGCCGGAATCGTTTCGCGGAGAGATCCGAAGTTGTTCGGAGAAAGAATAAAGGAAAAGACCGGAAAAGTGTTTTCGGATAAATGGAAATTTAAATATATATTTATTATATGTTAATTGTGAATTAATATATTCTAAATAATATTTAAGTTAAGATTTATAAAGGCAACTTTTTTAGGCCAAATCTCGGAGGGAAAAGGCCTAGAATAAAAAGCTGCACAAAAATAAAAGGAAAAAGAAAAACAGAAATAGCCCACGTGGGCGGCAGATAGTTGCCGCCGCACGGGGGCAGGCTGCAGCTGCCGGCCGCCGAAGCGGGCCGCTCAACCACCTGGCCCATGCAGGCGCGCGGGAGGGAGCGAGCCACCGCTCAGGGCGTAGGCCACCGCTGACCAGCCGGCCCACCTGGGCGGGGCGGGGCGAGGTGCTGGGCCGCCGGGGGCGAGCCGGCCCACCCGGGGCTCCCCCCTTCCAAGACGCCGCGGCGGGAGTGCTAGGAGCAGGGTGGGCCACGCCAAGGCCCACCCGGCCAGCCCCTGTTGTTTTCCCTTTTCTTTTTATTTAGCGATTTTCTGTTTGCTATTTGGGCTGAGTACTTTTGGCCCATTAGGCTGAACGAAAATCTGTTGACTTTTTATTTTAGTATTAGTCCCACATGGCTTAGCCTTTGAGAAAGGCACACCCCCTCCGTCTATATAAAGGGGTGCCCATGGGTGGGATTAAAAACACCAAAAAAAGAACTTGAGAAGTCCTTTGGTTGGCTTTCTCCCTCCCTCTCTCTATACCTCGTGACCATGGCCCCAAGTTTGGGCTGTGCGATCGAGGCACACCTGTAGTACGTCGTTGCACTGCAGGGATTCCTAACTGGATATCAACTTCTGCACTCCCGGCGGGATCGGGGAGCTGGAGGTCTCATCGTGCACCGGATGTGTACGAAGACACGAGGCGCAATACTTGGGGCACTTGAATGTCGTGAGCCGGAGCTGTTGCACGATGAAGATGATGAAGATCAAGAAGGAACAAGGGGTGACCTGCGAGAAGATTCGCGACCTTGAGGTCGGCTTCGAGTACGACTACATCAACCACGTTCCCCGTGGAACGTTAACCGCGTACGTTCTACAAGGGTATGTATTCTATACGCATTGGCCGTTACTGCATTACTACATAGATAGATCCTAGGCGGTTTCTGGGGTTTCATCATAGGGAAATTTTTGTTTTCTGCACCGATCCTCAACAAATCCTATGCTAGTTTGTATGATATGGGGTAGCCCAATCTTCCCAGCAAGCACTTGTCAATGATGATGGTGGATGATAGATAACTAGCATGTAGCTATGATCTCTTTTCCTCGAACCCTGATGCCAATGCAACAGCTCTCGAACCTTGTGGGGGGGCGCACAACACCACGCTCTTGCGCACGTAGCCGTCGATCATGAACGGTAGTTTGCAATCTATTAATTCCAAGTGGAACAACAGATCACACTCAATTGTAGTTGGTAAAATCGGTCACAAGTAATTCCAGAGGTTCTATGAAAGAAACAACTCCAAAATATTTTAACGTGGTCTAAAACCTAACTTCTGTGGCGCCCCATCTATTTAAGAGGTTTGGGGGGGGCGGCGGCCTAAGCTTGGGACGACTTGGTCCCACCTAACTAGGATACAAACCGACCCAAAGTTGGGTTCATCTCATGGTTCTGCTGTGGCAGACATTGGGCATGTTTCTCTGTCGCGGCAGAGATCCTGCCATGTGTTGATCTTCTTCTTGGTATCTCCTTGCGCTTCCTCCCTCTCTTCCCTCGTGCATTATTCATTGATCAACACATCATGCTCCATATGCTTCAGCTCCTCGCTCCATGCTACACCTTCTTCTCCCATGTACCTGATCATACAATAGCACAAAGACTTAGGCAATATAATGTTCTTATAAATGAAAGCATCATGGTCAACTAGGAATGAATTCACCTGATAGTCATTATTGATTTGACTCAATATTTCCTTCTAGTTCAAGCAGTCAGAATCATCATAATCCCTATATATATCCTCATCCTCCTCCCTTTCTTCATGAAAAGCCATCCACGGCTTTGGGTAAGCTGAAAGTGGAAGAAACAAAAAGAACAACGTGTACGCAAAGTATATGTATATCTAACATGTTGTATTATTATTTTTCACATGAAAAATAGGTCCAATATACATCAAGCAACTTAAATTGCAGGTATAAGTGAAGTTCAAAGAATCATGCCCATGGTGAAAAACAAATATATATATATAGTCTTGTTGTTCAATATTAAATTCAGTTTTCTCAAAGACGATCGATGATCAAATTTGTGATGAACAAGATCAAACCAATTCAATATATGTGAAAACCAAATTGATTCATGCCATGCTTCAACTATGCTACTCTCATTAGTATGAACATGATCATGTTGTCCAGTATGTAAGATGCAACTCAATTTGCAAATATCAGTGAAGTCTAAAGTAGTAACATAACTAGGCAAATACTTTTGGGACAAACACAAAGAATATAAAAACTTGTGTTCTATTCTAGCAAGGTTAGAACAATCCAACATAGGTAAAATTACTTTAGTTCGTTGCAATATATCAACTAGAACAGAATGTATTTCCATAATATCTCGAACATGAACTATTGTCCCATAGCAAACATTTTTGTGACACATTGCATATATGGCTGAAAACAACTTGTTTCAGATCAACGATTCTAGCACAAGTAATGCATATGTGATTCGCAAGAAAATTTTCATCCATGCTATATTCACCAATTAGATTGAAAGTGAAACAAGGAGAATACATGCTAGAATTTAGAAATGAAATTTCATAAATCTTATCCAAAGCACAACTCATACTCATAGGTTCATTTAGCATGATGGAATACACAATATCAGTAGGTGGTATTCGAGCAAGTATTTCTTTGTGTGTAATCAGTACCACATGATCAAAATTAAAATTTGGTAAACTATCACATGGTGCTGAAACATTAGTGCAAGGCAAATCACAAGAAGGCATCAACAAAGGAATAGACTCACAATATGTTGCGCTTGTTGACTGTAGCTCCAAATTAGTACCAATGTCATCAACAATCTCCTCAGTAATAGTAGGTACTAACACATCCTCCACAAGTGAAAATGCACAGTACATTGATACAGGTTGTAAAATAGACGGCTCCTATTCTTCAAAAGCAACCTGGATGTCACAAGAAACAACACTAGGAGTAGAGATGATTACATTAGTAGAAACCTCATTTGTCTCATCAACTCTCACTCTCTGTTCTTCTACGACAAGATCAACATGTGGTTTAATGTTGGTGGTTACAGGTGCACATAGGTTTTGACGCCTAATCTGCTGAAATTGCTTAATACGTGTACGTGATAACCAAGTGTGCTTATCATTCCAAATGACCGAAGGATCAGCATACTCACTACCAAACACAACCAAAAACTGATTACACCACTTTGTTCCCAACATGATATGACATGAGTTAAATGCTCTAGGAACGACAAAACAAGAAATCGTCCCGCTAGGGCCATAAATGGTGAGTGGACAGATGCGATCTGAGTAACTGGTAGTGCATGACCAGAAGTTGCTGACATAAATGGATTTTTAATGCACTTGTGTATAATTGTAGCTTTTCAACAACCTCAACACTAACCAAATTTATGGAAGAACAAGTATCAATGGTAGTAGCAGCTTGTCTACCACTAATTTCTATGATGAAGTGGAACAAACCCGAATTAGGCACCACTCCTGACTCCTCTTCCCAAAATGTGTTGCTGCAATAGGATTGTAATGGAAAGGGATAATCATCTGCATCCTTTTTCTGCATCACATCAACACTACTAGAAGACATGATTAGTATGTTAGTGCACAAAACAAAATCTGCTTGGTGGAACACTCACAACTCATTCACAACTGACAAGAAAGTAGATTTTACCGTTCCAAAGTGAATAGAGATGCTTTACCAAACGAAATCAAAGACTTGTGCACTAATGTGATGAAGTGAATATCAAGGTTATGTAGAACGATCACAAGGCACACATGTTATTTATGGTGGAGCTATAGGTATGGTATCCTATCTACATCGCAAACAATTCCTAGTGCTGATTGTACAAAACCCAAGAAACACACACGTGGAGATAAACGTGGCAATGAACTATGAAGGGTGTTGCACTACGCTGGAGAGACACTAGCAAAGATCAAAGTAAAACAGGCACAAGTTTGCTCAATCTACCGGTGCACAAAGATATCACTAGGCCTCTTGCTCAATTCTCCTTTTTTCTTTTTTTCTTTTGTATAGCTTCTTTCTCTTTTTTTCCTTTTTATTTTGCTATATTCTCTTTTTCTTTTTTTTAGTATCACACACGACCAAAGTACAAAGCACAACACCAAAACCCTATGAGCATCCTGTAAGAGCGGAAACTAGTCTCAATGGGAAAGTTCCTACAATTATGAAATAGAATGGCTATAGCTATGGTTTGGAAAATTGAAAATTTTCACAATTTTTTTATATGGCTTCCGTGGCAGAAAAACAGTTGGCAGAGAATCTGTACCTCGCGGCAGAATACGTGCCGTGACAGAAAAACAGCACGAAATCGTGTCGCGGCAGGACATGGATTCGTGGCAGACACGAACTCGCGGCAGAAAAAAGGGCGGTTTCTGTGCCGCGGCAGAGTCGGAAGGAATTTTTTTTTCAATTCTGACTCGGCCAAGTAGTAAACAACCAGGACCCTTTGCTTGATTCGGATCTGAACTTGTGGCGGCGGAAAACAAAGATGGGGAACACGTATGAAAGCAAAAACTAGATCTAAATGGAAGCCTAGACTCCTACGGATCAAAACTATAGATCGGATCTACGAGATAGAACGATCAGCGACTAAAACTTGAAAGTAATGCAATCTAGGCTATGGCGATTATTTTTGTGAGGCTTTTTCTGTATAGGACTAAAACAAGATCTAATCTATGGATGGATTTGTGGATGCTCACCGAGTAAACGAGGAAATCTGATACCAAGATGATATGGGGTGGCCCGATCTTCTCAGCAAGCACTTGTTGATGATGATGGTGGATGATAGAAAACTAGCGTGTAGCTATGATCTCTCTCGCTCGAACCTTGATGCCAATGCAACAACTCTCGAACCTTGTGAGATATTCACAATACCATGCTCTTGCGCACGTACCTGTCGACCATGAACGGTAGTTTGCAATCTACTAATTCCCAATGGAACAACATATCACACTCAATTACAGTTGGTAAAATCGATCACAAGTAATTCCAGAGGTTCTATAAAAGAAACAACTCCCAAATATTTTAACGTGGTATAAAACCTAACTTCTGTGGCACCCCATCTATTTAAGAGGTTTGGGGCGGCAACCTAAGCTCGGGACAACTTGGTCCCACCTAACTAGGATACAAACAGACCCAAAGTTGGGTTTGGCTCAGGGTTCTGCCGTGGCAGACATTGGGCCTGCTTCTCTGTCGCGGCAGCCTGTCGTGGCAGAAAAGGAATCTGTTTTTGTGTCGTGGCAGCCTGCCGTGGTAGGAAAACGCGTCGTTTCTCTGCCGCGACAGAGATCCTACCATGTGTTGATCTTCTTCTTGGTAGCTCCTTGCACTTCCTCCCTCTCCTCCCTCGCGCATTCTTCATTGATCAACACGCCATCGTCCATATGCTTCAGCTCCTCGCTCCATGCTACGCCTTCTTCTCCCATGTACCTGATCATACAATAGCACAAAGACTTAGGCAATATAAAGTTCTTATAAATGAAAGCATCATGGTCAACTAGGAATGAATTCACCTAATAGTCATTATTGATTTGACTCAATATTTCCTTCCAGTTCAAGCAGTCAGAATCATCAGAATCCATGTATATATCCTCATCATTGTAAGTACTAGAATACTTTCTTTTCAAACGTGCATCTGAAATGGTATTTATACTAGGAATTATTGAGGTTGAAAGTGAAGCATTTGATGGATTTTTTAATTTAGTATACCTCATATTCCTCTTTTGCGACAATAATTTAAGTAAAAATGCATTCGTATTATATTATTCGAAGCTGTCTAAAACCACCTTGGAGAAAGATAACCTTTTGCAGGACTCGCTAAAGAGCAAAGAGGAAAAGGAGCACAAGGAGGAATAACGGATTGATCACCCGCTCACACCTTCGACTCCTACTTTTGATTCTATCATTTCTATTAAAACACTAGTCGATGAAAATGAGGAACAAAAAGGTGAGGTTGACAAAAAGAGTCACACTACAACTTTTGTTTGTGATACCTCTCACTCTAGTAGTGATTTTTATGATGCTAAAACTGTTGATAATTGTTATGCGGAGGCCTTGTGCCTAGACACCCATATGGAGAGCATTAATAATAATGAACTAGAGATAGAACCTTGCAATACTAACATGCATGGTCCTAAACTCCCTGCTTTGAAGGAAGAATACTATGAAGTGTTCCCTTACACAGGTGACCAAGGTAAAGATTTAATAATTTTATATGAATCTAAAATCCTCTCATTGCAGCTATTCACGAAGGCATGTTCACCAAGCTTTGTGCATCAACACTCACTTGAAAGAGAGAACTTGTTCATCTACATGATGCCGATGCACCATAAGCGGGTACGACTCCGACTGAACTCTACTTCAAGATGCTCCAAGCTGGTATGTACAACCTGACCTCGAGTCGGTATCCCTTGGGATCCAGGTTGGAAATATACGGAGCATCCTAGCCTGGATTTACGGCTCTAAAGACAACACTTACCGTGAGGTAACCCAGAAGTCATTATGCGTCTTTCTTAGTTTTGTGTCTTGAGTCTAGTTGCATTCATGTTGCATTGGCACTTTTATTCTTCGCATGTCTTGCTATTAGAGTAATCTTGTTGAAGATTTCAAAAGGTAGAATTTATTGTTACTATGTGTTGCATAAACTCGGTTGTACTTAAATCCTGTTTTATACATGCTAAATGTTGGTCGAAAATTTAATCTGTCATTTTTCTGTCAAAATATGCTGTTTTGCTAAGTTTTAGGTTAAGAAAGAATCCTCGGAGAAACAGGTAAATTTTGGCGACTCCAGAAGGTTTAACGACCAACTATACGACGAGAATAAAAATTTCGGCCGTATAGTTGTGGTCGTATAGTTATCAATGCCTTCGTCAAAATTCTTTTCTAGGGCACAGAAGGTTTAACGACCAACTATACGACGAGACCTTTTTGGTCCAGCCGTATAGTTGCACCCGTATAGATATCGACACCATCTACCCTTTGATGTTCAAGGTACTGTAAGTTTAACGACCAACTATATGGTGGGACCTTTTTGGTCTGGCCGCATAGTTGTGCCCATATAGTTGGGAAAACCCCTCAAACGCCAACTAGAAGGTAACCATTGCTCAAAATTTCATTCTTTATTCTTCCTTCTTCTTCTAAAAACCTCGAAACACCACCTGGGAGCTTTTCCCATGTTTTAGAGAAGTCTAGCGTATGTAAACAATAAAGTTTTATCTTATAAATTCCTTAAGTTGTAATTCTGTTTAGTAGTTCATGTTTTATTTTTATTTTCTTTCATTAGTTGGGTGAACGAACTTCGTTCGTACACCAAACCGTTGTCTTTTATTTTGTGTGTTATTGTCGCAGGGACTTGAACCTTGTGTGACGACGTGTACGGTAGTGCCAACCATGCAAACACTCGCATGAGCCACTTGGTTGCTTCAATTCAGTGTTTCAACAATTAGTGCATCGTAATACCTTCCAACTCAAACCTCTTTTAAATAAGCACATAGGGGCTGCACACTCGTGTTTCATATTTTGTCTCACTTACACTTCATCACAATCTAGGAGAAGCGCACTTCTAGAACTAGTTTGTAGACGTAAGCGTGCTGCTTAGGTTGATGAACCGACTCAGTGGGAATTATATTTTTATCACTTGTGAGCCAAACCCGTGTCTTCAAAAATAGAAAAATATTTTGTCTTCTTTCTAGTCTTGTTCCTACCAGGTTCTTAAGAAAGGCATACACCGGATCGTGAAGCATTCATTGAAGCAAAGATTCTTTGTCCATCAAAGTAGAGGCTAAAAGCACCTCAACGGTAAAGTGTGTCACCCTTTCTTTAACTTAAGCTTGGGGAGGTAACCACTTCTTATACTCTCTTTTGATAACTGCATTTTATCTTTTGTTTTCATGATCTTCTCCAGTTTTTGTCTTGGGAGGTTATTTTGGTAGAGTCTTGTGCAAAGTTCTTTATCTTAAAAAGTTTGCATGCTATTGTGTAACCCTCTATTTTTGAATGCTTGCTTAGGTGAGTTTTTGTTCATATTTATATAAGGGATATACTTTCTCATGTTAGCCCCCATAGGAGACAAGCCATAGCTTTGATGCACCTTGTTCAACTTTTATCTAGCTTATGAAAAATATTGTGATCCACTAAATATACATTGCCATGTTATCTACATTTTGAAAAAAATATAATAAAGAAGTTCTTCGAAACTTGCTAGTTGTCACTGTTTAGAATTGTCTTAAGTGAATGGTTATGGCGTAGCACGACCCCATAGTGTTGGAAATGATGGTCTTAATATATGCTTAATGAGTGAGTTGTCAAATAAGAAATGATGTTTCAAAGTTTCAAGATTACATATGCCAAAATTTTGTCTTGGAAATCAAAGTGAGATATTGCTTTATGCATGTCTTGCTCCACTGTCGCACAACATCAGATGCTAACAACTCCGCTAGCCTTTGGACAATCCAAAAAGAGAAAACTCTTGGAGTTTGGCTATGAGTTTCCCAACATATGTAGCAAAAATGCTATATTTGGGTATGCATTGGTATTCTCATGGGCCTGCGTTAAAAGCACAAGTCGGAATACTCCTCTGAGCATTATGAGAAATCAATATACCGAAAAGGGAAACCTTGGTAAGGGTCACGAGTGTCCTTCCTAGCCTACACACTCTCGATTGAACATATGCCACTCTTTTGGCATGGTCTCGTTACTAAGAAATATATTTTCTATGAGCTCAACAATCAAAGTTTGCACTTGAAAGACTTTAAAAGATGGCATGAGTGGGCAACATTGGAAAACTCTATTTCTATTTATGATTGACAACTAACCGTGTTCAACTTTGCCTTATACAATAGAAATACAAAAATACAATAAAGTGCGTATAGAAGGATCACAAGTTTACTTGCAAGCTAGATTTAACTTTGACATGGGGCATAGAAGTCTTTGACTAATCTCTAGTGGTGTGGAATAATATAACTGAGCTTATATTTCCTTGTATGATTATGTGCTCTCTTCCTTTGATCTTGCAGGAAAAACAAGGATACGGTGCATTGATTTCTAATGATAAGCAAGATCACATCCATTAAGTTATCGATCCCTTTTGCTCTAGGATGAGCAAGATCTATCTTGGGGAAGTTGATGGATGTGATAATACAAAAGTTTTTAGCAATATAAATTGTGTCATTTTCTTATCATATCATGCTCCATCTAACTATTGCTATACCTGATATGCATGATTACTTGTTTTTATTAATTCAATATGAGCTTTGCACATTTAGTAGTTTAGGTATAATTTTATCACTCTTCCTTGTTTTTTACATGTGTGTAGGTGTTGATGATGATTATGGATAAAACAAAGGCAAAAGGAACAAAGAGAGCATAGTATGGAGGAGCTGTAGGGACCAAACTTAGCCATTTGAGGTGTTGGAAAAGTGAAATTTTCCAACTTCTCAAAATGAAGATCCAATACCACAGGGTTGTATCTCTCGATGATACGAATTCAACGAGCCCAAGAACACCCAAAACAGAGTTTGTATGAAGAAATGGTGACCAAAATACTAAAGAGTATTCAAGGTTTAACGACCAACTATACGGCAGGAGCAAAAATTCCGGCCGTATAGCTCCCGCCGTATAGTTGCCCAAAAAAGGTCACAAACGATGGGATTTCGCCCTCCGGAAGCTCTAGAACCTTTCCTAAGTCATATGACAGTATTGGGGGAACCCTAGGGCACCCCAAGGCCTATATAAAGAAGAGAGGATGAGGCTACCATACA
This sequence comes from Avena eriantha, assembly GCA_910589775.1. Lineage (NCBI taxonomy): Eukaryota > Viridiplantae > Streptophyta > Magnoliopsida > Poales > Poaceae > Avena > Avena eriantha. The sequence goes on along the minus strand of OU342745.1, from coordinate 201,195,472 downwards.
CCATATACAAGATCTAGATCCCATCTACCGCCTCCATGGTGGCGCCCTGCCACCATGTTACCTCCATAGACTCTACAACTCCACCAAGATCAAGATATCCATCAACACCATCAAGCCATCCAAGTAAGAAGAGGAGGAGAAGGAGGATGCTACCATCACCACGCCGTCATCACCATCTCCATCGCCGCTACTCCTTCATCCTTCCCCATCATGATCTCCATGATGGGTTGTAACATGGCTTGATCCCCCTTTTATTAATGTTATGATGATTTGAGTAATTGAAGTGTGGTGTGTTCTTGTTAATTAATATGTTTGTGCTTTCTCTTTACATTGTTCTATTAATGATATTATTCTAGTGATTGGATACGTCCAATCCATTGTTGATGAATTTACTAGGGATTCACAGAGTGTCACGAAACTTATCATTAGTCTCCGCTCTTCCATGGGTAGAAATAATAGGCTATTTGCTATAAGTGATTTGCGGAGGCAATAGCAGCTTAGGATGCACCGCCCAGAATTGCCTCAAGATCACTCATGATATATATAGGTATAGTGTTGCGAATTGCTTGACCCCAAACTGACAGACGGGATACCTTGTGACTAGTACACTTTCTTAGGAGTATGGTTGTCCATAGAACTTAATGACTTTGCTCTGGTTTACCTTGATTGGTCTTGTTACCTTAATACACTATTCTCTTATGAGATGACCCATGTACGAAGAGGGTGTGGACAATTGAGTTGTCTGGTTGCCACTTACCAACAGCAGGAGACAATGGTATATGAGGGACCGCCACAATTATAGTTAACAGCTATTCCATAAGCACTTATCATGCACACCGATATACACAACATTACTTGAGGAATCATAGCATTAATATTTCATTTCATTGCATTCACCTCTTTTCAGTTTTACTTTTGTTCTAGTTTTCTTCTAGTCCTAGTAGTAGTTATTACAAAGCATCTTAAATTCATTTATCCTAGCAACCTATAGAATAGGCTATTTCCAAACCACGGTTTCGGTGCGAACGTGGTCGCATTGACAACGTGGCTGCCAGGTCGTGTTCGCCGAGCTCCCATCGGGACAAACTCTTTAAATATTTGCTGCTACAAGTTCTGCAATAACCCTGTTATTGGTGCAGGAACCCAGTCATCACATGGACCCCGGAGTATCTGGCCTGTGACCCCGGAGTCACCGGCCCGGAATCCAGGCAAGACTCCACCCCTTTGCCCAAGCCAAAGAGCGATGACCACCACGGAGTCTCCACCCACCCCAGAGTCTCCGGCCATGCACCCCGGATGCTCCGGCCCGCTACACCGGAGTCTCCGCCCCCATGACCCCGGACAGGACTCCAGACCCCACTGAATGGTCTCTGCATGCCACCCCAGAGACTCGACCGGAGTCCGAAGACCACCCCGGAGTCTCCAGCCTACCGACCCCAGAGTATCCTGTATAAGTAAAATGGGCCTGCGTGCTTTGAGTTGGGCCTGGCCCATGTAACGCCCCTCAAACTCCCCATTATGCCTATTTTACCCCTAGCTCGTGGCTAGCCTATATATATGCCCCACCCTCTCCTGAAAACCCTAGAGATAATGATGAATTGAGGGATGTGCCAAACCTTGGATGGGAACCCCCTCTCAGTAGTAGATCTATGAGTTGTACAAGGCCTTGGAGTTTGTGCCCTTCTCCAAGTCGTCAAGACCCTCCTCAAGTGTTTGGTCTCTCCTTATCAAGGATTCTAGTAGTTCTTGGTCTCTCCCCTTTGGGATTCTACTTGGTTGCTACTCTCTCCTTGATTTGGATTCTATTATCCACTTGCCGATCTCTCCTTTGGTGATTCTACCGCAAGGTCTCTTGCCAAGGATTCTATTGGATTGGTTGTTCTAACCAACATGATCAAATCAAATCGGGTGTGATTTGGAGTGTGTTTGTATCTTTATCTTGCATTAGAATAGCGTTCATCGTGTTCATCTTGTTTCCCTCACTCCCCGCTTCAAATCCGTGAAGACCAGATCACCCCAAGGGTAAATCCACAAGGAGAACCATATCAAAGCAAACTTAAGTGCAATTGTTCAGATATATTATGCTCATGTTTAACAGGACTTGTGATAATGGAATATGATACAACCTTGAACTTGTTAGTTTTTCCTCTTTATTCAATTTCTCGCTATTATTCATTATAGCTTTGTCACTCGAGGACGAGTAACAGCTAAGCTTGGGGAAGTTGATAGCTCCAAATTTCAACACTTTTTGATGCGTCCTGTCCTACAGACGTCCCTACATCTACACCACAAAATCCCCCAAGTGGACCAATGACTCGCGCCTGAGCCAAGATCCTTCAAGCTAGGGTTAACTCGCTCCTCTCCTCATGTGACTTCGATACATCCTTGGATGACTTGCTAATTCATGCCAATACTTTATGCATCCTCAACTATGAACCCCATGAAGAAAGACCAAGAGAAGGATCCAAGCACACACAAGAAGAAGCTCCAGCGGAGACAGAAATTCCACACCAATTCTGACGCCGCTGAACTTATCGCCGGAACCGCCTGAAGAAAGTCAACCCTGGGTTTTATGCCCTAGAATATTCCCTATTTCATCTAGACTTTATCTTTTGTACCCAAACTACCCATTTTTTCTGGCTGACCTATAAATAGCCCCCACCCTCCATTTCATCCTTAGACTTGGATAATTGAATTAGAAGGAAACCTTGTAGATCTCCCTAATTTTAGTCTCATGCTCCTTTGCTAAAGGAGCACCAATTATCCCCCACCTCGTTGGACTTTGCATCATGCATACATCATTGTACGAGGCCTTGGTGTTGGAATCCTTCGCCAAGACGTCAAGATCTCACCAAGCCTCCCGCTCGTTGTGCCAGTTAGAGAGAGAAATCCTTGCCCAAAGATGATCGTAGGGATTGCACCAGACAGGTGGTCGACGGCGTGAGCTATTGGTTTGTATCGTGTTTTTGTGTGTGTGTGTGTGTTAATCGACATCTTCGCGTGCGTGTTCATAGATTTCATCCCCTCCCTCTTCCCCAGTCACCCCCTCTCGATTTCCATGGGATTCGTGAAAGATCGGGAACCCTGAGGGGCATACCCAACATATTGGTATCAAGAGCTTCATTGATCACGAGTTCCCCCGCACATTTTTATTCTATCCACCAAAAAATCAAAAATCCCCAAAAAAGAGCCCCAAATTGCCTTCGGATCGATCTCTGGATTTGGTTAGTTTTTAGTGGTTTTGTTCCATGGATCTGTTTCTTTGGGTGTCGATCTACCTTCCCTTGACATCCCTCAGCCCCAATTCCGATAGATTTTTGAAGATTTTCCGAGATTTGACTTTTGGTGTTCTTCACGAACACAAACTGGCGCCAGGCCCGGTCGGATCAACCCACCTGCCGGAATTTCCGGCGACAGTTCCGCGAACTAGAATCGCCGCCGAGAATTTTGGTGCCAGGTCTGGTGCCACCGGTTTGGCTGCCAAAAAAATTTCTGACCCAATTTTGACCATTGTCCTCTTTTGTTTGTTCGCGTTTCCTGTGCGTGTCGCCAAAATTAACAGCAAGCTTCCAGAAATCATCACATCCCGTGCTCCTCAACATCACAACACTCGAACATCACCGCCAACACCGGTAGAAAGTCGTCATCAATACCGAAATTATAATTTGCTCCACCTTGTTAGCCCCATATCTTCCTTTGTGCGTATCTATCCTATGAGAGCATCTCATTTTGTGTTTTCCTAGGCATTGTGCACTTGCCCTTGGAAAGTGAGAGTGTGTAAGCAAATACAAAAGTTGACATAGTAGTATAGAAAGGAAGAAAAATAATCAAGAAAGAAGAAGATAAAAAGCAAAAAATAAAATAAAGACACATAGTCTCTCAATACAAAGAGAGTATCAAGCTTCTAAGCAAAGAGAGATAAAAAGCGTGACCAAGGCAAGTGCACAAATTCATTATATCCTCTTTTGGCAAACAAGTTGTGGTCTCTCCTTGCATTGGCACGACAACCGAGCTTAATCGTCATTATGACATTTTGTGCTCATTTTCATAGTCATGGTAACCCCATCCTTCTCCACGTGTGCGTGTCTTCGTGTTTTTGTAGATCATATCCTTTTTGCTTTTGATCTTTGGTTCTTTATCACCTTTAACAATAACCTTTTCTTTGGATCATTTAGTCTGGTTTTCCACCACCCTAACCATCCACCAAAATCTTTTGACAGTATTAGTTCTTTCTTTAGTGTGAGATTTCTTTGCAATTTCACTTTGCAAGATTATAGTTCTCACTTGTGGCTACTAGTTCAACACAATCCCCAAGGTGAGGTAAAAGGCTAACCCCCACCACATATTACCTTCCATATACAATCCATTGTTGTCTTGCATGATGGATATGCACGGTGAGGCGAGGCAACCACCTTCACTCGAGGATGAAGAAGGACCGTAAATGACGCGCGCAAGCCACAACATCATTCATTGACTGTTCAGTGGTCATTGCAATGCTCTCGATACCCGCCAAGTTGAACAATTCAGTGAAATGCAAGCTGAATTCAAGAGCATCGACAACCCCTTCGATGTACTTCAACAACAAATGCATGAGGTGCGACAAGTCTTTGCCAACCTTTCTCAAGAGATGAGAGCCATGCACATCAAAATCGCCAATCAAAATGAAGCCTTACAAAAGTCGATGGCCGAGCTCACGCGAAACACAAGACCGCGTTCACGTGCATCAAGCTCTTCATGTCACCATTCAAGTGTGTCAAGCTCTTCACACCATCGCCCTACTCCTCAACAAGATCCTCATGTAAGTGCTCCAAGACGCAATGAAGCCCCCATGGTTGAAGATGGAAGTTCTTCGAACTATGTACCTTCCCCACGGCATGCTGCTACTTCATACTACGATGGTGATTTCTCCTCAAGGCCTCAAGCAAGGCAAGACGAATACCGTCATCATGCAAAATCACTAGTGATCCAGCAAGCCCAACCACGTGAAGAACCACGAGTGGAACCTCATGTGCAACCTCAACTACACCGACCTTGTCCATGAGACGTTCTTGCAACAACAAGTGATGACTCCAACTTGGAGGAAGAAGCTCATCATCGACATAAAGATCTTCAAGATCCTCCTATTTGTCCTCCCTGTCATGAATGTCCATGCCTCCACCATTGTCAACATGATGAGCCTCCTCCACAACATCAAGACATGGAGCGTCACATGATACATTTGGAGCAACGCGAACCACGTCAAGAGGCTCGAGACCATGACCTTCACCAAGAGGCCTAGGTGCCTAACCCACATGAACAACCGAGGAATGAGCTTCCCCTAACCCACAACTATGGAAAGAGGCTCCACATCCTCAACCTCGTCAACAACCTTGCCAAGAGCAAGAGAAAGCTCCCCAACAACATTGCGAGAACCAAGTTCCACCTCCCCAAAATGTGGCTCCTCATCCACAAGTGCATCAACAAGGTCACCAAGCTCGTCGCAATGATTACATGGAAGATAAAGATCGTCACCATCATGGCAACAACCGCTACCATGACCGCAATGAAGAAGAAACTTTTGGCAAACTCAAGTTCACCATGCCCAAGTTCACCGATTCGAATGATCCTAAAGAAGACCTCTCATGGGCACTCAAAGTGGATAAAATCTTTCGCATGCATAGTTATAGTGATGAGAAGATGGTCGCCATGGCCTCACTTGAGTTTGATGATTATGCCAACCTTTGGTGGGAACAAGTTCAGTCGCTCGTGGCATAAGAGAAGATCCCCCAATCACCAGTTAGCACGACATGAAGGCTCATATGAGATCCCGCTTTGTTCCCACGCACTACATGCACGACCTCTTCAACAAGCTACAACCGCTAAACCAAGGGACAAACACCGTGGAAGAGTACTTCAAGAAAATGGAGCACAACATGATCCGTGCCAATATTGAAGAGCATGACGAGTAAACAATGTCACGTTTCTTCATCGGCTTGAACCACCCAATCAAGCGCATTGTCGAGTTTGAAAAGTACAACAACATGGTTGAGCTTGTGCATATTGCAACCAAGGCCGAGCGTCAAGTGCAAGAAGACATCAAATACAACAAGACGAAAACGTACTTCATCTACAAGCAAGCCTCAACCAGTAAACCAACGAACTTCAATGGAAGCTCCTCAAGTACATCCAAGCCTCCTTTCCAACCCACACTTCCTCACGGAAAACCACTCCCAAGTGGAAAGCATACAAAAGATGACCCACCCTTCAATGGCGAATGCTACAAGTGTGAGGAAAAGGACACAATCGGCCACATGTGGAAACAAGAAAGTTTTGTTCATTCATGACAATGGCGACAAGGAATACTTGAGTGTGGATGAATTTTATGCAAGAGTCAAAGAATGAATGACAAGGCAACATGTGGAAGATGATCAAGAACTCCTGATGTGTGAACATGACACAAGTTCTTCACTTGTCATTACAAGGATCTTGACTACTCAAGCCCAAGAACATGAAGATCAAATATCCAACATCTTCAAAACATGTGTCGGGATCAATGGGAAATCCATTAAACTCATCATTGATGGAGGGAGTTGTCACAACCTTGCTATCACCAAGTTGTGTGAGAAGCTTGATAAGGGGTGACCTCAAGGGTGGCCCGACCTTCATGGATCTCGTGGTCAAATCGATGGGAAAGCGAGGGGAAACAGAGAAGGTAGCAGAAGAGAACACGCACCTAACAAAGAAAACGATGAACACACGAAAAACTCACACGATACAAGGCCAATTGATCCCGCCGGTGGCCACCGGACTGATAGATTCCTCACAAGGAAAGATCGATAAACATGCTCCCTTCAATCCCAAGTGGAGAGGGAAGAACACCTTGGAGAGGGTCTTGACAACTACGCCCACACACTCGCAAACGTAGGCCTTGTACAACGATGGATGCACGAGGCAAACTCCAATGAGGTTGGTGACGATACATGAGGGGGATGCCTTTAGTCTATTATCTATGCCTAAAGGTTACATGAGGGGGCGGGGGCTCTAAATATAGGCCAACCACTTAACTAGGGGTAGTTTAGGGATAATTCTAGAGTTTGGAACGAACTAGAGGGATACATGGGTGCAAGGCCCAGCAGGCGGCGTGCAGGCCCATCATTTACGCCAGAGACTCCGGGGTGCAGGGGTCGGAGACTCCGAGGTAGGGCGTTGCTGATGCAACCCGTCCTACGGACATCCCCACATGTACACCGCCAAGTCCCCCAAGTGGACCAATGACTCGTGCACGAGCCAAGCTCCTTGAAGCTAAGGTGAATTCGCTCCTTGTCTCATGTGATTTCGATACATCATTGGATGGCTTGCTACTTCATGTCAATACCCTATGCATCCTCAGCTATGAACCCCATGAAGAAGTGCCAAGAGGAGGATCCAAGCCATCGCAAGACGAAGGTATAGAATCAAATCGGTGCCAGGCTCGGCGGACCGGAATCCTCGCTAGAATTCCTGGCGCAAGAAACGACGGACCGCACCAGGACCGAAAATACCGGCGCCGACCGGAACAAACCAACGCATGCAGAAATGCACTTTTGTGAGCCATTCTGGTGGCCAAACGGAACAACCGGCACCGACCAGAATTTCTGGTGAAATTCCGGCATGACTAGACTTATTGCCGGAACGCCTCCAGTCTCAAGTCAATGTGGGTTTGATGCCCGAGAATATTCCTATTTCATCCATATTTTACCCTTTTGTGCTCAAACTACCCCTATTTAGTGGCTGGCCTATATATAGCCCCCACATCCCCATGTATTACTAAGACTTGGATACTTGAAATTAGAAGACACAATTATGGATCTCCCTAATTTCTAGTCTCATGCTCCTTGAGAAAGGAACACCAACTACTCCCCACCTCGTTGGAGTTGGCATCGTGCCTCCCTTGTTGTACAAGGCCTTGGCATCGGAGCCCCTTGCCAAGACCTCCAGATCTCACCAATACTCCCCACTCGCCGTGCTAGTTTAGAGAGAGATCTTCACCCGACGCTGATCCTAGGGATTGTGCCGGACCGGTAGCCACCGGCATGACCTATAGGTGTGTATTGTGTCTTCGTGTGTATGTGTGTTCATCGTGTTCTTCGTGTGTGAGTTCACGGATTTCATTATGTCCCTCATCCCCCAATCACTTCGCCTCGATTTCAAGGGATTCGTGAAAGATCGGGCCATCCCCGAGGTTAGCCCTCAACATATTGGTATCAAGAGCTTCATTGCTCACGAATTCCCCCATCATTTTTTCTTCTATCCACCAAAAATTCGAAAATCCCTTAAAAAAGAGCCCCAAATTGCCTTCGGATCGATCTTTGGATTTGGTGAGTTTTTCGTGGTTTTGGTCCATAGATCTGTTGCTTTGGGTGTCGATCTACCTTCCTAGAACCTTTCCCCAACCCAGTTTAGACAGAATTTTGAAGATTTCTGAGATTTGACTTTTTGGAGTTTGACACGAACTCATTTTGGCGAAATTTCCGATGAACCGGTTCTCACGCTGAAATTTCCGGCGAGAATTCCGGCGCGTCGAAATCGCCGCCAGAAATATCGGCGCCAGAACCAGTGCCACCGGGTGCTTTGCCGAAATCACTTTTTGACGTAGTTTTGTCCGTTTTTCCTCTTGGTTGTTCGTGTCTCGTGTGCGTGTCACCCAAACTAACTTCAGGCTATCACAAATCATCACATACCGCGCTCCTCGACACCGCGATGCCCGAACATCATCCCCAACACGGGTAGCAAGTCATCATCCATACCAAAGGTATAACTTGCTCCACCTTGTTAGGCCTTCTTCCTTTGTGTGTATCTATCCTATGAGAGCATCTCACCTTGTGTTTGCCTAAGCATTGTGCACTTGCCCTTGGAAAGTGAGAGTATGTAAGAAAATCCAAGAGTTGACATAGTAGTATAGAAAGGGAGAAAAAGAATCAAAAAAAGAGAAAAAGAAAAGCAAAAGAAAATTAGCAAGATACATAGTCTTCCAATACAAACAGAGTTTCTAGCTTGTAAGAAAAAAAGAGAAAGAGCGTGACCAAGGCAAGTGGACAAATCCGATGGTTATTCTCTTTTGGCGAATGAGTTGTGGTCTCTTCTTGCGTTGGCCCGACAACCGAGCTACCACTCATGTTTAATGGGTTTTCCACTTGACTTTTTGCATAGGATCAACATCCTATCATTCTACCATCTGATACGCCACAACCACTCCATCTTCGGTACTTTGGCTTCTGTGTGGCCGTATCTTTACCTGGAGCTAATGAAAATTATATGTTTCAACCACCTGGTCTAGATCACCGGTGTAGGCAGGATAATTAGGATTTGCTACCTTCTATTCACATTAAAAAAAGTTATGATGTGATGGTCCTATCGCTAAGATTGTGCACACAATCAGTTTCTGCTCTTTTCCATCGTAGCTACAAGAAGCCCTGGATGCTATCTAAATTGGCAATTCGTATCACCTTGGGTTTTAGAAAATGCCATTCGTCTGTTGTTCAGTCCTAGTGCTTAGCAAACAATGGTGTTCCTTCGCAAACACCAGGTCAGAGAGACAAGTTCCATGGAGATCGGCTAGAGCTCTGGCACGCTCGCACTTTGCACTGTACAGCTGGTTCCACGAGTCCTTTGGATGCTGCGCCACTACATCCCAACGCTTCTTCTCACACGCCTGTAGACTGTCAATCAAACTCTCCCATTCAGCGAGTATCTCCACGCTGATGGTAAGGCTGAGGTTTACAACCTCCTTTGCCTCTGAAACATAAAGCTTTGCATGTGACCTCCTGCTATAGTTGATATCAACCAAACAAATTGGCATTTCCCTCTCTAGCAACAAAACAACATTTTGGCAAGTACTCTCCAAGGCCTCGTCCTGAGACGAGCCTTTGCCAACAACAATCAAAGTCTTCTTTATTTCAGATGTTGAATCACCACACTTTGCCAATAGCAGTGCCTCACAGCCATACATGCTTGTTCCTAACAGACCAAATTTATATGCAGGTTCATCCCACCCAAGATATGTATGTGGAATGGTCCACACTCAAGCTAGCCAAGCGTGGAAAACGCGGTTGTGCTATCAGCCATACATGCTTCTGAGCATCTCATCCCAGATGCCTGGACAGTCTGAAAGACGGTTCGATCTTTGTTGAGAGGTATACGTAAGTGCACACGTGCTTGGATAAGCCCATTTCCTCTCTTGCGTGTATACACGAACTCAATACCGCCCAGTATCTGTACAGCTACCTCTAGGATCATATTCCACCGGATGGCGAGATTTTCAACATTTGCGTATCAAAACAGCAATGTTTACATTTATAAACAAAACTTGCTACACACTTTTGTTTGCTCGCACTTATTGTAAAGCTGCAAGGATAGGAAAATGAAGCTGAAACCGACGTTCATGAAAATTTAGCAAACAATAGTGGTAGTACGACAGGTGAAAGGGCATGTATGCCCCATGTGTGGTTTTGGTAATTAATGACAATTCCTATGGACTAATATGTAAATTGAGTTTCACTTGTAGGTTTGTCTATTGACATCGCTTGAACCATGTGTTGGTTTTAAGGTTGGAAAAGAAGAACAAATATCCAAGGCCTTTATGCCTATTGAAATCAAGTAGAAGAAGAAGAAGATCAAGTATGTCTTGAAGAAGAAGAAGACGGAGTTCCTCATGGCTATATTCAAGACATCATCAAGAAATGATGTGCAAGCTCAAGATGCACCATATCTAGAAGATCTCATGCTTGGATCTTGCCATCCTTGGTGTTCATAGAGTGATGAAGACAAGGTCAAAGAAGAGGTTTTCCCATGGAGTATGGGGAACCATTCACAAGTCTTCATCAAGCAAGTGCAAGCAAGAGCAATCAAGAAAGGTGTTCCATCTTGAAGGTGATAAGATCGTCTACATCAAGCTCAAGTGGGATGCTCAAGGCAAAGGTATGATCTTGATATGATTCTTTTTTACCGGTCTCTTATAGTGTTAGGAGACCGGGTTTAGGATAGATAGCCATTCTATCAAGAGGGGCTCTCGAGTGGGTGACTTGTTTGTATCTTTCGGAGAGAGCTCAAACCTTTGCATACATAGCATCATCTTTCTTGGTTGTTGTTTGGTTCTTGTTCATTTGAGGATCTAGAGCTTGTGGTTACCTTCATCACAAGCTCTAGTTCATCAAAAACGGATTTCCCTTGCATATCTTATTGCGTTTTTGACCTTGCGGGTTTTCTGGCTCCACATCTTGGGAGGTATCTCACATGCAATATTCATAGTATTTTATCCCTTGGTGATACCCAATATTTCGACATGTCATTATCTTTCCAACCAAATTGGTCTCATCTCGTTTGGAGTTCGGATGCAAAAGTTGTGACAGTTTTGGTTCTGGAGTTTTTGCCTGACCGGTAGTTCCGGTGAGCCACCGGTAGTACCGCTAGGGCATTTTGCCGCCGGTAGTACCAGTGTTAATTCTGGCCAAATTCCGGTAAACCCGGTTTTGGTTCAGTACCCTCTCTATCTTGGTCGTATCTTTTTGATGGAACTTGGATCGGTGTTTCGGCCGGTAGTACCAACCCCACCGGAAGTTCCGGTGGACAGGCGGTAGTATCGGCCAGGATCATTTTTGTGTTTGTTCACATCACCGATTTGGACCGTTGGCTGGGTGCCACTGGTAGTACCGGCCACCCACGGGTACTACCAGTCATGCGCGATCCTGTGAGTAGCGGGCAGATCAGGGAGCCCTTTAAAAAGTTCTCCCCTTTCCCCCTTCGGGCCTAACTAGCTTTTTCTTGGTTTTTGCCCCCTCTCTCTCCTCCATTGTTGACCTTGAAGAGATTGTCCTCTCCCCTTCCCCCTCCTATAATTCTTGCATATTTTTGAGGGATTTGAGAGAGGAGATCTAGATCTACAACCCCCACCAAACCAAATTCCTTCTTTGTGAAGGAATCCTTGGGATCTAGATCTTGGAGAGTTGTGTGTTCTCCTCTTGTATTCTTACTCTCTTATTCCCCCAATAACTTTTGTAGCTTTGGTGGAATTTGAGAGTGAAGGTTTCACCTCTTGCATTTGGTGCATAGGTTTGAGTTCTCCTCGGAGTTTCAGCGAGTTCAAGCTCTTGGGCTTGTTTCTCTTGGATTGTTGGAACCCTAGATGGTTGTGTGGAGTTATGGTGTTTTCTTGAGGCCTCCAATTGAGTTGTGGAGATTCCTCAACCTTGTTGGCCTTTTGTGGCATTGTGGAGCATTTGTGGCGTTTCTTGGGAGCCCTCCAATTAGTTGTGGAGTTTTCTCCAAGCCTTGTACGGGTTCGGTGAACGCCCTCAAGTGTCCCATAGTGGAACGTGAGTAGGCCTTTGTGGCGTCCTCACAAGAGAACAGGGTGAGCCTTTTGTGGTGTCGATGAGTTGCATGCCTTCACATCTTGGGGTGAAGCCTTGTGTGGCGTGGGGTGAGCATCGAGCCACCACACCCCGAGGTGATCCACTTGTGGCGTTCGAAGTACATTGCACTGCCGCACCTCTCCAACTGAGACATAGCTTCCTTGGAAGTGAATATTAGGAAACAAATCATCGTCTCGACGTCCATCGGTTATCTCTTAACCGAGCCCTTTACTTATACAATTTACATTGTGATAGCCATCGTGCTTGAAGTATTATATCTTGTTATCACCTTTTTGCTTGTCTTGCTTAGCATAGGTTTTTCGTGCACTTAGTTGAACCTAGTGGATATAGGTTTTGGCTTGATAAATTAAACATTAAGTTTTATACTGCTTTATTAGAGCCTAAACCGTAATAAGTTTAAAACGCCTATTCACCCCTCTTCTAGGCAACATCCATTTTCCTTTCAACAAGGATTATATAATATATAGCATTAGAATTCTGGTACTCAAACAAACCGCTAGCACACTCTTGTTAAAGCCGCTAGCAATGTGTGCATTTTGCTTTGCTTCTCAGTCTCCAAGCACAAATTTGGAATTGGGTCACTAAGCTAGATTTCCTACAAACTGGTTAGCAGTCTATTGCCTATGTATACCTGCGGTTTAACACTCGATGTCATCACAGCCAACGGTAAAGCGGGTGCCAGTCTCACCTTAAGCGTCCAAGGGTGGAGCAGCGATCTGGAGGCGATTCGCGACCAGCAGTCCCCTGTTCTGATAGTGTTTAGCCGCCGCCAAGCAGTCACCGCCCTCCTCGCCACCCTCACCGCTGTCTCGGGCATGGCGGCCTGAGGCGCGTTGCCTCCATAGCTAGGTTTGTCCGGCAACCGGCAGCCCATCGATCGGTAGAGGGAGGGTGGAAGTACCAAAGCTCCCGTCGAGCGATCTCAGGGATTGATGCGCGCACCAACGATCTGCTATGGGAGAGCGAGAGCAAAGCGAGGACAGAAAGGGAATGGTCAGGTTACGGTACGACCACACAGATACTCCTTCAGACATGTTAGGTCCGGATATACGTGATCCACCGTTCGGTGTACCGAGCCACGGTTGGCACGTACAAATGTGCGTTGCTCAATTAGGGAACTTTATTAAAATACTACTCCTCGTAACCTATATTAGGGAATTTTATTAAAATACTACTACTCAAACATATATTTAGATAAAATAAAATGATCTAATATTTGATCAAAATATAATGACACGCCGTACCTACGGAGCGAAACCCGTCCGCCAACCATGAGGGAAACACACCCTTCAACACACACACACCATCGTCGCTTGATCCCTTTGCCGTCGAGTCCGGTGTCATGTCTTCTTGTTAATAGCTCAAAAATGTTGCGCCTCCCTCGCGGAGTTGTGTCGGTGGGAAGGAGCCTCGTGATTTGACACCGTGGAACCCTCTCTCTTATTTTGGCTCGATGAACAAGGTAATTACTATAATTTTCCCCTGATCTCGCTGTCGATGGTCACTGGCATTATTGTCCTCCCCTTCCCTAGTAAGAATGCCACCCAAGCTCGATTCCGCTACCCTGCCGGTGTTTCCCTTAGACGTGATGTTGCTGGAATCATCCCTCGAGATGCCTCCGGTGTCACAATAGTAGTTGAGCACCACGGGCATGGTACGATCGACGAGGACGGACGGGGAGATCATCGGTAAGATATCGACAATGAGGGAGGAGGTGGCACAACCGCCACAATGAAGGCCATCGTAGGCCATTCGCGTGTCACCAAGGAAAAATAAGAGAGGAAACCCTCAGTGTCCTCTATGTTCGCCCCGATAGATAATCAGAAGGCCGACGTTAGTGTTTTCCACACCAAGCCTTCTGCCTACTCCACGATGACTGTCGCAGCTTGAGATGGCACATGCGAGGTGATCAATGAAATTCCCGAGACTCGATCAAGTTCGTCTAACCTAGCTGTTGTCAAATTAATGCTCCAGCTCGATTTTTCACAACCTGAAGAGTTCAACTACCTCGACAAGTCCTCTAAATTCTTTAGATGGGTTAAAGATGTTCGGAAAAATTTCTTCTTCTTTTTTTCAGCAACACCACGTACGAAGACATATCTAAAAAAACGTAAGTATGACATTAATTCAGTATAAAAATGTGGTGGATAATTTCCTTTTTTTCTTGGGGCGGAAATTAATCTAGAAAAAAGTAGGTAACCATGACATTAATGCGGTACAAAAAAGGACTTTACATGCCTGGCATCACGGGGGCTGGAGACTCTGGGGTATGAGGTCCGGAGACTCTGGGGTGTCCTTCAGACTCTGGTCGGGTCTCCGGGGTGGCATGCAGAGACTTTTTGAAAGAGGTCAGGAGTCCTGGCCGGAGTGCAGGGGCGGAGACTTCGGTGTAGCTGGGCCAAAGACTCCAGGGTTGAGGGTGCTCTCTGGTGACGACTCCGTGGGGGTGTACTGAATGCTCCAAGCGGTGGTCCAGAGGCTGGTCCTAAGTCCAGGCTGGAGACTCCGGGGCTTCAACCTCAGCAGCGTGTTCTTCTCGTCCAGCTCCTTGTACTTCATCCGTGGGGGCTTGACGATGCGTTGGGGCTCCATAGCTGATAATGCATAGAGTAGTTGCATGAAGTAGCAACCCATCCAAGGATGTATCAAAGTCACATGAGGAAATGAGTGAGTTAACCTTAGCTTGTAGAAGTTTGGCTCGGGCGCAAGTCATTGATCCACTTGGGGGACTTGGTATTTTAGATGTAGGGACGTCCGTAGGACTGGCTGCATCAACTCCCCCCTTGGGAAAGAGTCGTCCTAGACTCTTCATGGTTTTCATTTTGAACATCTCCATGGTAGGGTGGAAGGTCCTTGACATTGCATGTTGAGCTCACAAGATACTTTGAGGTTGGCATGTCAATGATGTAGGCATTGTTGTTGATTCTCTTGAGGACCTTGAAGGGACCATCTCCTCTTGGTTTGAGCTTGGAATCGTGTTCCTTGGGGAAACGGTCCTTGCTCAAGTGTATCCACATAAGATCATCTTATTCGAAGACCATCTCTTTCTTGTCTTTGTTCAGCCTTGATTCTTGGCGAAGGACTTATTGTTCAATAGTAGCTCTTGTTTCTTCGTGAAGCTTCTCCATAGCTTGTGCGTGCTTTTCGATGTCCATGTTGGTGCGCTCATGGAGAGGAAGAGGTAGGATGTCGAGCGCAGTGAGGAGCTCAAAACCGTACACGATCATGAAGGGACTCATCTTCGTTGTAGAGTGCTTGGCATGATTGTAGTAGAACTCGGCGTGGGGAATGCATTCCTCCCAATCCTTGAGGTTTTCTTGATCAACGCGCAAAGGAGAGTGCTAAGGCTTCGATTGACGACCTCGGTTTGGCCATCGATTTGCGGATGCGATGCGAATGAGGAGAGTAGCTTGACACCGAGCTTGTCCATTAGATTCTTCCACAAGTAGCTCATGAATTTAATGTCGTAGTCGGAGACGATTGTTCATGGCACACCGTGAAGACAGACGGTTTCTCTGAAAAACAAATTTGCAACATGTAAAGCATCGTTGGTCTTATGGCATGGTATGAAGTGTTCCATTTTGGAAAAATGATCCACAAGGACAAATATAGAATCATGACCATTCTTAGACCTAGTCAATACTAACACAAAGTCCATGCTAATGTCGTACATGAGGTATAGGCGATGGCATATAAAGTCCAAATGGGTTAGACTTAGACTTAGCTTGAACACATGTAGTGCATCATTGAACATAGCGCTCCACGTCTTGCTTCATCTTGGGACAATAGTAATGAGTGGAAAGCATGTCCAATGTCTTGTCATGACCAAAGTGACCCATGGTGCCTCCACCATGTGATTCTTGGAGGAGCAAAAGTTGGAGAGATAACTTCGGAATGCAAAGCTTGTTTTGTTTAAAGAGAAAGCCCTTATGCAAATAGAAATCATCAACACCTTTGTCAATGGAGCACTTTGTGAAAATTAGTCCAAAGAACGTGATGGAAGCATATAAAGTTTTGATTTCATCGAGACCCAACATGCTTACTCTGAGTCGAGTAAGAAGGCTTGTATTCTTGCGAGACAAAGCATCTGCAACTACATTATGTTTGCCCTTCTTATACTTGACAATGTAAGGAAAAGACTCCATAAACTCAACCCACTTTGTGTGTCTTTTACTCAAGTTGGCTTGGCCTTTGAGATATTTCAATGACTCATGGTCAAAATGTATGATAAATTCTTTAGGCCAAAGGTAGTGTTGCCAAACTTTAAGGACACGAACTAAGGCAAAAAGCTCTTTGTCATAAATCAAATAATTGAGGCATGCACCATCAAGTTTCTTGCTATGGTAAGGAATAGGACTTCCATTTTCCATAAGGACTCCTCCAATGCCAATACCACTAGCGTCACACTCTATCTCGGAAGTTTTTGTGAAATCTGGTAACGCGAGAAGTGGTGCTTTGGTTAGCCTATTTTTAAGCTCATCAAAATCTTTTTGTTGTGCTTTGCCCCACACGAAGGTGATATTCTTTTTGGTCAACTTGTTGAGAGGGCAAGCAATGGTAGAGAAGTCTTTCACAAAGCGATGATAGAAACCGGCCAACCCATGAAAACTTCGAAGTTCACCCACATTTGTGGGGATGGGCCAATATCGAATGTCTTTGACTTAAGAAACATCAACTTCAATTCCATTGGAAGAAACAACAAAGCCAAGAAAAATCAACTTGTCTTTAGCAAAAGTGCACTTGGGACGATTAGCATGTAGCTTTTCATTTCGAAGGATTTGAAAAACCTCCTTGACATGTGTAATATGTTCCTCAAGCGACTTGCTATAAACAAGTATATTATCGTAATAGACAACAACACTTTTTTCCAATGAGAGAATGCAAAATATTATTCATAAGGTGCATGAAGGTGGATGGGGCATTAGATAAACCAAAAAGGCATGACCAACCATTCATAGAGATCAATTTTGGTCTTGAAGGCGGTTTTCCACTCATCACCTTCCGCCATTCGTATTTGATGGTAGCCACTACGAAGAACAATTTTGGAGAAAATAGTGGCTCCACACAACTCATTAAGCATGTCGTCAAGACACTGTATAGGATGTCTATAACGTATGGTGATAGCATTGATTGGACGACAGTCCATGCATAACCGCAACATATCATCCGTTTTGGGAACAAGGATCACAGGTACCGCACTTGGACTAGTGCTTACTTGTATCAAACCTTTGGAGAAAAGTTGGTTGATTTGACGTTCGATCTCCTTCGTATTTTCATGTAGTAGGCGGTGCCGTTTGGAGGTGCGCCAGGTATGAGGTCAAGGCAATGCTCGATTCTGCGAAGAGGCGGAAGGCCATGAGGGAGCTCTTCAGGAAACACATCCTTGAATTCCTGCAAAATAGCCAACAAATAGGAAGGAATATTGGTAAGTCATTAGACCCTTGCGCTAGTACCTTGCAAATGAGGACATAGTGCAAAATGAATGGATTATTCCTCACATATTTCATCTCACTTTTGGTGGCAAGAAGAACACTCTTAGTTTTTCCACTCAAGTTAGGCTTGTGGCTCTCACTCGCTATATGGTGGTTCTCTCGCTCACCACTCTTCTCACAAGATGATGTTGTGGTTTGCGCCCTCGCTAAAGCCTTTGCATTGTCCGCAATTATTTGGTTAGGAGTCATCATTGTAAATCACATGTCTTGTTAAGACATTTGAAGGTGTATACATTTGTGCGACCATCATGTAGAGAACCTTTGTTGAATTGACATGGTCGACCAAGCAACATGTGGAAAACCGTCATTGGGAATACATCACACTCCACCGTGTCTTTGTATGGGCCAATAGAGAATGTTAGCGAGACGGTGTGCTTGATCTTCATGGACCCTTGGTCACTTATCCATTGGACATGGTAGGGGTGCTTGTGAGGATGGAGGGTGAGGTTGAGCTTCTCACACAACTTGGTGCTTGCAAGGTTGTGGCAGCTCCCTCCATCGAAGATCACTTTGATAGATTTCCCACTAATGCTGGCTTGGGTTTGGAAGATGTTGGTTCTTTGATATTCATGTTATTGGGCTTGAGTATTCAAGATCCTTGTGACGATAAGTGATGGACTTGCGTCATGTTCACACATGAGGAGTTCTTAGTCATCTTCCACATGTTTAATTGTCATTGCTTCTTTGACTCTTGCATCAAATTCATCTTCACTCAAGTGTTCCTCGTCATCATTGTCATGGATGAACAATACTTTTTTTCTTCCACAAGTGGCCGACTTGTGCCCTTTGCCTCCAAACTTGTAACATTCATCATTGAATGGCGGGTCATACTTTGTATACTTGCCACTTGGGGGAGGTTTTCCTTGAGGAAGTGTGGGCTTGAAGGAAGGCTTGGAGGTACTTGAGGAGCTTCCATTAAAGGTTGTTGGTGTAGCGGCTGAAGCTTCCTTGTAGGTAAATTACATCTTGGGCTTGTTGTATTTGATATCCTCTTGTACTTGACGCTTGGCTTTTGTTGCGATGTGCACAAGCGCAACCATGTCGTTGTATTTTTGGAACTCGACGATGCGCTTGATTAGATGGTTCAAGCCGATGAGTAAATGTGCCATTTTTTGCTCCTCGCGCTCATTAATGTTGTCGCGGATCATGTTGAGCTCCATTAGCTTGATGTACTCTTCCATGGTCTTTCTCCCTTGACTAAGCGATTGTAGCTTGTTGAAGAGGTCACGTGTGTAGTGCATAGGAACAAAGCAGTATCTCATATGAGCATTCATGTCATGCCAAGTTGTGATTGGAGGCTCTTCTCTTGCATCACGAGCGACTTGAACTTGTTCCCACCAAAGGTTGGCATAATCATCGAACTGAAGCGAAGCCATGGCGACCATCTTCTCATCACTATAGTTGTGCATACGGAAGATCTTGTCAACTTTGAATGCCCATGAGAGGTATTCTTCGGGATCATTTGAACCGGTGAACTTGAGCTTGCCAAAGTTTTCTTCCTCATTGTGGTCACGTTGGCGGTGGTTTCTATGATGGTGACGGTCTTCATCTTGCATGCAATCATTGCAATGAGCTTGGTGACCTTGCGGTGGCCTTGCGGTTGAGGAGCCTCATTTTGGGGAGGTGGAGCTCGGTTCTTGCGACGTTGTTGAGGAGCTTGCTCTTGCTCTTGGCGCGGTTGATGACGAGGTTGAGCCGCTTGGGCCTCATGATGGTGTTGAGAATGTGGAGCCTCTTGACACGGTTGTGGATGAGGAGGAGGCTCGTTTCTCGGTTATTGGCGTGGGTTAGGCACATGGGCCTCTTGGTGATGGTCATGGTCTCGAGCCTCTTGACGTGGTTGGTGGCACTCTACATTTACCATGTGATGTTCCATGTCTTGATATTATGGAGGAGGCTCATCATGGTGATAGTGGTGTTGTCGTGGATGTTCATGACGGTGATGACGAAGAGGAGGATCTTGGAGAGTTGCATGTTGACGAAGAGCTTGTTCGTCCAAGTGGGACTCATCACTTGTTGTGTCAAGGATGTATCGTGGATGAGGGCGGTGTAGTTGAGGTTATACGCGAGGTTCCACTTGTGCCCTTACATGATGACGGTGTCCTTCTCGCCTTGCTTGGGGCCTTGAGGAGAAATCACCATCATAGCTTGACGTTGCAGCGTGCTATAGGGAAGGTACATAGTGCAGAGAACTTCTATCTTCAACCACGGGGGCGTCATTGTGTCTTGGAGCACTTGGATGAGGATCTTGACGAAGAGGCAAATAGTGACACGACAAGCTTGATGCATGTGAATGCAGTCTTGTGTTGCACGCAAGCTCGGCCATCGACCTTTGTAGTGCTTCATTTTGGTTGGAGAAGTTGATGTGCATGTCGCTCGTCTCTTGATGAAGGTTGGAGAAGCCTTGCTACATTTCGTGCATTTGTTGTTGTAGGCCATCGAAGCAGTTGTTGATGCTCTTGAATTCGGCTGGAGTTTCATCAAATTGTTTATCTTCGTGCGACTCGAGAGCATTGTAACATTCACGGAACTCATATTGAATGATGTAGTGGCTCGCGCACATCATGTATGGGTCGTCTTCTTCACCTTGGGGTGGAGGTTGGCGCGGCTCACCACGCCTATCCATCATGCAAAACAACAATGGATTGTATATGGAAGGTAATATATTGTGGGTGGTTAGCCTTTTACCTCACCTTGGGGATTGCACCGAACTAGAAGCCACAAGATAGAACTATTAGCTTGCAAAGTGAAATAGCAAAGAAATCTCATACTAAACAAAGGACTAAAAACTCTCAAAAGCTTTTGGTGGAAGGTTAGGGTTGTGGAATGCCAAAGAACCAATCAAAAGAAAAGGGATATTCAAAAGTGGGTAAAATCCAACAAACTCAAGTCAAAGGTAAAGGCCAACAACTCAAAAGGGTGACAGGAACCTACGACTATATACACACACGTGGAGATTGGGATTGACATGACTATGAAAATGAGAAACAAAATGTCCTAACAAAGACTAAGCTTGGTTGTCATGCCAATGCAAGGAGAGATGGTGGCCCATTTGCAAAGATAAAAATGAGCGATGGATTTGTGCACTTGCCTTGGGTGCTCTTATTTTCTCTCTTGCTTACAAGCTTGAGACTGTCTTTTGCTATGGGAGACTATTTTTCTTTTGTTTCAATCTTTTTCTCTTTTTCTTTTGTTTCTTTTCTTTTCTCTTTTTTTGCTCTCCCTTGATGCTATCTAGTCACTCTTGCTATTGCTCTTGCACTCTCACTATCCAAGGACAAATGCACAATGCTCAAGCAAACACAAGATGAGCCACTCTCGTGGGATAGGTACACACAAAGGAAGATATGGGTTAACAAGGTGACGCAAGTTATACCTTCGTTGGTGATGATTAACTTGCGGTCGTGGTGCGTGAGGATGTTCGGGTGTCGTGGTGTCGATGAGCATAGATGTAGTTGATGCAGAAGCCTGTTGTTAGCTGACGACATGCACACATGACACAAATAATATGAGGAAAAATTAGCCAAGGCGAAATAAGAGGAGAAAAGTCAAAATCGGGCGTTTGGGGCTAGAGACTCTGGAGTCTAAGGCTGGAGACTCCGTGGTTAGGGTTTATGCTCCACTTGCTCATGTTCTTAAGCAGAAATCCATAACTTGGGGCCTCAAATTCGCAAACAATTGGCCAAATTGGGTTGGGAAAACACAGGATAAAGCTGGACCAACACCTAAGACAAGATTTGGTTGGATCAAAACCACAAATAACACTCCAAATAAAGAGATCGATCCAAAGGCAAATTTGGGGCTCTTTTTTTGGGGGATTTTCAAATTTATGGTGGATAGAAGAAAAATTGGAGGGGAAATTCGTGAGCAACGAAGCTCTTGATACCAATATGTTGAGGGCTTACCTCGGAGGTGCTCGATCTTTCACGAATTCCCATGGAAATTGAGGGGGAAGTGCGAGGGAAAGAGGAAGGGGATGAAAACCACGAACTCACGCACGAAGAACTCGATGAACACAGTCACGCAAATACACGATGCAAGCCAATAGCTCACGCCGATGGCGACCGGTCTGTTGCCATCCCTAGGATCGGCGTCGGGCGAATATCTCTCTCTTGAACCTGCACGACGAGTTGGAGTCTTAGAGAGATCTTGACGTCTTAGCAAAGGGTTCTGATGCCAAGGCCTTGTACAATGAGGGAGTAATTATGCAAACTCCAACGAGGCGGGGGATATTTGGTGTTCCTTTAGAAAAGAATCATGAGACAAGAACTAGAGAGATCCACAAGGGTGTCTTCTAATTCCAATATCCATTCTAGGGTTTAGAATAGAGGTGGGAGGCTATTTATAGGACAACCACTAGTTTAGGGGTACTTTATGAATAAAAGTGTAAAGTCTAGACGAATTTGGGGTTACATGGGCCAAAGGCCCAAAAGGCCTTCACATGTCTGGCATCGTGGGGGGCGTAGACTCTAGGGTGTGAGGGCTAGAGTCTTCGGTGTGGCCGGAGACTCCAGGGTGTCCTTCAGACTCTGCTCAGGTCTCTTGGGTGGCATGTAGAGACTTTTTTGACAGGCGTCCGGAGTCCTGCCCGGAGTGCAGGGGCGGAGACTCCGGTGCTAAGGACAGGAGACTCCGGTGTAGTTGGGCTGGAGACTCCGGGGTGCGCGGAGACTCCTGGGTTGAGGGCGCTCTCCCGTGACGACTCCGTGGGAGTGTACTAAACGCTCTAGGCGGTGCTATGGAGTCTGGTCCGGAGTCTAGGCCGATAACTCCGGGGTTGTAGGCCGGAGACTGCGGGGCTTCAACCTCAGTAGCATCTTATTCTCATCTAGCTCCTTGTACTTCATCCGTGGGGGCTTGGCGATGCATTGGGGCTTCATAGCTGATAATGCATAGAGTGGTTGTATGAAGTAGCAAGCCATCCAAGGATGTATCAAAGTCACATGAGGAAAGGAGCGAGTTAACCTTAGCTTGTAGAAGTTTGGCTCGGGCGCGAGTCATTGGTCCACTTGGGGGACTTGGTGGTGTATATGTAGGGATGTCCGTAGGACGGGCTGCATCAGCTCTCCCCCTTGGGAAAGAGTCGTCCTCGACTCTTCATGGTTGTCATCTTGAACATCTCCATGGTAGGGTGAAAGGTCCTTGACATTGAATTTTGAGCTCACGAGATACTTCGAGGTTGGTATGTCAATGATGTAGGCATTGTTGTTGATTCGCTTGAGGACCTTGAAGAGACCATCTCCTCTTGGTTTGAGCTTGGAATCACATTCCTTCGGGAAACGGATTGGCTTGGATCTTAGACTAGGCCCCACACCAAGGATGTGTGGACGAGAATGCAACTCGGATGTGCAACAAAGCTAAGGTATCTCATGGGTAAAGCAACACACCTCTACAGAGTATTAAAAGTGTGACATGTTACTCCCTGTTCTGGGAAGGAGCTGTAAACACTACAAGAAGGGAACTCCACGAAGTTCTAATCAACCCGTGAAGGCTGACGGACATAGTTTTTCGTAATAAAATCAACCTTTGAAGAAATATTTACGAAAACCTGCATAACCTATGACCGATGGTCTATCGCTGTAGCTAGTGCATCAAATAGTCCTTTTAATGAACTTTCTGAGTACGCTCGTACTCAACTGTACCTTCTTAACCCTTTCTAGATTCTAAAGCCGATAAAGACGTCGTCAACACCAACTTATGCTCCAAGGAATCATCACCGAAAGCTCAAGTTCTTCATTGAAGTAAATGGAGCCAACATATACCTCAACTAAAGTAAATACGAAGTTCCTGATTAGATAGGAGTATAATCTCTAGCCATAGAACCTACTTTTGTAGAGTATTGCTATAGCAGCAATCGCAAGCCTTAGATATCTATTAATAGTAGTATTATTTCTAGAATAGGCTTCGAGTTTCTATTTCTGGATTTCTTTTGTAAGATGATTTCCTTGTTGTTTCGAGGAGGTTCTCTAGATATTTTGTAATGTACTATGTGTTGTAATATATAGTCATGCCTTGGACCGTGATGTTTCTGTTGTACCACTCTAAGGGATGTAATACTAGTGGAACGGTGTTTCACTAGTGTTATATCAATGACTATAGTGTACTACATCATACAGCCATATGTTGGGTCATCGTATTCTTGTAGTGCAAGAAGCTTTACAAAGAGAAACTTGTTTTCAAATGTTTTTCAACAAATATATGGAGATATGTTTTACAAAGAAACCAGCCTTAGGTAGAGCCAACTTCCTTATACATCCCTAATGTATATCCAGTTGTTGTTATCCTCTTATGGTGGCTTGCGAGTACATTCAAATGTACTCACCAGCGTTGTCCCTGGGTATTTACTTGGTCATACTCGAGAAGGCTAAAAGAGGAGATGGATGAGTAGATGACTATGCAAACTAAGACGTTCTCCCAGTCAGTTGCCTGTAAGGCTAAGGCATGACTTGGTCTCGATGCTTTGATGAATTTCCCCTGCAAATGATTGATGTTAGGCTCTCAAGGCTATCGTATGATGTAGCCATAATGGCATTACGGTATGACTTGTATCCGCTTATGTAATGGATGTTTACTTTGGTACTTGTTGATTATGCTCCATGACACACTAATTGTGGGGTCCCCTAGATTTACAGTCCGAGAATCCCTGTTATGCATACCCTTCATGTTCCCATGATCAGTGAGCCGTGAGCATATCCGACAAGTATCATTGCAACATCCATAAAGTAACAAAAAAAAGACTTAGATGGGTGCCATTATGGCTATACATTCACTAACAACATAACTTCATCAACCACAGAGCCCAAGTCACGCCTTAGCCCTATAGGCAGTTGATTGAGAAGATGAACTATCTTGCATAGACGTCACCGAATCCTTCATCATTCATGCTTATGAAAGTCTGGCCAAGTAAATAGCCAGGGACAACGCCAGTGAGTACTTTGAATGTACTCGGAAACCATCGAGATAGGGTAACAAATGCAGTTTGGCTACGGCGAGATAGCTCTAGCTATGGTTGTTTTCGAAAAGCCTAGTTTCTCTTGTAGATATGGCATCTCTATATCTTTGTTGTAAAAGAGTTTTGAAAACATGACTCCGTTTTTAAAGTTGGATATGTCTATATCCTTGTGAAAAACATTTTGGAAAACTCCTTTTTGGAGGCAAAAACCCTTTTTAAAGCATCTTCAACCATTCCCAATCAAAACAAAACATCTAGATCGGGTCATCTCATGACCATAACACTTCATTGTATCCTTTCCAGATCCTAACTTGGGTCCTCCTAGCAATCACCTTTCCAACCGTCCTTGACTGGGCACACAACTATTCGAATAGATTATACTCTGCTGATTTTGTACACTTTCCCCACAAGAATCAATACATCCATTGGGATTCAACCATGCCCGGTTACACATGGTACACGGGGATTCGGATAATCAAACATAACCTTTCATTTGTCGACCCTAGCAAGGACACATTTTCCTCTAGGTTTTCTCTCCCCAGAACGAGTACAAACGGTGTCTCACACCAAACTTCCTTCAGTACTCCCATGATTTGGGAATCCCGGATTAGCCTATCATGTTCAATCCTCCCTTCTGCACTTACTAAACCGTATCGTCCACGGGAGACCCATCATTGCTTCCTGGGTTTTTCAACCACTAGTCCACCCTAGGCCATGGCCCTTACGTTGGGTATAGGGGACTCCAGAAATTTCTTCCTTATATAGTATGGGATACCCATGCTAAGGAAAATAAACTACGAGCTAAGCCCCATCTCACAGGGGTAATGTGGGTGCATTGGTAAGTTGTTCCGGTAAAGTCATAGAACATCCCTTCTTCTTCTCAAGTCCATCATATTCACTTCTCCACAACACTTTTCGTCTTTTAAAACATCCACTTGTAAATAATGCCCTTCCTAAGGGTTTTACCAAAACATTTTCAAACAATTTGTAGTAGGGTAGTCCCAAAACATTTTGTTTCAAGAACCAAGGTTTCCAACAAGGTAAGATGCTAACCATCATACTCTCTATCTAGGAGGTCCTTTGAGTATTGGTTCACTGGGAGTTGGTTTTCCTTCAAAATATTTACCATAATGCCCTTGGGAAAATCCTAACGTTTGTTTTGCAAGCATTTTGTCCTTTTTACCAGATTAAATCTACATAATCTTTTGGTATGAAACCAAGGACACCTGGTAGGCATTACAAATATCTTCTAGTAGGATTTTGATTCCTCATTTTTAGAGTTGTAGAGCTCCTAAAATGATTTATCTAGTTAAACAACCCTATTCAGAAGAGTTTAATTCACTAAAAATCACTAGAGGATTAATAAATTATAAACTCCTAAGATTGGGTAGATCTGATAGTCCATGTGTAGGAGTTGGAATCAGGTTAAAACAATTTATATCTTGACCTAGGGAATTTTCTAAAGGAAAATATGGAGTGATTTTGTTATTTTTACTATATTAAAACCTTATGCCTTTTTGGTGTGAGGTCAAGGGGACATGCAAGGTATCACATACACCTCACCATAATAAGTGGTTTCACCCCATTGGAATATACCAAACTTTCTGAGATAAATATATGGTGGAAGTGATACATCTTGGGAGTTATTTTACCAGGAAAAACCTAAATGACAATTTGGTCAACTTTTTGTTCTGCATGTTGTAGAAACATGCAGAGACCTAGGGAAAATTAGATCTGGAAATTTGGGTGTGTTTTACATTTATAATTTTGAATTAAATCTAGAAGGTATTTGAAGATTTGGAAATAAGAAATTAAAATAAAAGTAGTAAGTGTAGCTAGGCTAGATCTAGACGGAAATGGGCCACACTCGGGTAGGCCAGACCAGCACCGCTCTATGGAAGAGTGCACATCGCCATGTTTGAACACAGGGGAGGGGCCCGCTCATCACGATGGTTACGGATGAAGCGGTATAGGGAGCCACTGGCCATCCGATTAGAGAGGGATCAACAACGAAGGGCTTCTCCCTCCTCGCGATTGAGCACGTGGAGATGAAACCCTAGGCGCAGGATGGGGTTTATGGGGAGCTTACCAGAGGAGGTTTCCAGCATCGAGGAAGGCACAGGTTGACACGATGCTCGGAGGAGAGCACAACGAGGGTTATAGTGGTGGATTTGACGCCAACAGGTGCCACGCACGCTGGCTCTAGTCGAGGAAGTTTGATAGCTCACCGGTGGCGTTAGTAGAGGCGACCCTAGGAAAGAGGAGGCTACGGTTAGGTAGCTCTTGCTAAGAGGAACACATGCACATGAAGAAGGGGAGGGGAGACGCCCGGGTTTGGCCACAACCTT
This sequence comes from Avena eriantha, assembly GCA_910589775.1. Lineage (NCBI taxonomy): Eukaryota > Viridiplantae > Streptophyta > Magnoliopsida > Poales > Poaceae > Avena > Avena eriantha. Next base: position 201,168,291 of record OU342745.1, on the reverse strand, counting down.
GACGACAAGCTCGCAGCACCATGGGGGAGAAATTCTTCTCCTCAGCTACAGAGATGGGGAGGGGGACTAGGGCACCTGGAGTAGGATAGTGGGGAGGTAGGGGAGTAGAATGAGGCTGGGGAGAGGGGATGGGGTGGTCTGGTACCTTATATCCAGAGGGCTTCGGTTCGTGGTGAACCTTGCCCATGGATAGGAGGGACAGGGTGCTAGTGGCACTGGTTGGGCAAGGGAGGCGGTGTGTGGTCGTGGTAAACTGCAGGGAGGCAGATGTGTAGTATGCTGCAAGCTTTGCTTCCTTTTACTTTATTTGGCTGAAAGAAGAAATGGCAGAGGGAGGGTGCTAGGGCAAGCCCATTGGAGGAGAGGGGTGGTGGAGAGGGTCGTGTGGGTCCTAGATATCGACCAGAGTGTGACATGGTGGATGTTGTGGCAGTGATGGAGAAGATAGGGCAAGGTTTAAAGAAATGGCCATAAGAGCTCTTTTGTCTTTCCTCCAAACACTAGAGGACAAAAGAGGGGCTTGGTGTTGTAGTGCTATAGTAACACACAATTAGAGAGGGTTAGTGGGTGTTGTGGTGGTTATATAAGAGATTTAGGGAAGATTTGATGAGTTTAATGACTGTTAAAAGAGTAGGTACTCATGTTTTAATTTAATTCACCACAAGTGATATCATGGGTAAGTGATGAGGGGTGGTGTAGGAGGTAGGGAAAGGTCAAAGGTGAGTGGTAAGGTTAGTGAAGATCACTAGTCGAGTTTGAGAAGAAATTAATTTGGAAAAAGTTGAGTTTAAGTGATAGTATGGATCAAGGGTTTTATTAGTTTGATGCTCAAAATAATAGCTCCCAGTGGGACATCTGGTGAGCTAAATTGATGAAGATAAGTTGGGTTATAAGGAGAGTTTTATGCTTAAAACAATAGTGCAAAAAGATTTGCAAAATCATCACAGAGCAGATCACAAGGATCTGCCAAAGTTGGAAGAAAATAAGATGGTTAAAATAGATTATCCAATTGCCTCCAAAACCATGTGGGTTTAAGAAGAACAAGGCTCCAGTTGAAACAAGAGGGAGTGTGGGTTCATAGACAAAGTTGAGTAGAGAATAGCCATGCAGCGAGTTGACCAAGAAAGGATAAGAAGGAGTTGGGAGCTTCTACGAAAGTAGGCATGTTGATAAGATTTGTAGAAACAAATTATTTTCTTGCCTCCAAAACCATCAAGAACAAATGGGTCCAAGAATGATTTGGTTAAGGTAAAGAGTGGTATTTGGAAGTAATCATGATGGTTTACAAGGTGGTTCAGATACATTTCCAAATATGCACAAGGGGTGACATAGGGTCAGACTCAAAGACGGGATGTTGATAAAACTTCCACACTTGGTAAAAATTTGTCTATTTTAGGGTTTTAGAATAGGGTAGACGATGTAGTGGTTTTGAGGGGACGCAAGGTTCTAAAATCATCATCAAGTGGATGATGTTGAAGAGTAGGTTAAGTAGAAGGGATCCATAGCTTGAGTTGGTCTTCACTACCTTTGAAACTATGAAAGAGAAGTGGCTAAAAGTTTGATCATCTAGTCACTCGAGTGATCATATGTTCTCCTTACCGGATTCAACTTTGAGCCACTTCTCTTTCATAGTTTCAAAGGTAGTGAAGACCAACTCAAGCTATGGATCCCTTCTACTTAACCTACTCTTCAACATCATCCACTTGATGATGATTTTAGAACCTTGTGTCCCCTCAAAACCACTACATCGTGCACCCTAGTCTAAAACCCTAAAGTAGGCATTTTTTACCAAGTGTGGAACTTTTATCAACATCCTGTCTTTGAGTCTCAACCTATGTCACCCCTTGTGCATGTTTAGAAATGTACCTGAACCACCTTGTAAACCATCATGATTACTTCCAAATACCACTCTTTACCTTAACAAAATCATTCTTGGACCCACTTGTTCTTTATGGTTTTGGAGGCAAGAAAATAATCTGTTTCTACAAATCTTATCAACATGCCTACTTTCGTAGAAGCTCCCAACTCCTTCTTATCCTTTCTTGGTCAACTTGCTGCATGGCTATTCTCTACTCAACTTTGTCTATCAACCCACACTCCTCTTGTTTCAATTGGAGCCTTGTGCTTCTTAAACCCACATGGTTTTGGAGGCAATTGGATAATCTATTTTGACCATCTTATTTTCTTCCAACTTTGGCAGATCCTTGTGATCTGCTCTGTGATGATTTTGCAAATCGTTTTGCACTATTGTTTTAAGCATAAAACTCTCCTTATAAACCAACTTATCTTCATCAATTTGGCTCACCAGATGTCCCTCTGTGAGCTGTTATTTTGAGCATCAGACTAATAAAACCCTTGATCCATACTATCACTTAAACTCAACTTTTTCCAAATTAATTTCTTCTCAAACTCGACTAGTGATCTTCACTAACCTTACCACTCACCTTTGACCTTTCCCTACCTCCTACACCACCCCTCATCACTTAACCATGATATCATTTGTGGTGAATTAAATTAAAACATGAGTACCTCCCTCGTTGTACAAGGCCTTGGCATTGGTGCCCTTTGCCAAAACGTCAAGACCCTCTCCAAGGTGTTCGTCCCTCTCCGCTTGGGATCAAGGGAGCACGTTGACCGATCTTTCCTTGCGAGGATTCTATCGGACCGGTGGCCACCAGCGGGAGCAATCAGCCTTGTATCGTGTGAGTTTTGCGTGTGTTCATCATGTTATTCACGAGGTGTGCGTCCGCTTTCGCTACCTTCTCCCTTTCCCCTCGCTTTCCCATCGATTTGACCACGAGATCCATGTAAATCGGGCCACCCACGAGGTTACCCCTCAACACTAGAGATCATGACAAGCTTGGGTATCTAGGTAGTTGAGTTCCTAGATCAATATCAAGGGTTGGTGATGGTAAGGCACATCACATAAGATAGGATGGAGTAGGCACATTGCCTACGGATATGATGGAAGGGTGATAACTTAGGATTTACAAGAGATTGTGAAAAGGCAAAGAGGAAGGTAGTGTTAGTACTAGGTTTTTGATGGTATGGTCTTCGAGAGAGTTAGGGTGAGATATGGTTGGGGTCATACTATCCTTATCTTGCTTGATAAGAATTTAGTGAAGGTGCATTGCTAAGGGAGAGGTGTTGAGTATTCTTTCAACTTAGGGGTTTTGAGAAGGAATATATGTAATACAACACCTTGGAGTGGAGGGTGTATTGTTGGTTAAGTGTTTTACCCTAGGGTGAGCTCCTAGGGTAACTCACACTAGCTATTAAACAAGAAATTCAAACAGTAGATCAAGGCAATTCATCTTAGCAAGCAGATCAAGGCAATTCATACCACTATCTCAGGATTGCTACTATAAACACATCTAAGCCTTGCTTGAGGTGTAGATAAGTATTTTGTAGGGTTGGAGTTTGGAATAAGGTAAGATTCCCTTGGTACTTCTACCAAGAGTGAAAGTCAAAAGTTTATAAAAGAGCTCTGGAAAAACTCGAGGTAAGGTTATTTGGAAGTTTTGTCTTGAAAACATAAGGACATGATATCATATAGATCTCCATAATTTTGTCAATAGAAGATAAGAAAACATTTCTTGTGGAAAAGGCATCTTGGCTCTGGTTTTGGAAATGCCAAAACATTTGAGAATATGTACAATAAGCCAGGATATATCTTTTGTTAAATATTTTTGTCAACTGAGGGTGATATAGTGAAGTGACTTAACTACTATAGAATCAAAAGCATAAGTACTATCAAGCAAGGACCTACTTCACCACTAAATAGGAAAAAAGTTTTCCCCCCTAATTTTTGCACTTGGGACACATAGGCAGGGTTACTGGAAGTGGGATGTTACAGACCTTCCCCCTTAAAAGAATCTCGTCATGATATTCCGGAGGGTAGTGCAAAGTGAGTCTAGTGGTCTATCTACTATAGTCTTGCCTTTGGGTGATTTTTGCTCCAAAGAGTTGAATCTTCAGCTTCTTGGTTGAAGTAAGATAGTGGCACGTAGCGTTGAGCAGGCTTTAGAAGTTGCTCGGAAGGATTAGTCCGGGTTGCATCTTGAAGTTGAACTGACGGTATATAGCTCGTCTACCAGGTCGGATACTAGATCGGGGTGTGTGTCAAATTTGTGGTGACCATGGGTTATCAAGTCAGTACTTCCCAGTATCTGCCTATTTTAAAATCTATGGAGATTGTGGCTACTGATGGGAGTGTCAGAACTAATGTACTCTGATCTTCGGAAGAGTAGGCCGAGTTCTTGTGTAGCGTTGAGTAGTCCTCGAACCTAGGGTGGTGAAGATTGGTCTTCTTTTTTTCTTGGGAGTGGGGGATTTTACGGTTGAGGCTTCAAAAGGTGTCATCAAGTGGGAATCTAATCTATTCTAGTGGGAAGATGCAGTCTTCCCCCTTATGGTGATGCTAAGGGAGCTTCGAGTTGAGGCAGTCCCTCCTTCTTAAGGTAAAGTGGCAAAGCAGAGGGTGGATTCTGGTTGCAGTGGTTGATGCCTTGAGGGTCTTGGGAATGTTGACTTTGTCCTTGTAACACAACCTTAGGAGTTGTCTCTTCAAGGATTGGTTGGTGAGGTTGCAGAAACTAGCTTCTCTAAGGGGTGAAATGCTTTTGTTCAGATGTTTTTTTGCTTTGAATAGGAGAATTACTTGACGCTTCTTGACCTTCCTTGAGGTTGGCACTGGAGGTTTTCTAGAGACGCTAAACTTTGGGGATACATACCCTTTGGTGGGGCATTCTCGAGATAAGTGACCAGGTCGGACGTAGTTGTAACACCCATCTAGTCTTTGCTTGGACTTCTCCAAGTTTTGTTTCTTAGTCTAGATGAATACAGTATTTATGAATCTGTCCTACAAATAGGCTTGAGGGCAGTTGGCAGGGGAATGATATTGACCTTTGCATAGAAAGCAGGTGACAAATTTAGTTTGATAGTCCTTTGAAGGGTGGATGGCTCCGAAGGTTGGGTAGTTCCCTGGGAAAACGCTAACTTGATGTCCATCTTCTCCGCAACGACTACATGCTTTCTTCTAGCTTCTGGTCTTCGTGGACATCTTGGTTGAGCCTACAACTATTTGGGTCATCCTTCTAGCTATGAGGATAAGCTAAGTTAGTTGGTTATCCTTCTAAATTACTCTCCTGAGAGGGGCATTTGCGGTCTAGGGTTAGATGAACCGGTTGTATCCACATCAAACAAGTCAAACAAAAATGTCTCAGCTTCCTATGATGTAGCTCATGGGGTACTTGCAGCAATCCAGTGTTCGGGATCAACGCTAGAAGGGGAGAATCATGGTCTTATGGGACACTATCGTTCCGGGTTGGTTTTGATGCAACGTCGTGTGTAAAAAAGGAAGAGATAATATCAAGCAAGCATAGAAATCCAAACGAGGTTCTTACATAACAAGCAAGTCAGCACTCGAAGGTGGCAGTAGTACTAGAGCATTATAAGATGCGTCCAGGGGCAATACACTATTCTACCCTATGCTAAACGGGTGAGCGTTCAGGTGCGGAGTGACTACTCGGAGGGTCCATCTTCAACTTTGTTGTCGACTCCTAGCGGTATAGTGGAATTCATTAACTACATATCTTCGGGGGTGTGCAAAATATTCATCTCTTCAACAGTAATGGTTAGGGTTGTGCCTTCCAAAGTGGTGGACTCAACTATTGGTCCTTCCAAAGTCGATGGGTGGGTGATGGGGTGGTACTCTTAAAGCGAGAGGGGGTCTTCTTCTACCTTGAGGTCAGCCTCATCAACGGTTGAGGGGGCTATAACGTATAACTTCTTCACTAGGTGAGCATTAGCAGATATTAGACTCTTATCCCATACTCGGAGTATGGAGAGTTCCATCCTCATAGGCACGTTCTGGTGATGGGTCTTGTCGAGATCTTCCTAATGGCATTTTAGCAGGTACTATATGTTTACTAGTTGGTTCCCTATGCAGCAAGTGGGCAATGACTCGGTGGGAAGTCCATCCTTATCCTTCTTCCTGAATTGATGGTAGAGGGTGTTTATCATATCACCTTCATGATTTTTTCAAATGCGTGCCATGATATCCCGCATTGATCTAACGACACCATCAACCCAGGAGTGGTCGATGAACTTGAAAACAGTGTCCTTGGAGTCGGCTTCGCGAGAAGGTATGACGACCTTGATGACCCATTGCATCACACTAGTGTTTCTACGAGGAAGCTCTGTCGCTTTAATCATAGGTGGGGGCCTTTGGAAGACCTTCAATAAGTCGTGCAGCTACTCTTCAAAGGTCCTTAAACCATCTCCAACGACGATGTGCTCCGAACGAGGAGGGGCCATCTACATCAGTTTTAAGGTAGGGTTGGGTTAACTAGAAGTGTGCATTTTTTAAGGATTTAAAACTTATCTTAGTGCAATTAGTTTTCAAACATAGGGGAGGAGATGTAGGCACTTTTATGCAAATAGTAATCTCCTTTTTCTTTGTTATAGAAAAAGGGTTTTTGATTCCTGACTAATTACTAAAGCCCATGCAAACTAAGGTCTTCTACAATCAGGATGGCTCTGATACCAGGTCTATGGGGTCCCCCATATTTACAGTCCGAGAATACCTATTATGCATACCCCTCATGTTACCATGATTAGTGAGCCATGAGCATAACCGACAAGTATCATTGCAACATCCATAAAGTAATAAAAACAAGACTTACATGGGTGCCATTATGGCTATACATTCACCAGCAGTGGAACTTCATAAATCACAGAGCCCAAGTCACGGCTTAACTCTACATGCAGCTAACTGGGGTCGACGGCCTAGCTCCCATAGACGTCACCAAAATCCTTCATCCTTCATGCTTCTGAGAGTCTGGCCAAGAAAATAGCTAGGGATAATGCAAGTGAGTAGTTTGAATGTACTCACAAACTACTGAGATAGGGTAAACAAGATAATGCAGTTTGACTGTGGCAAGACAGCTCTAGCTATGGTTGTTTTGGAAAAGCCTAGTTTCTCTTGTAGATATGGCATCTCTATATCTTTCTTGAAAAAGAGTTTCGAAAACATGACTCCATTTTAAAAGTTGGATATCTATCTATACTTGTAAAAAAACATTTTGGAAAACTTCTTTTTGGAGGGAAAAACCCTTTTTAAAGCATCTTCCACCATTCCTGGTCAAAACAAAACATCTAGCTCATGTCATCTCATGGCCATATCACTTCCTTGTATCCTTTCCAGATCCTAACTTGTGTCCTCCTAGCAATCACCTTCCAATGAACCTTGACCGTGGACACGACTTTTCTAAAAGATTATACTACAGAGTTTGTGCACTTTCCCCACAATAATCAATACATCCACCAGGATTCAACCACGCCCTATTACACATGGTACACGAGGGTTCGGATAATCATGCATACCATTTAATTTGTCGACCCGCGCAAGGACACCTTTTCCTCTAGGTTTTCTCTCCCCGGAACGAGTACAAACGACATCTCACGCCAAACTTACTTTAGTACTCCCATCATTAGGGAATCCTGGATTAGCCTATCATGGTCAATCCTCCCTTCTACACTTCCTAAACTGTATGGTCTACATGAGACCCATCATTGCTTCCCATTTTTTTCAACCACTGGTCCAACCCAGGCCATGGACCTTACGTTGGGTCGAGGGGATTCTAGGAATTTATTCCTTATATAGTATGGGTTGCCCATGCTAAGGAAAACAAACTACGAGCTAATCCCCATCTCACAAGGGTAATGTGGCTGCATAGATAAGTTATTCTGGTAACCGCGTAGAACATCCCTTCTTCTTCTCAAGTCCATCATAGTCACTTATCGACATCATCGTTTCTCCTTTTAAAACATCCACTTCAGTAGGTTTTGATAACTTGAGTTCATAGAAATTGGAATTAGTTGATTTGCCTTGGTAGAACTTCTTTTATGATTTAATTGCCAAATACTGCTCGATTAAGTGGTTTAATACCAAGGGTAGGTTTTGTAGGGTATCAATTTATAAAAATGATATCCTCATATAGGTATTGAAATAGCAAATCCACCAGAAGTGGTTTCATTATTTTATCAATTTTCTTTATTTAGTTATGAATTTTCTAGTGAGATAAACCCTTGGTTTAGTGAATAAATCACTAGAAAAGATCTATAAGTCCAATAAATATTTTCTCTTAGGGTTAGGAGGGCCTTTGAGTATTTACCAGAATGCCCTCGAGAAAATCCCAAACCAGTTCTACAAGAATTTTGTCCTTTTTACCAGATTAAAACTATAGCCTCTTTTTGTATGAAACCAAGGACACTTGGTAGGAATTACAACTAAATTCCAGCAGGATTATGATTCCTCATTTTAGAGTTGCAGAGCTCCTGAAATGATTTATCTAGTGAAACAACCCTATTCATAAGAGTTTAATTCACTAAAACTCACCAGAGTATTAATAAATTATGAACTCCTAAGATTGGGTAGATCTGATAGTGCATTTGTACTAGGAGTTAGATTCAGGTCAAAAACAATTATATCTTGACCTAGGGATTTTTCTAAAGGCAGATATGGAGTGATTTTGTTATTTTTACTCTATTAAAACTTTAGGGCTTTTTGCTGTTAGGTCAAGGGGACATGCGAGGTATCACTGATACCACACAATACCAAGTTGTTTCACCCCATTTGGAGATACCAAACTCCCTGAAATAAATATATGGTGGAAGTGATACATCTCGGGAGTAATTTTACTAGGAAAATCCTAAATGATAATTTGGTTAACTTTTTGTTCTTCATGTTGAAGAAAACATGCAGTGACCTAGGGTGACGAGGGGTTAACTCATCAATGGCCATTGTTATGGTAACTTGGGTTTTGGAGAAGGAGGGAGCGTTGGAGGAATCAATCGGCTAGCAAACAAGCACACATGGACGCAAGGTTTACCCAGGTTCAGGCCTCGTAGATGTCCCTACTCCCGCTTGTCTACTCTTGGAATTATCGAGGGAGTCAAAAGTTACAGGGGGTGCGCAGATGCAATCTAGTGATGGTTGTGGAAACTAGGGTTGTGATTGTCCTCCTTGCCGCCCCCTAGCCTATATATAGATAGGCTAGGTCTCGGGTAGCAGGTCGAGTCGGTTATAGATTAGGGTTTGTACCTTTAAACTTTCTATCTTAAGCTTCATCTTGTGCCGCAAGCAATCGGAGTCTCCGTGAGTCACCTGAACCCTGTATTGGGCCCTGGTAACACCGTGGGCTTCTGCCATACCTGGACCGTATATGCCAAACTAGAGTACCTGTAAGGTATGCCCACGTCAGTAGCCCCCGAGTGTCAAGTGGAATCGCAAATTTGAGTGGAGACTTTATGAAGTCTTTCGAGTGCACATCTGAGCACATTTTCGAGTGCTTTGATTGGTGTCATAGGGATTGTTGATATACGTGCCTGATTCATCCGATGCATCGGGGTTAGTTAACTGCCTTAGGGCAAAACAACGCAATCTACTCAAACTTGAGTCCCTAGACTCGAATTTGGAAAAGTGCTAGTGTAATTCAACTCAGGCCGTAGAGGTCTTACAGGAGTCGAATCCCAGTATGTAAGTGTGAGCACTCGACGCGTCCGTCAAGGCATATTTCATCGTACCTGCAGGCATGGATATTTTCTGGTAGAGTGCAGCAGATGCGTTGCCAGGCCTTATTCGGGTCTTATCTTCATGTCACAGACGCGGCATCCGAATTTTATCATCGCGGAGATGGTTCGGGTGACCCAGGAGACGCAGTTTCTTTGCAGGGAAGTTGTGAGGCGGAGTCGCCGATGCTTTTGAGTGTAGACATTGTCAACACGTAATTATGTGTAAGAAAAAATCATAGGGTGTGCGACCAGCGCTCCCTATGGGAGTAGCCCCTGAGTGCCTATTCAAGTCAAGGACTCGAGTGGGGACTATAAGTATTTTGCGACTTCTGTCATCTTTTTTGCTTGTTTCAGTCGAATGTGCTTTTAGCACTCCCTATGGGAGAAACCCGAAGTCCACAATCAAATCGTTGATTCGAGTGAAGGGTTCTTCATTGTCTTAGAAAATTTTTCCTCGGGTGCGGGCCAGCGCTCCTCTTAGGAGTAGCCCCCCGAGTGCTTGGTTGAGTCGAAGACTCGAGTAAGGACTAAAGCAGTCAAAAAATTTCTCCTGCTGGAGTTAATGACATCAGTGCTGACGATGAGATGACCTCAGTTACCCACGTGAACGGCTTTGATGGGACGTGACGAGTAGTGGGTCATATTCTCTGACTTGGATTTGACCAGGCGTGCGTAATCTTCTGGTTTAACTATGTCTCCTCGATTCTCGCGCGTAATGGGCAGAGTGGGGTGACGGTTCGTGGGCTACCCTTGCCATGTGGTGACGTCGATGTGTGCCACGTGCTGGATTGATTTTCTCCTGGCCATAGGATGGCATCTACTAGGACGCTAAGTAGGGGTTCACCATGCGGTAAATTTCCCCACATCTTCTTCTCCTTCGCGCATCTCCGCCATTGCTGTTCTTGTTGTTCCATTACTCATTGCTCCTCTGTAGCGCTGGACCAACTTTGCACCTTCCCTAATTACTTCCTGCGCTCACACCGCCAGCGCAAGATGTGCAAGAAGAAAGGAGGCGCCGCCGCTGGATCTACTGCTGCCATTGTGGTGCCCAAGAAGAAGGGTGCCGCCACCGCGGGCACCAGTGCTACCACCATGGCAGGAAAGAAGAAGGTCGCGGGCACTCGCTTCACCAATGGGTCATGGCGCCCATCCGTCATCAAGCCATCAGAGTTGTTCACCCAGCGCCAAGATGGAGCGCTTCCTCCCGTGGAGGATGACTCTCGCATCCCCGGCGATAAGGTAATCCCCAGCCTCTTGCGGGTTTTCGAGTGATGTTCCTTGCGTTCATCATTCATGGTCTCTCTCTCCCCTGCATCCGTTTAGTAGGGGTCTCCTTTGCTTCTACGGGCTCCAGCTACACCAGTTGTCCCCAAACTCAATTCTCCATATCGCCTGCTTCATCACTCTTTGCGAGTGCTAGATCGGAATTGAAACACACTTCGGTCTCTTCAAGAAGCTCTTTAAGGTCAAACGTCAGTCGGGGTCGATTTCAGTAGTCTACAACGTAGGAGGCTGCGGGATCCACGCCGATTCCAATGTCACTTATTTTGACATCAAACTCACTACATCTGTCCAAGGGTGGAGGGATAATAGGTTCTACGTCTGCAACCAAAAGGCCGACAGAGAGAACTATGGACTCGTGCCCTTCGATCCGATGGCGGTCTGCAAGAAGAGGCGATCCTGGAAGAACGTCGTGATACCCGACGGAGTTGAGGAAACAGAGATGCTGTATCAGCGTGTCTACGACCTCGAACACCACATAGGCAAGGAGGAAGGTGGCGCTGAACTCAGTCGCACATGGTTGCGTCGCCGCGTACAGCCTCTATAGGCCAGGGCACACCCGATGTACCGCTGGATTGGGACGAGCGATGTCACTCGCATTTCTGCGGAGGGCATTTCTTCGGGTGAAGTGGACAGGAGGTTGCGGCTGGTGACCAAGTACATCACCAAGGAGGATCTCCCAGGCGACTCCGTCGTGCCTCCATTCGATGCCGTCGTGCCTCCATTCGACGCCAGCAATCCTCTGAGGTAAATTTTTTCTATGAAGTTTTTTAGATTTTCGATTGCCTATTAGGTGCTTGATATACTGATGTTTGTTTTGATTGTACGACTGGAAAGTGGCTGCCAGCTTGCCTCCTCCACCTGAAGGAGTTATCCTGTGCAAAGTGGAGGAAGAGGACGAGTCGGGCTCCACTGTCCCAATTGGGGAGGAACAGGAAGCCCCCGAGTCTAGTGATCACGGGACTCGCAGGAGTTCGCGTAGCAAGGGTTCGGATGCCTCCTCACCATCAACACCGGAGGATCCTCCAATTGCTGTGGAGGAGCCAATTGTCGCCGTGACCGTGTGTGCCATGGCTCCTCCCTCTAGCAAGAAGCTGAGGTTACCGAAGGAGTCATCGGGAGATTCCTTTGACCTCGAGAATTTTGATGGGTAAGTCTTTATATTTTTCGAGTTCGTCTTGTTTTCCTCAAAGTTTTCTCTTCTGAAGTGGTGCTGGGTATTTGCAATCAAATGACATCGTCGTCTTTTGACGACTACCAATTTATTAAAGAATCTAGAGTCGCAGACTCCAAGACCAAGGAGGTGGCCATACGGTCTCCTTCTCCTCCGGTGGCAGCCCACTCCGGCGCCAACTCTTCGAGTTCCCCCCAAGATGGGGGGCACTAGATGGTTGCACGGATGCCCACTCGACAGGAACCTTTGGAGTCCCTAGAGGAGCATGTAAGTGTATTTTGCCATCAGCATTCGAATTTGATTGATGTGCACACTTTTTTCATTTTTGCCAATGCTGATGCTTCTTATATTTTGATGTAGCCCATCGTGAAGGATTCCACTCGCCTCGCGGAGCAGATTCTTGCCTTGGGTCGGCAGCATGCCTTGCTGGACAACTGCCATCGTGCAGTCGAAGGTTTGTGTTAATCTTGTCTTTGTGCTCTTTTTGGATAGAGGTTTCAAAACTCATGTGTTGTCATGTTCTGCCCCTTGCAGGTGAGCATAATCAGCTTCTCCATCGCGTTACTTCCCTCGAAAAGGGACTTGTCGCAGCGGAGAAGAAGCACGATGAGGCAGTCGCGGCTTTGGAGGAATTGCAAAAGTGCGAGGAAGATTTGCGTTCTTCCACTGCCGAAAGGGAGAAGTTGTTCGTAGAACAGCTTTTCTTGATTGCGAAAGCACTCTCAGGTATTATTCTTCTTCACTTGCATTTCTCCCTATTGTTCTTGTATGTCGCTGTGGTGATATCCTGTGTTTTTTTAGATTCTGCCGGCGTAAGCTTCAATGCCTAGGCTTTGCGCCATGTCGAGGACTGCAGTGTCTCCCTCCAAGACACGTTCGGGAAAGCCAAGGGCGTGCTGAGCCGCCTTCGAGAGGATATGTTTCCCAAGGCCAGCTTAATCGAAAATCTTGATGGCTTGGTGGAATCCTTCGCAGAAGGCATCCCGATGGACTTCAAGAATGCGCAGCGGTCTGTCGGCGCCACCATGGAACTCACGATGGCGCAAGCACATGGTGCAGAGTTGGACCCGAGCGTGATCTTCGAGGTGATGCCTATCGACGTAGATGGTCAACAAGTAGTCTTCCAACCTTTCGCCACTAGATGCAGTGAATATGGGCCTCGTCTCATTGAGACAGTCGCCAAATATTCTGAGGAGCTGCGGCGAGTTAAAGAGGCAAAGACTGCGGCGTCTGGGGCTACCACTAGGAAGTCTGTGGCATCAGATACTGCTACGGATTCGAGGAAGCCCCCGAAGTCGAAGTCGAAGTTGAAGAAGCAGAACGTGCCTTAGCTGCCATATGTAATAGTGTAGCTTCCCTTTTGCTGAACCATGTTTTGTGGGGGTACCCCTGTTAATACTTTGCTAAATTTGAATGTACCCCTTGGTAATGTATGCTTGGTCTTATTCGCCTCTTGTTTGGCTGTAATAGGGTCCTTCGAGTGGTCCTCCTGACCCTCCTCCTACCGATGAAACTGCGGCGCGACCGCGTTCAAAGGTGGAGGAGCTGTCGCTGCTTGCGTGACTGCGCGATCGCATAATGCAGTTGGAGAGAATGTTGCCCATTATTCGGGGTAACGTGGACATGTGGAAGTCGAAGGCCGAGAACGCCAGTGCTCGCGAGAAGCATCTCCCGGACGAAGTTGTGTAGCTGAACGAGCAATTTAAATGTTAGCTCTCTATCTTCTTTTCCTTTCCTTGGCCCTTCATGGAGATGCTCTATCTTATGCTCTTTTCTTTGCTTCTTGTAGTTGTTAGCGCTCGTCATCCATAGGATGAGAGGGATCAGGTTGCCATTCGCCTGCATAATCTGACCTAGGAGCAGCTGCAAGCTAGCGGTTACTTCTGAGTGGATCATGACCGTGCAGTCGCGTTGGCAACACTGTAAGATCGTGCCTCGCTAGTGCTTCAGTGCTTGAAGAAGGCGCAGTCATGCCTTAGGCATATCTTCCAAGCGATGTTTCCTCTGGATGCGGTGCCATCAAGCTTGGTAGCTTTGCTGGCAAAGTTTCAAGATATCAGCACCGTCCGCGAGTGCATGCGCCAACAATTGGTCGCAGGTGCCAATGCTGCATTGGCGCTTGTTTGATTGCATCTGCCAGATGTGGATGTTGTGGCTGTTGCCGCTGGGCTATCGCCTCCAGAAGGGATGACCTGGAACATGGTCCCACATTACTAGGCGGTTGATTGGCCCGCCGAAGATATCGTCGATTTCTTTGAAGATCAAACAAATGTTCTCCTTTTGCAACAGTAGTGTAGTTTGTATCCTGCACATAGATGTATAAGTGTTCTAAAATTCATATGATTGTGTCGGGTGTGTTTGATACCCATTAATGTGTAAAGATCTTGCTAGCTTGTATATTTGTCGAGTGTATTGTTTGATACGTGTCCTTTTCGTTAGCCTAATGTGTATTCATCTCAGCACCTTACCAACCTATCAGGTGCGTTGCAGCTAGGTTGGTGTTATCAAGGGTTCGATTGGTAGTGCGTCAGCTACTCAGGATACTCTGTTGTTCGTAGAATAAGATGTAAAGGGTGGCGCAGCCCCGAGTAAAATAATTGCAAGGAAAGCAGAAGAAACACAAGGTTTGGGGTACTTAGCTTTATTTATTTGTAGAATATCATGAGGTACAGTGTGTGGCTAAGTAGCCTGGCTGTATAGCCTTATTTGTAAAGTAAAAAGAACATCTAAGGGTAGAAATGGAGCAGTTGTGTGACATTCCAGGGGTTGGAGTATGCGACTCTAGTCTTTAAGTCTTTAAGGCGATAGGTGCCACCTAGTATTACTTCAGTAATCACGTAAGGTCCTTCCCAAGGGGATTCAAACTTGAGGTGCCCTTTCTGCTTCAGTCGCAGGACCAGGTCTCCTTCGACAAAGGATCTGGGGCGTAGCCTTCTATTGCAGTAGTTGCGGAGGTTTTGCTGGTAGATCGTGGATCTCTCCGCTATAATCTCACGTGCCTCATCGAGGAGGTCGATGGAGTCTTCGAGTGCGAGGGTTGATTCTGCCTCACTATATGCTACTACCTGTGGGGCCTTGTGGCGCACCTTTGATGGTAGTACCGCCTCGTCGCCGTGTACCATGAAGAACGGAGTATAGCCTGTGGCGCTGTTTGGGGTTGTGCGCATGCTCCATAGCACTGATTGTAGCTCGTCAGGCCTGCACCCGGTGGCTTTTTCGAGTGTCTGGAGAAGCCTTTTCTTTATCCTGCCATAGACGAGGTTGTTGGCCTTTTCGACTTGACCATTGGTCTGGGGATGTGCTATCGAGGTGTAGCTAATTTTGATTCCTAGGTCTTCGCAGAAATCCTAGAACTCCTTGGAGGTGAAGTTTGTCCCATTGTCCGTGATGATGATATGGGGCACCCCGAAGCGGAAGACGATGGACTCAAAGAACTTGATAGCGCTGGCTCCTGATTGATTTGTCACCAGCATGGCCTCGATCCACTTGGTGAATTTGTCGACCACGCCTAGGAGGTAGACATATCCTCCTCGCGAGGATCTCTGGAGCTTGCCGACCATGTCGAGTCCCCATTGTGCAAAGGGCCAAGCCACTAGTATTGGTCTAAGTTCTGCGCCAGGCACGTGTGGCTTGTCCACGAATCACTGGCAAGCGTTGCAGCGCTGGACGATGTCCTTGGCATCATGCATGGCCGTTGGCCAGTAGAATCCAGCTCGTAGAGCTTTGGCGACGAGAGCGCGACTACCGGCGTGGTGCCCGTAAGTGCCTTCGTGTATGTCGAGGAGGATGGCTCTTCCATCCCCGTTGGAGACGCACCGCTGAAGAGCTCCTTTGATGTTGCGCTTGTATAGTTCACCATTGACGGGGGTGAATGCCTTGGATCATCGCTCTGTATGACGTGCATCAGTCGGGTCATCTCGCAACATTTTGCTGAGAAAGTATGTGCCATATGGTTGCATCCAGGATGGCTCGATCATCATGACCTCCATGGGACCTTCGAATCCTGTTTCTAGTTCCGTGTTTTCGAGTGCCATTGGCTCGTTGGGTGGCGTAGCACCCGAGTCTGTTGGCGTGATTGTCTTCTTCTCTGGAGCCTTGAGCTTGATGGAGCGTTCACAGATGCGCTCTAGAAATAGTCCAGGTGCCACTGGGGCACAGGTGGAGCCGATGTTGGCGAGTGTGTCTGCCTCTTCATTGCTTTCGCGGCCAACATGCCGCATCTCGCAGCTCGCAGCCGTCGAAGTCTCCCTCGAGTGTGTCATAGAGGTCGCAGTAGGCGATCATGTTGTCGCTCAGAGCATCGCACTTGTTCATTGTTTGGTTGACCACCAGTTTGGAGTCGCCGCAGATGACGAGTCGCTTGGCTCCACAGGCTTTTGCCATCCGCATTCCATGGATCAATGCTTCGTATTCAGCTTCATTGTTGGAGGTTGTGAACTGCATTAGCAGAACGTACCTCATCTTGTCACCCTTGGGGCGATGTCAGTATGACACCTGCGCTAGCTCCTTCCTTTCGCTTGGACCCGTCAAAGTGCATTGTCCATAGGTAGGACATGTCTAGCTTATCGGGGTGCTGGTTCTCCATCTAGTGCACGAGGAAGTCCGGGAGAACTTGTGATTTTATCGCGTCGTGCTTCTCATATGTGATGTCTCGTGGAGACAGTTCGATTCCCTAGAGCACGACTCGTCCAGTGGCGTCGGGATCGTTGAGTATGTGCCCGAGTAGGGCATCGTTCACCACCATGATTGAGTGCTCCTGGAAGTAGTGGCACAGTCGCCTGGCTGTCATGAAGACGTTGTATGCCAGCTTCTGATAATGCGGGTACCGCTGTTTTGTTGGCGCGAGCACCTCGTTGAGGTAGTAGACTAGGCGTTGTACCCCATGGACTTTGTTTTTTCGGCTCGTTCCACCACGAGCACAGTTCTTAGCACCTGGTTGGTATCAGAGATATATAGCAACAACGACTCCTTTTCACGAGGCGTCACTAATACTAGCGACGTGGATAGTAGATGCTTGAGGTCTTAGAATGCTTCTTGTGCTTCGTCTGTCCACTCAAATTTGTCAGCTTTACGAAGAAGCTAGTAGAAAGGCAGTGCCTTTTGGCCAATGCGACTGATGAATCGACTGAGCACCACGATTCACCCAGCTAGCTGTTGGACACCTTTTACGTTCTTCAGCTTCTCCATAGCCAGTATGGCCTTTATTTTCTTTGGGTCTGCCTCAATCCCTCTCGCGGAGATGAGATACCCGAGCAGTTGCCCAGATGGTATGCCGAAGGCGCATTTGTCCGGATTGAGCTTGATCTAGTAGCGATCGAGATTATCAAAGGTCTCGCAGAGATCGTCGAGTAACGCAGCTTCCTCTTTGGTTTTAACAACGATATCATCGATGTAGACTTGGATATTGCAACCAAGATGGTTCTTGAGGCAGGCCTGCATACACCGCTGATAGGTGCCTCGTGTGTTTTTTAGCCCGAAGGGCATCGTGTTGTAGCAGAACACACCAAAGGGTGTTGTGAACGATGTTTTCTCCTGGTCTTCCTCCTTTATTTGAATCTAATTGTATCCTGAGTAGGCGTCAAGGAAGCATATGCGCTCGCATCCCATAGTGGAGTCGATTATCTGATCGATCCATGGCAATGGGAAGTGATCCTTTGGGTAGTGCTTGTTCAAGGAGGTGAAGTCCACGCACATCAGTAGGATATCCGTATCCTTTTTAGGCACAAGCATTGGATTTGCGAGCCAGGTGCCTTCCTTGATCTTGCGTATGAATTTTGCGTCGAGGAGTCTGTTGACTTCCATACCGACCGCTTTTGCTCCTGGTTCAGACAGTCACCCTATTGTTTGCTTAACTGGCCTTACGTCTAGATTCACGATGAGTGAGTGCTCGGCAAATTCCCTGGGAACTCTTGGCATGTCCGTTGGACACCAGGCATAGATTTCCCAGCGCTCACGGAGGAATTCGACAAGCGTGAGTTCCTATGCGGGACTCAAGTTGTTGGCGATGAGGGCCGTCTTGGTTGGGTCCGTTGGGTGGACCAGGACTTTCTTGGTGTGCACCGACGATTCAAAGGATAGGTCGGGTCAGCTTGGCTTGCTCAGGGGAGGCAGACTGTTGTCTGTCGACTCCTTCAACCTTGCGAGTTCCTCTTGCGTGCCGAAGGACTAGGAGATTCTGTTGAATTCGCTATCGCAGTTGTCAGACCTCTCGAAGCTTCTGTTGATTGTGATGATGCCGTTTGGGCCTGTCATCTTCATCGGCAGGTAGGCGTAGTGTCGTACCGCCATGAACCTTGCGAACGCGACACATCCGAGGATGCAGTGGTACTGTGAAGGCCAATCAACAACTTCAAAGTCGATGCGCTCTCGCCAAAAAAATTGTGGCATGCCAAAGATGATGTCGAGCTTGATCTTGCCCGGGGATACACGCCTTTCCCTGGGACGATGCCGTAAAACGTCATGTCTGAAACTTCCAGACATGTCAGAGGGATCCTCATTGCGTGCAAGGTACTTGCGAACATGAGGTTGATGCCGCTTCCGCCATCCATGAAGACGCAACTCATATTGAAGCCCCCAATCTGTGCCTCGAGTACGAGGGGATAGTGTCCTGGGCGAGGTATTTGGCGCAGATGGTCGCGCTTGTCGAAGGTGATGCATGACTCGCTTCCATTGAGGTACTCAGTGGTGGAGGGCGGAGAGTTTATTGCCAAATTGACTTGGCGAGTGATTGCCTTCTGCACTCGATTTGAGGGGCGCCCTTTTTGGATCATCCCCATGTTGCCCAGTGCTCACGGGTATGGCTCGCCTCCATGGTTCTGGACTGGCGCAGCCGCAGGCGGTGGTGGTCCAGGTGGTGGCGGTGGTGCTGCGTGAGCCACGGCGCCCAGGGCAGCTCCGTAGCCAGGTTAATCGCGTCACGATTCATCTAGGCCAGGCCTTCGTCGAGTTTGAGGAACTCGCGGTAGTCCTTGAGAAGGTGGCTGAACTTTTTCTTGCCATCGTGCTTGTTGATGTAGAAGTGTATGTTGCACGGTCCGGGCAATTTTTCCTGGATGGATAGTCCAAGTGCCTTGTCGCGAGTGCGGTGCTGCCACACTTGCGTGGTTTTCCCGCTATCGCGGTATCCGCTGTTACGGTTGTCATCGCGTTTGTCAGCATAGCCAGCTGCAACCATGTTGACCTCTTTGCGGTCCTCGTAGACGCGCATTCGATGTTTCCCTCGGCGATCACGTCTGCGCCCGAGGTCGTCGTCATCATCAGAGTAGGTATGGTGTCTCACCGAGTCCTCTCCATCGGCCCACCGATTCGTGATCTCCATCAGGTGGTCGATTGTCTTGGGCTTCGAGAGGCCCAGCTCCTCCCTGAGCTCTCTGTGGCGAACGCCACGATTGAACGCAACGATTGCGTGATCCTCAGAGATATCTTCTGCAGAATTCTTGATGATGGACCATCTCTGGATGTATGAGCCTAGTGACTCACCAGACCTCTGGTGGCAGCCTCTTAGTTCCTCAATTTATGCGGGCCTTTTGTAAGTGCCCTTGAAGTTGCACACGAAGCTGTAGACCAGCTCTTCCCAGCTGCGGATTGATCCGCGTTGAAGATTGTTGAGCCATGCGTGGGTGGCACCTTGCAGCTATAGCTGTAGGCATTCCATGGCCGTGGTTGATCTTCCGCCATGCAACTTGACAGAGGAGATGTGATCTTCCAGCCAAATATCCATGTCCTGTAGGCCGTCAAATTTTGGGTTCTCCAATGGGAGTTTGAACCCCTTAGGCATTCGCTTATGCCTGATGGCTCTGCTGAAGCATCTGGCGCCGCATAGCTCTACTTCGTCATCTTTCGAATCAGTCGAACGGGCACGCCTCGCATGCATCTTGTCAACCTTGCGCTGCGTGATGTCATCACGCGCGTCGTAGTCGCAGTCATGCCGCCGTGAGCGACGTCGCCATGACAGATCGTGGCCGTCATTGCTGGAGGAGTATTAATAGTAATTATTGTCCAGAGCTTTACTTTTCTTCGGCTCCGGTGTTGGCTCCTTGACGAGGCCAGCTTCGACTAGCCCCAAGCTCGCGATCGTAGACGGTGGATGGCAGCTCACGGATCCCCAGCCGGGGGCTGGTTGTTGAGGAGGTACATGTTGGCCGTTGTCAAAGCTGCTTGCGGTGTCTTTGGGAGCATGTTGCCCCATGTATCCACCGTCACGGAGCCGAAGTCGAGGACTTTCACGGCTTCTTCTCGCTCCTTGTCGATGAGGTGGGCCAGTCGAGATCACCATTTGGCGGCCACGTAGACGTTACCCTTGGAGGAGGATCCTCCCATGGAGAGTTGAGCTCGTCAAAGACTCGACTCGTCCGCCGCCTTTCTACGCGCGTCAAGTTGCACGATTACTTTCTGTTGGCGCTTGTATTCCTCTTTGAGCAGCCCATGGTAACCCATTAGCATCTGTTGTGATGAGTTTAGGGGGAGGGGTTGCCCCACAAAGCCTCCCGACAGTGGGCCCACTTGTTGTCGTTGAGCTTGATCAGCACGCACTCTTCGGTGTGCTCATTCGCTGCGAGGTTCAGGTCTCCTTTTGTCCCATTGTTCGTGGGCACGCCGTTGGTGGGCCACCGTTTTCGTCGTTGGTCGGTTCAATGCCGGTGTTGTCACGATTGACACTGGTGTCGCCTGTGTTGATGACAGCGCACATGAAGTGATTGGGGAAGCTGTTACTCCCACAAATATTAGATCCGGAGCCGTAGGCTCCTTCTTCTGTGGCGAGATCAACCAGATCGGATCCGCGACTACTGTCATTGTCCGTGCTCGCAACTATTGTCGGGGCATTGAGCTTGCTTAGGGTGACGATTGGCGGGGGAAACCACGATGCTCGAGAAATTGCGGGAACTGTTGGCTGGTCAGGGAGGGAAACTGTGCCCAGCTGATCAACTTGGAAGCGTAAGCTCCCGATCGCCAGGCCGATCCCATTGCCCACGGACTAGAAGCCGGGCAAGTGGCTAGGGTGTGGACGGTGAAGCCGAAGGTGCCAAAGAGTTGGTGAATCTCCACTGTTGCAGAGTTGTAGATCGCGGTTGACGGGGCCAAAGAAGCCGCAACATCAGCACTCCTGTTTCCCATAGACGGTGCCAATTGACAAGGCGTTAACTCATCAATGCTCATTGTTATGGACTTGAGTTTTGGAGAAGGAGCGAGCGCTGGAGGCATCAATCGGCTAGCAAACAAGCACACAGGGATGCAAGGTTTACCCAGGTTAAGGCCTCGTAGAGGTCCCTACTCATGCTTGTCTGCTCTTGGAATTATCGAGTCAGTCGAAAGTTATAGGGGGTGCGCAGATGCAATTTGGCGATGGTTGTGGAAACTAGGGTTGTGATTGTCCTCCTCGCTGCCCCCTCCTAGCCTTTATATAGATAGGCTAGGTCTCGGGTAGCAGGTCGAGTCGGTTACAAATTAGGGTGTGTCCCTTTAAACTTTCTATCTTAAGCATTGTCTTGTGTTGCAAGCAATCGGAGTCTCCGTGAGTCACCAAAACCCTGTATTGGGCCCTGGTAACACTGTGGGCTTCTGCCATACCTGGACCGTATATGCCAAACTCGAGTACCTATAAGGTATGCCCACGTCATAGGGAAAATTAGATCTAGGCATTTGGGTGTGTTTTACGTTTTTATTTTGAATTAAAGCTAGCAGGTATTTGTAGATTTGGAAATCAAAAATTAAAAGAAAAGAAGGAAGGGTAGCTAGGCTAGATCTAGATGAAAATGGGCCGGACTTGGGCAAGCCGACCCAGCTCCTCTCCACGAAAGAGCGCGGGGCACTACATTTGTATGCCGGGCACATGTCCACCCATCATTGACAGTCACAGTGAAGCGGTATAGGGAGCTGATGGCCGTCCGATTCGAGAGGGATCAACGACGGAGGGTCTTCTCCCTCCTCACGACTGAGTGTGTGGGGAGGAAATCCTAGGCGGAGGCACGGGTTTATGGGGAGCTTGCCCAAGGGGTTTTACAATGTCGAGAAGGGCACAGGTTGATGCGATGCTCGTGGGGGAGGACAACGAGGGGCGGCGACATATTTGATGCCAATAGGTGCCTCGCATGCTGGCTTTGGCGGAGGAAGTTCGGGAGATCGGTGGTGGCGTCTGTAGAGGCGACCCTGGGCAAAAAGGAGGCTGGGGTTAGGTAGCTCTTGTTGAGAGGAACACATGCACGCGATGAAGGGGAGGGTAGAAGCCCGAGTTTGTGCGCAACCTTCACGAAAATCTCACAACACCGTGAAGGAGATATCCTTCTCCTCGGCTGTAGGGAGGGAGAGGGGGACTAGGGCATCTGGAGGAGGAGAGTAGGGAGGCAGGAGAGTCGAATGAGGACAAAGAGAGGGGATGGGGTGGTCTAGTTCCTTATATCGAGAGGGCTTCAGTTCATGGTGAACCTTGCCCATGGAGAGAAGGGGGGGTCCTAGGGGAACTGGTTTGTCAAGGGAGGCGGTGTGTGGTTGTGGGAAACTACAGGGAGGCATATGTATAGTATGTTGCAACCTTTGGTTCCTCTTTCTTTCTTTGGTCAAAAGAAGAAATTATGGAGGGAGGGTTCTAGGTCAAGCCAATTGGAAGAGAGGGGTGGTGTAAAGGGTGGCGTGGGACCTAGATCTTGATCAGAGTGTGACCCGGCGACTTCTATGGTAGTGATGGAGAAGATAGGGAAAGGTTTAAATAAATGTCCATAAGACATCTTCTCTCCTTCCTCCAAACACTAGAGGACAAAAGAGGGGATTGGTACTGTAGTTCTATAGTATCACATGACTAGAGAGGGTTAGTGGGTGATGTGGTGGTTATCTAAGATATTTAGGGAAGATTTGATGAGTTTAACAAGTGTCAAAAGAGTAGGTACACATGTTTTAATTTAATTCACCACAAGTGCTCTCATGGGTAAGTGATCCAGGGTGTTGTAGGAGGTAGGGAAATGTCAAAGGTGAGTGGTAAGGTTAATGAATATCATTGGTCGAATTTGGGAATAATTTATATGGAAAACGTGGAGTTTAAGTGATAGTATTGATCTAGGGTTTTGTTAGTCTGATGCTCAAAAGAATATCTCATGGAGGGTTATCTGGTGAGACAAATTGATCAAGAGAAGTTGGGTTAGAAGGATAGTTTTATGCTTAAAAATAGTGCAAAAAGATTTGCAAAAGCATCACAGAGTAGATCACAAGGATCTGCCATAGTTGGAAGAAAATAAGATGGTCAAAACAGATTATCCAATTGCCTCCAACACCATGCGGGTTTAAGAGCACAAGGCTCTAGTTGAAACAAGGGGAGTGTGGGTTGATAGACAATGTTGAGTAGAGGACAACCATGCAAAGAGTTGGCCAAGAAAGGTTAAGGAGTTGGGAGCTTCTGCCAAAGTAGTCATCTTGATAAGATTTCCAGAAACAAATTATTTTCTTGCCTACAAAACCATCAAGAACAGAGCATCCCCCAATCAACGCGATGACCTCCAATGGGTCGGTCGATCAGACGACACTAACCATATTTGGTCAAGGGAAAGAGTGGGATTTGGACGTACTCATGATGGTTCAGGTACATTTCCAAAAATGCACAAAGGGTGACATAGGTTGAGACTCAAAGATAGGATGTTGATAACAGTTCTAGACTTAGTCAAAATCTATCCGAGTTAGGGATTTAAACTAGGGTAAAAGACGTAGTGGTTTTGAGGGGATGTAAGGTTCCAAACTTAACTTCAAGTGGATGATGTTGTAGAGTAGGTTAAGTAGAAGGTATCCATGGCTTGAGTTGGTCTCCACTACCTTGGAAACTATAAAAGAGAAGTGGCTCAAAATTAAATCTGGTAAGTAGAACAAATGATCACTTGAGTGACCAGAGATCATGAGAAGCTTGGGTATCTATGTACGTGAGTTCCTAGATCAAGATCAAGGGTTGGTGTAAGGCACATCACAGAAGATAGGATGGAGTAGGCACATTTCCTAAAGATCCGATGGAAGGGTGATAAATTAGGATTTACAAGAGAGTGTGAAAAGGCAAATAGGATGGTAGTCTTCCTACTAGGTTTTTGATGGTATGGTCTTCCAAAGAGTTAATGTGAGATATGGTTGGGTTCATACTATCCTTATGTTGTTTGACAAGAGTTTAGTTGAAGGTACATTACTAAGCGAGAGGTGTTGAGGATTCTTTCAACTCAGGGGTTTTGAGAAGGAATAGATGAAATACAACACCTTCGAGTGGAGGGTGTGTTGTTGGTTAAGTGGTTTACACTCTGGTAAGCTCCTAGTGTAGCTCACACTAACTCTTAAACAAGCAAGTTAGACAGCTGATCAAGGCAATTCATCTTAACAAGCAGATCAAGGCAATTGATACCAGTATCTTAGGACTACTACTATAAACACATCTAAGCCTTGCTTTAGGTGTAGACAAGTATTTTGAAGGGTTGGAGTATTGAAGAAGGTAAGAGTACCTTGGTACTTCTACGAAGAGTGGAAGTCAAAATTTTATAAAAGAGCTTTGGAAAATCTAGAGGTAAGATTATTTGGAAGTTTTGTCTTGAAAACATAAGGAGATGATGTCATATAGATATCCATAATGTTGTGGAAAAGGAATCTTGGCTCTCGTTTTGGATATGCCAGATCATTTGAGAATATGTAAAATATGCTAGGACATATCATTTTTTAAATAGTTTTTGTCAACTGAGGGTGAGATAGAGGAGTTACTTAACTACTACACAATCATAAGCATAAGTATTGTCAGGCAAGAAACTGCTTCACCACTAAACAGGAAAAAAAATTTTGTTCCCCCTAATTTTTGCACTTGGGACACATAGTAGGGTTACTGAAAGTGGGATGTTACACTAATCCTAGGGTCGTGTTCAAATGCATAAGGGATTCTCGGGTCGGCGGATCCCCGATGCTAGTGAAATGGCTTATAGTACACCTGTCCGGCGATTTTGCGGGAATGATCCATCGACCAGCCCACCGCCGCCGAATTTACCGCCTGAATTCCCTATATGCAAATATATTTGAGTTTGATGCTAACGTGGGCATACCTTACAGGTACTCGAGTTTAGCATATAGGGTCCAATCTAGCAAAAGCCCATGATGTTACCAAGGCCCAATCAAGGATTCGGGTGACCGAAGGAGACTCCGACTACTTGCGACACACGACAAGATCAAAGATAGAAAGTTTAAAGGGAAAACCCTAACTTGTAACCGACTCGACCTGTTATCTCGAGACCTAGCCTATCTATATAAAGGCTAGGAGGGGGCGGCGAGGAGGACAATCACAACCCTAGTTTTCCACAACCTCGCCAGATTGCATCTG
Organism: Avena eriantha; assembly: GCA_910589775.1. Taxonomy (NCBI): domain Eukaryota; kingdom Viridiplantae; phylum Streptophyta; class Magnoliopsida; order Poales; family Poaceae; genus Avena; species Avena eriantha. Next base: position 201,142,942 of record OU342745.1, on the reverse strand, counting down.
CGCACCCCCTGTAACTTTTGCCTCCCTTGATAATTCCAAGAGCAGACAAGAAGGAGTAGGGACCTCTACAAGGCCTGAACCTGGGTAAACCTTGTGTCCCTGTGTGCTTATTTGCTAGCCGATTGATGCCTCCAGCGCTCCCTCCTTCTCCAAAATCCAAGTCCATAACAGTGGGCATTAATGAGTTTAACCCTCGTCAATTGGTGCCGACCGTGGGGACTGGAAGTGCTGATGTCGTGGCTTCTTCGGCCCCATCAACTGCGATCTAGAACTCCACAACAGCGGAGATTTTCCTCATCTGCGGTGCCTTAGACTTCACCGTCCACACGCCGGCCACTCACCCGGCTTTCGAGTCCGTAGGCGAAGGGATCGCCCTGGCGATCGGGAGCTTGCGCTTCCAAGTTGGTCAGTTGGGCACACTTCGCCTCCCTGATCAACCGACGACCCCTGCGATTGCTCCAGCATCGTGGTTTCCACCGCCGATCTGCACCCTAAGCGAGCTCAACGCCCCGACGACTGTTGGGAGCACGGACAGTGTCAACAGTCACGAATCCAATCTGGGTGATCCGGCCACAGAAGATGGAGCCTACGGCTCCGAATCTGAAAGTTGTGGAAGCAACAGCTTCCCCAATCACTTCATGTGCACCGTCATCAACGCAGGCGACACCAGCAGCAATCGCGACAACATTGGTACTAGTCCGTCCAAGGGCGGCATCCCAGTCGCGAACGGTGGTCCCGCCAATGACGCACCCACCAACAATGGGACATAAGGAGACCCGCATCTCAGGGCGAAAGAGCGCACTGAAGAGCGCATGCTGATCAAGCTCAACAACAACGAGTGGGCCTGCTGTCGAGAAGCCCTACGAGGCAATCCTCTGCCCCCAAACTCATCGCAAGACATGCTGATGGGTTACCATTGGCTGCTCAAGGAAGAGTACCAGCGCCAACAACTAGTAATCGTGCAGCTCGATGCGCGCAAAAAGGCGGCGGATGTGTCGAGCCTTCGGCAGGCTCAACTCTCTTCCATGGGGGGATCCTCCTTTAAAGGCAATGACCATGTGGCCGCCAAGAGACACGCTCGACTGACCCACCTCACTGACAAGGAGCGAGAAGAGGCCACGCGAATCCTCGACTTCTCATCCATGATGGTGGATACGCGGGGCAACGTGCTCCCAAAGACACCGCAAGCAACGGTGACAGCGGCCACCATGTACCTCCTCAACAACTAGCCACCGGCTGGGGATTCCCGAGCTACCATGCACCGATCTATGATCACGGGCTTGGGGCTAGCCGAAGGTGCCCTCACCAAGGATCCAACACCAAAGCCGAAGAAAAACAAAGCTCTGGCATGGCGCTGTTCATCGCCCTCCTCTAGCGATGACAACCACGACCTGTCACGACGACGCCGCTCACGGCGGCACGACTATGACTATGACGCACGTGATGACATCACACAGCGCAAGGTCGACAAGATGCATGCAAGGCGTGCCCGTTCGACTGACTTGAAAGATGACAGGATAGAGCTCTGCGGTGCCAGCTGCTTCAGCAGGGCCATTCGATAGAAGCGAGTGCCAAAGGGGTTCAAACTCCCATCGGAAAACCCGAAATTCGACGGCCTACAGGACCCGAAGATCTGGCTGGAGGATCACATCTCCTCCGTTAGGCTCCACGGTGGAACCACGAGTACAACGATGCAATTCCTACAACTACAATTGCAAGGTGCCGCTCGTGCGTGGCTTAACAACCTCCCGTGCAGATCAATTCGAAGATGGGAAGAGCTAGTCTATAGCTTCGTGCCAAATTTCAAGGGCACTTATAAAAGGCCCGCATCAATGAAAGATTTGAGAGGCTACTACCAGAAGATTGGGGAGTCGTTGCGCTCGTACATCCAGAGATGGTCCTTCATCAAGAATTCTGCAGAAGACATCTCTAAGGATCACGCGATCGACGCGTTCAATGGCGGCATGTGCCGCAGAGAGCTCAGGTTGGAGCTGGGCCGCTCGAAGCCCAAGACAATCGACCACCTGATGGAGATCGCGAATCGGTGGGCCGATGGAGAGGACTCGGTAAAAAACCGTGTCCATTCCGCTGATGATTATGACCTCGACCGCATGCGCGACCGCCGAGGAAAACATGGTCGTGGCTGGCTATGCCGACAAACGCGACGAGGTTGACATGGTCGTGGCTGGCTATGCTGACAAACGCGACGACAACCGCAAAAATGGATACCGCAGCGGTGGATACCACGATAGTGGATAAACCACGCAAGTGTGGCAGCGCCACACTCGCAATGGAGAGGACCGCAAAGAGGTCGACATGGTCGTGGCTGGCTATGCCGACAAACGTGACGACAATGGCAACAATGGATACCGCAGCGGTGGATACCACGACAGTGGAAAAACCACGCAAGTGTGGCAGCGCTGCACTCGCGATGAGGAACCTATAACATACATCCAGGACAAACTATCCAGATCGGGCAACATACACATCTACATCGACAAGCATGACGGCAAGAAAAAGTCTAGCCACCTACTAAAGGACTACCGCGAGTTCCTCAAACTCCACGAAGTCCTGGCCCAGATGAATCACGACGCGATTCACCAAGGCTATGTAGCTTCCCCAGGCGTCGTGGTTCATGGAGCACCTCCACCGCCACCCGGACCACCACCACCTACAGCTGCACCAGTCCAGAACCATGGAGGCGAGCCATACCCCCGACCACTAGGGAACATGGGGATGATCCAAAAAGGACGCCCCTCAAATCGAGTACAGAAGGCAATCACTTGCCAAGTCAACCTAGCGATGAACTCTCCTCCCTCCACCACTGAGTACCTCAGTGGAAGCGAGTCATGTATCACCTTCGACAAGCGCGACCACCCGCACCAAGTACCTCGCCCAGGCCATTGTCCCTTGGTGCTTGAGGCACAAATCGGACACTTCGAGATGAGTCGCGTCTTTATGGACGGCGAAAGCGGCATTAACCTCATGTTCACAAGTACCTTCCGCGCAATGAAGATCCCTCTGGCATGTCTGGAAGTTTCAGACACAACGTTCCACGGCATCGTCCCAGGGAAGGGTGTGTACCCCTGGGCAAGATCAGCCTCGATGTCATCTTTGGCACGCCGAAAAAATTTCGGCAAGAGCGCATTGAATTTGAAGTCGTCGACTGGTCGTCACAATACCACAGCATCCTTGAACGTGTCGCATTCGCAAGTTCATGGCAGTGCCACACTACGCCTACTTGCAGATGAAGATGCCGGGCCCAAACGGCATTATTAGAGTCAATGAAAGCTTCGAGAGATCCGACAGCTGCGATAGGGAATTCAACAGAACCTCCCAGTCTTTCGGCATGCAAGAGGAACTGGCGAGGTTGAAGGAGTCGACAGACAATAGTATGCCTCCCTCGAGCAAGCCAAGCTCACCCGACCAATCCTTTGACACGTCGGTGCACTCCAAGAAAGTCTAGGTCCATCCAACGGACCCAACCAAGACGGACCTCATCACCAACAACTTGAGTCCCGCATAGGAACTCGCGCTCGTCGAATTCCTCCGTGAGCACTAGGAAATCTTCGCCTGGTGTCCAGCAGACATGCCAGGAGTTCCTAGGGAATTCGTCGAGCACTCAATCAACATGAATACTAAAGCAAGGCTAGTCAAACAAACAATACGGCGACTATCTGAACCTAGGGCAAAAGTAGTCAGTATGGAAGTCAACAGACTCCTCGACGCTAACTTCATATGCGAGATCAAGGAAAGCACCTGGGTAGCAAACCCCGTGCTTGTTCCTACAAAAGACACGGATATCCTGCAGATGTGCGTGGACTTCACCTCCCTGAACAAGCATTGCCGGAAGGACCACTTCCCATTGCCACGGATCGATCAAATAATCGACTCCACCGTGGGATGCGAGCATCTCTGCTTCCTCGACGCCTACTCGGGCTATCATCAGATCCAAATGAAGGAGGAAGACCAGGAGAAAACGACATTCGTCACACCCTTTGGTGTCTTCTGCTACACAACGATGCCCTCCGGGCTGAAAAACGCAGAAGCCACCTACCAGCGATGCATGCAGGCCTGCCTCAAGAGCCAACTCAGTTGCAACATACAAGTCTAAGTCGATGATATCATCGTCAAAACCAAGGAGGAAGCCTCGTTACTTGACGATCTCCGCGAGACCTTCGGTAACCTTGACCGCGAGCCGAAAAACAAAGTCCATGGGGTACAATGCCCAGTCTACTACCTCAACGAGGTGCTCACGCCAACAAAACAGTTGTACCCGCATTATCCGAAGCTGGCATACAGCATCTTCATGACAGCCAGGCGACTGCGCCACTACTTCCAGGAGCACCCAATCGTAGTGGTGAAGGACGCCCCGCTCGGGCACATACTCAACAATCCCGGCGCCACTGGACGAGTCCCGCTCTGGGGAATCAAACTGTCTCCATGAGACATCACATATGAGAAGCGAGACGCGATTAAGTCGCAAGTTCTGCCATACTTCCCCGTACACAGGGTGGAAAACCAGCTCCCTGACAAGCCAGACATGTCCTATCTATGGTCAATGCACTTTGATGGGTCCAAGCACAAGGAGGGAGCTGGCGCGGGTGTCATTCTGACATCACCACAAGGTGACAAGATGAGTTATGTTCTGTGAATGTAGTTCACTGCCTCCAACAATGAAGCCGAATACAAAGCCTTGCTCCACGGGATGTGAATGGAAAAAGCCTGTGGCGCCAAGTGACTCGTCATCTATGGCGACTCCAAGCTGGTGGTCAATCAAACAATGAATGGGTGCGATGCTCTGAGCGACAACATGATCGCCTACCGCGACCTCTACGCCACACTCGAAGGAGACTTTGACGGCTGTGAGCCGTGGCATGTCAGCTGCGAGAGCAACAAGAAGGCAGACACACTCGCCAACATCGGCTCCACTTGTGCCCCAATGTCACCCGGAGTATTCATAGACCACATCCGCGAGCGCTCCATCAAGTCAAAAGCTCCAGAACACAAAACCAGCATGCCGAAGGACTCGGGGGCTACGCCACCCAGCGAGCCAGTGGCACTCGACGACATGGGGCCAGACACAGGACTCGAAGGCCCCATAGAGGTCATGATGATCGAGCCATCCTGGACAGAACCATATGTCACATACTTGCTCAGCAAAAGGTTGCCAGATGACCCGACTGATGCGCATCATATCGCATGACGATCCAAGGCATTCACCCTCATCAATGGCGAAATGTACAAGTGTAGCATCATAGGAGTCCTTCAGCGGTGCGTCTCCAACAGGGATGGAAGAGAAATCCTCCTCGACATACATGAAGGCACTTGCGGCCACCACGCCGGGAGTCGCGCTCTTGTCGCCAAAGCCCTACGGGCGGGATTCTACTGGCCAACAGCAATGCGCGATGCCAAGCATATCGTCCAGCGTTGAAATGCCTGCTAGTGATTCGCAGACAAGCCGCATGCACCTGGCGCAGAACTCAGGCCAATACTCGTAGCTTGGCCCTTCACACAATGGGGACTCGACATGGTCGGCAAGCTACAGAGGTCCTCACGAGGAGGATACGTCTACCTTCTAGTCGCGGTCGACAAATTCACCAAGTGGATTCAGGCCATGCCGGTGACAAACTAATCAAGAGCCAATGCTGTCAAATTCTTCGAGGCCATCGTCTCGCTTTGGGGTGCCACATATCATCATCACGGACAATAGGACAAACTTCACCTCCAAGGAGTTCCAGGATTTCTGCGAAAATCTGGGAATCAACATTAGCTACGCCTCGGTGGCACACCCCCAGACTAACGGTCAAGTCAAAAGGGCCAACGGCCTTGTCTGCGGCGGGATCAAGAAAAGGCTCCTCCAGCCACTCAAAAAAGCTGTCGGGTGCTGGCCAGATGAGCTGCAGTCAGTACTATGGATCCTGCGCACAACTCCAAAGAGCTCTATAGGCTACACTTCGTTCTTCATGGTACACGACGCCGAGGCAGTACTACCCGTAGAGGTGCGCTACAAGGCCCCACGCGTAGTAGCATATAGCGAGGCAGAATCAACCCTTGTACTCGAATACTCCGCCGACCTCCTCGATGAGGCACGAGAGATTGCAGCGGAGAGATCCATGATCTACCAGCAGAACCTCCACAATTACCACAGCAGAAGGCTATGCCCCAGATCCTTCATCGAAGGAGACCTAGTCCTATGACTGAAGCAGCAAGGGCACCTCAAATTCGAGTCCCCTTGGGAAGTACCTTATGTGATTACCAAAGTAATCCCAGGTGGCGCCTACCGCCCTAAAGACGTAGAAAGCAGAGTCGCATACTCCAAACCCCTGGAACGTCGCGCAACTGTCGCATACTCCAACCCCTGGAACGTCGCGCAACTGCGTCGTTTCTACCCCTAGATGTTTTTACTTTACAAATAAGGCTATTCATCCACGCTACTTAGCCACACATTGTACCTCGTGATATTCTGCAAATAAATAAAGCTAAGTGCCCCGAACTTTGTGTCTCTTTTTTCTTGCAATTACATTGCTCGCGGGCTACGCTACCCTTTGTAACCTAGTTACACGAATAACACAGTATCCCGAGTACCTGACACACTATCAATCGAACCCTTGGCAAAATCAACCCAGCTGCAACGCACCTGAGAGGTTGACAAGGTGTTGAGATGAATATACGTCAGGCTAACGAAAAGGAACTGTAGAGTACAAAAACATTCGAAAAATATACAAGCTAGAAAGCTCTTTACATATCAACGGGTATAAAAACACACCCGACGCAATTCTATGAACTTTACCACACCTATGAATTTCATGTGCAGGAGCATATCATCCTACTGCTGCAAAAGGAGAACATTGGTCTACTCCTCAAAGAAATCGACAATATCTTCGGCTGGCCGATCAACCGCCTGGTAATGTGGCACCATGTTCCATGTCATCCCTTCTGGCAGAGGCGGTGTACCAGCAGCGACAACTGCGATATCCACATCTGGCCGATGCAGGTGAACAAGTGTCAATGCAACCTTGGCACCCGCGACCAACTGCTGGCGCACGCACTCGCGGACTGCGCTGATATCTTGAAACTTCGCCAGCAAAGCTAGCAAGCTTGAAGGCACCACGTCTAGGGGAAACAACGCCTGGAAAATATGCCTAAGGCATGACTGCGCCTTCTTCAAACACTAAAGCACCCGCGATGCACGATCCTGCAGCGTTGCCAATGCGACTGTGCGGTCATGATCCACCCAGAAGTAACCGCTAGTTTGTAGCTGCTCCTGGGTCAGATCATGCAGACGAATGGCAACCCGTTCCCTCTCATCCTGGGGATGACGAGTGCTAACAACTACAAGAAACAGAGCAAAGCATAAGGACAAAGCGTCGCTTCAAAGGACAAAAGAAAAGGATAAGAAGCTAGAGAGCTAACACTTGAATTGCTCATTCAGTTGAGCAACTTTGCCTAGGAGGTACTTCTGGCACGCGCTGGCCTTCTCAGCCTTCGACTTCCACACATACACGTTACCATGGACCATAGGCAACTCTCGCTCCAACTGCTTCACGCGATCGCACAGTCACGTAACCAGCGACAGCTCCTCCAGTTTTGAAGGTGGTTGCGCCACAGTTTCATTGGTGGGAGGAGAGTCAGGAGGACCACTCGAAGGAACCTATTACATCCAAAGCAAGAGGCATATAAGACCAACCATCCATCAATAAAAGAGAGGAGATCATTCAAATTCAACAAGTATCAAAAGTGGCACCCCCACAGAATATAGTTCAGCAATGGAAAGCTAGGCTATTACACAAGGCAACTAGGCAATGCTCTGCTTTTTCGCTTTCAACTTTGAGGGCTTCCTCGAATCTTTGGCAGTCTCCAACGCCACAGACTTCCTAGTTGTAGCCCCAGATGCCGCAGCCTTTGCACTCTTCAATTGTCGTAGCACCACCGAATAAGTGGCGATTGTGTCAATGAGCCAAGGACCATACTTACTACAACTAGTGGCGAAAGGAGCAAATACTACCTGCTGGACATCCGCAGTGACCGGCATCACCGATGAAATCTTTCTGGGGTCCAGTTCCACCCCGTGGGCTTGCACCATCACGAGTCCCATGGTCGCTCTAACTGCCCGCTGCAAGTTCTTGAAGTCCATTGGCACGCCTTCTGTGAAGGATTCCACCAAGCCATCAAAATTCTCGATCTTTTTGGCCTTGGGAAGCATCTCCTCTCGAAGACGACCGAGTACACTCTTGGCCTTCTCCAATGTATCCTTCACAGAGACACTGCGGTCTTCGACTGTAGTCACAACACTGGCCAAGGCGTCCGTGCGAGTCAAAGCTTGGGCGTCAAAGTCTACGTCGGCGGCATCTGCAAAATATACATATGAGCACAGTAGCATGAATGCAAAACGCACGGTAAATACAAGTGAAGCAATATCATACTTGAGAGAGCTTTCGCGATAGAGAAGAGCTGTTCTACGAACACCTTGTCCCTCGTAGCGGCGGAGGAGCGCAAGTCTTCCTCGCGCTTTTGCGACTCCTCAAGAGCCTCGACTGCTTCATTACATTTCTCCTCCGTCGCGGCAAGTCCCTTCTCGAGATAAGCAACGCAACGAAGAAGCTCATTATGCTCACCTACAAGGGATAAAACATGGCAAAACCTAAGCTTGCCAATCTCTATACAAAAAGAACGGAGAGAAAAGTTTAAAACTAACCTTCGAAGGTACGATGGTGGTTATCCAGCAGGGCATGTTGTCGACCCAAGGAAAGGATCTGCTCAGCGAGGCGAGTGGAATCCTTCACGATAGGCTACAAGATAATGGGAAGCAGTGTGAGCATTAGACACAAAACTCGAGTACCAACGACACGAAGAAAACTTACGTGTTCCTCCCGGGACTCCGAAGATTCCTTTCGAATCGATGTTTGGGCAAAAACTTGATGCTCCCTAGTGTGGGGGGAGCTTGAAGAATTAGCACCAGAGTGGGTCGCCACCGAAGGAGAAGGAGATGGTACCGCCACCTCCTTGTCTTTGGAGTCTGCGACTCCAGACTCCTTGACAAATTGGCAATCGTCGGAAGATGACGATGCCGTTTGACTGCACAAGCATCCAACACCACTTTAGAAGACCATATTTTGGCAAGACAAGATGAACTCGCAATAACATGAGTACATACCCATCAAAAATTTTGAGGTCAAAGGAATCATCAGACGACTCCTTCGGCAACTTAAGATGCCCTGGAATATTCCCTTTATGATGTAGCCAACATATAAATTTGGTAGATCTTATTTCTCATCGTACTCCCTCCGACCAAAATTAGTTGACTTAGATTTGTCTAGATTCGATTGTATCTAGACATGATTTATAGCATCTTTAGTGGCTTGTCTAACTTTGGTAGTATGCATCTCCACATAGACAATGGTGTGAAAAGATTCCTTTTTACACCACATAGACCCTGTTTGGATCACGAGATTTTTGTAGGAAAATTTCCTTTGGATCCGTTTGGAATGTAGGAATAGGAAAGTTAATGTCATAGGATTCCTTTCCTACACTTCACATTTTATAGGAAACGAAACATCCAATCAGATCCAATGGAAAAATTCCCGCACCGGCTCGCGTGCCTGACTGCCCGCGTAAGGCCTGCCTTTCACCCAAAATAAACCTCAGTATTCTAGTGGATAGTCTAAATTTGATAGTCTATATGTCCATCTACACACAAACAGTCAATATACACAAGAATTCAGTATAACAAATGCTCCTATTTGGTGCGAGAGCAATCCGCGAGCGGTCAACTTTGCTTTAGACATCGTGGCTCAGTTGTCCAAATATGAACAATGAGTAGCTAGTTTGGGGGATGTCTAAATTTTAGACCACCGGATACAGAAGCCACTGGAGATATTTTTTTCCCGTGGTGGTCTATATTTGTCTTAGACTACCAAATACACTAGCCATTATTAGATACATCCATATCTCGACAAATCTAAGTCAACTAGGGTCGGAGGGAGTACTAGTTTTTGTCCAACCTAGACGTGACTACTACAGTACTACGTGCACAACTTCTACTTTTGGCGGTACAAAATGAATGTGCAACTCTCTATCTCACATTATTGTACTACTATACTCCATAATTTTTTGGACACACAATAAAGTAGTAGCGCAGTAACTCTATTTGGTTAAACTGCAGGCCACGAGCATTGGTTTGGCAGGAAAATTCAGGTTGAGACACCCAAGTTTCTACTCCATCTTGATGGCTCAAGACACAATACAGTCAGTACTCCTCTAGCCTCTAGCTGTCGTCTAGATCAAATTGAACAATCAAAAGATTATCTATCTATGAAATTTCCAAGGCCATTTATTACCCGGAGAGCTTTTTTGTTTCCTTCGAGGCACCTATCGAGACTGATAGACACGTCCAAATTACTATGCCTCCATCAGTAACATGCTATGATGGGGCCATACAACTAGTACTAATAGACGGATCCGTACTAGACATATAGATACTCCACACCTTCCTTCTCCAAGAGGGGCATGTTTGTTTATGGTGCCAAAGTTCCCGGGCGAGCGCATGGCGGTACCCAAGTTCCCTATAATTGCCACGTTTTGTAAAGTTGAGCTGCCAACTACTGAGAGGGGCATTTCGAGGAAAACGCATCTCACCCCTACCAAATTCAATCATTCCATGAAACTTCCCTGTGAAGTAGACGGTCAGGACCCTCATGTTGGTCATCTGTCCGTGATGCGAGCGCCAACGCGGCAACCTCTTAGGCAAATCGAGGAACTAAGTGGATTGGATGCGTTGACCAATTTCACAAATCCATTCCCACCTTTCCCTAGCACCGACGGCGGCGGAATCCACCCTCTAGGTAGGACGATCCCTTCGGACATTTGACTTCCGGCGCCAAGTTGCTGCGCCCAGTCACTGATCCCGAGCTCCAATGGCGCATGCCATAGCCTCCGTTGCGAGGCTCTAGCCCGCCTCCGCCGCCGACAAGCCGAGCAGCTCGGAGGATGGCAGATCCTACTACCAAGGAAGAAGAAGTTCTGGCTACAAGCGAGTGAGCTACCCTTCTCTTTGCTATTCGCACTAATTATAACTGCTAGCTGGCTACTGAACCTAAAATTGTTTGTTAGCCCAACACTGATAAACATATTTTGTCCAAAGTTTTTTGTCAACTGGGATCTCCGTGGACCACCCTTACCTGGTTACGGTAGTCCTCTTTAGGTACGACTCTAAATCAGCAAGGGTGAAGGGAAAGTGGTATGGACACCATTGTATCATGATGGAAGAAGCGCCTACGCAGATCTGCACTATATCTGGTATGGTTGCTGCTCTATGTAATCATGATGAATTGTGGCCGAAGCAGACTGCAAAGTTCAGCTTCATGGATGAACGTGGCATCATGGTTCCTCTAGCGTGTGACAGTCAGCTAATTGGGTTGATGAAAATGTATGCTTTGGCTTGCATGTTTGAGCTAATTTGTGATGTAATGGATGGGGAAGCTTCTCCAACTGGGAGTCGCCCTTCTATTCTTGGACAGGGTGGTTGCTAGAACCCAATTAGCTCGTGGTAAGCAAAAGTCTCTTGGGGTTCGCATGTTTGTGATGAATTGTAATTTTTGTTTTATTTATTCTATAGATATTGGGTAGTTATGCAATAGTCTTGTTTCTTTGATAGGAAGTGCCGCAAGGTTAGAAACATGACAGCCAGGTCAGTCATTTTGCAGCTCGAAGAAATTAAAAACGAGTGGAAAGATGATGCTGGACATGATTCTGGTGCCGATTGTCCCGGCGATGCAGAGTACGTTCGGTTAAAACACGTAGTAATGTGTTGAACTTGAACCTATATATGTAATTCGGTTAAATTCTGGAGGTCTGTGTGTGGAACTTTGCTGGGCGAAATAATCTACCCACGTTCTCTGAGTAAAATGTACCGCCTCTTAGGGTTTGGAAACGCCTGAGTCAGTAGTTGAATCCAAAATTGTAATTGCGCCACTACTATCTGAAAACACGTAGCACCGGTTCCACGATTGCTGAGAGGTAGGATGTCTCCAAATTTGACGGAATGTAAGTGGCTCAGAAATAAATTATTTAAGCTGCTACACTCCACGAAGCAACAACTTATTTCAGCTGCTGCACACAACGACATGGAAACATAAACATCAATGGCAACCGATAATGCCCAGATGAGGAGGAAATCGGTACCACTTTCTGGCCTAATCATGAGCCTGTTTATCTCACCGCCTCCCTGCTCCTGCATCCCCTACATCTGGCGAAGCTTCAGGATCTCCAGTAACCGGGTGTACGTGCTTCCACTTTATAAATAGTGGTTGTGCCATTTGCATGCGGCACAATCCACGTAGATTACGTTTAAACAAACCACCAATGTCAGAATACCACCATGATCAGACAAAAGGAAGTAATGCAGGGTTAAGACAGATTAATGGGCGACCAATTTTTTTCCTCCCGGGACTCCGGGACCACTAGTTCAGACCGCTAGGTCAACATGTACTACTATTACAACTTAAAAGGGCACGAAGCTCAAGCTAAATAGAACTAGTTATCACACATCTCCTTGATCTTCCTAATCTTAGCCCGATGCGCATCTTCCTGTGAGAGCAAGGATTGAATCGTCTGCTCCTTTCTTTTAGCATCTTCCTTGCACAGCTTCAATTGTTTCTCTGCATTTTTCCTCATGCACTTGTCAATACTCGTAGTTGTGAACTGCGGGACTTTGGCCTGGTGAATATCATTCCTTGCTTTAGTCAGTTCTTGATCTGCTTTAGCCTTCAGGGCCAACGCCGCGTCCCTCTCCTTCTCGACTTTGCTAACCTTGTCTTGCACCCTCCTGAGATATCGGTTAAGCTTGGTCGTGTCATCTGGTTCCCATAGCTTCATCTCAACACTGTCAAGAAGTGAGCTGACTACGGATTCTTTCAACTCAACAATCATATCCCATAGTTTGTCTAGTGTTTTCTGCATCGATTTGGGCCACTCTGGATCTACCCATTTGACAACACCGCAACTTCCGACTTGCATCATTGCACGATTTCCTTGACACCGTAAAAACTACCTGCATGCGCTTCGTCCTTCGAACGCTACAAATTTAGTGGGCTCATATCCATGTTTACATAGCAGAGGGATGTCTTCATCCGCTAAACCGTGATAGTCAGAGTCATACATCGTCTGGTTGGCCTAACACATCATACGCGCATGAGTAAAAAGAGTAGATCTAGCTCAAAAATAGATAACTGGCCACAGATGATAGAGATAGAGATGAGATGACTCACATCGAAATCACCGTCCCTGTCGTCACGACACGTTTCCTCCCCGTCTCCCCTTGAAATCCATGGCAAGAGGGCAGGGGGTGGCTGCCGGAGAGGGGATTGGGATGGAGGCGCCGTCGGCTTGTGGCTACAGCAGGATGGGAGTGAAGTAGGGAAAGTGGCTTCGAGGGGAAGGAAGAGAAGTACGGGGAGGAAGAGAAGTAATGGGGACGTGACACTGGAATATGGCCCACTAAACTCGTGAGTCATGACACTCGCAACAGGGGAGCTCTCGGTGTTGCCAGTTTCTCCAGAGCAAGCAGGCAGCAAGCATGGCGAATCATGCCGTAGAACAGCCTACTCGCGGATCGCTCTGACAAAGACCATCCCAATCATCCAAGTGACCTGATCAAACGGTATATAACAATCGTCATGCAGAACAACTGTGTTAGGGCATGCCTTCTAGAAGACTCGGTCTAACGGCCCCTGTTGGGGGGCTAAGGTTAGGGCTCTCCTAAGGTTAGGATCCATGTGTGGTTTTTTAAAGAATAGACATGCAATGTGTTATGGGTCTCCTTGTGGATTTACCCTTGGAGTGGCCTGATCTTCACGGATTTGAGGCGAAAGTGAGGGAAAACACGATGAACACGATGAACACAACTCTAATGCAAGGTAAAGATACAAACACATGCCAAATCACACCCAATTCGATTTTCTCCTGTTGGTTCGAACAACCAATCTAATAGAATCCTCGGTGAGAGACCTTGCGGTAGAATCACCAAAGGAGAGATCGGCAAGAGGATGGTAGAATCCAAACAAGGAGAGAGTAGCAGCCAAGTAGAATCCCAAAGGGGAGAGACCAAGCACTACTAGAATCCTTGATAGGGAGAGAACAAACACTTGAGGAGGATCTTGACAACTTGGAGAAGGGCACCGACTCCAAGGCCTTGTACAACTCATAGATTTACTATTGAGAGGGGGTTCCCATCTAGGATTTGGCACATGCCTCAATTCATCATCATCTCTAGGGTTTCAATGAGGTGGTGGGAGCATATATATAGGCCAGCCACGAGCTAGGGGTAAAACAGGCATAAACAGGAAGTTTGGGGCGTTACATGGGCCAAGCCCAGCTTGAGGCACGCAGACCCACGATGCTCGGTCCGGAGACTCTGGTGTAGCGGTCCGGAGACTCCGGTCTAGGCCGGAGACTCCAGTCGATCTCCTGTTCAACCTCTGCAGAGGGTCACAGATTGTCCTAGGCGCTGGTTCGAGGCTCGGTCCGGAGACGGGCCGGAGACTCCGGTGTGGTAGACCGGAGACTCCGGTCTGCTGGTGCGGAGACTCCGGTCCTGCTTCAGCAGCTTCTTGCGTCTTCTCTTCTAGGCCTCTTGCTTGGGTGTCTTGGCTCCAGGGCCATCCTTGCTGCACCTTCTTGGCATCATGTTCATGGACCTAGTCACATCAAGGGCATTTGTCTCAAGTAGGATTCCATTCGCACAATAACCCACGAAAGGCAAAGCATGGAAGGAGTTCACCTTTGGAGTGATGATTAGCGTGGCATGATGTGGACCAAAGGTGATTTCCGTATGTTGGGCTACATCATCTCCCCCACTTGAAAACGAGTCAACCTCGACGATGTTTGTTCACCATGGAAGGAAGGAGGTGTGTCCTTGGCCTTGTTCTTGTACATGGTCGGATCACCGATGTCGACACCATTCTCAAACTTGGTGAAGAGCTTGTGGGACTGCTTGCCATCATGTTGTGGTTGGAGATCTTGTAGCCTTATCCTTGTAGTTGGTGGTCTATCTTGGGTACCTTGTAAAACCGACAACAAAGAGAGAGAATTGTATGAATGATTGTTAGTATGGGTCACGCTCAAGTCCCTCTTCTCACATTTTGTGGTTTTCGTCATGGTACTCATGATTTTTCCACTCATTTTTGGCTTGTGGCACTCACTCTCTTGATGGTGGTTCACTCTCTCACCACTCGTCTCACAAGGGTCCTTAGCTTGCTTTATCTTGTTAACGGGTGTCATGTTAGATGCGATGACTTGGCTAGGCGTCATGGGTTGGAGCACAAATTTCTTGTTGTTCCACTTGAAGGAGTATTGGTTGGTGGAACCATGATGTATTGCTCCTCTATCGTATTGCCATGGCCTTCCAAGTAGCAAGTGGCACACGGACATTGGCACGACATCACACTCGACGATGTCTTCATATGGTCCAATCTTGAAGGAGACGTGGACCTTTGATGTTATCTTGAGTGCTCCATTGTCATCAAGCCATTGGACATGGTAGGGGTGAGGGTGCTCTATGCATTGCAACTTGAGTTTCTCACAAAGCTCCGTACTTGCGAGGTTTCTGCGACTACCTCCATCAATGATCACTTTTATGGACTTGCCATCAATTCCGGCACGATTTTGCAAGATATTGAGGTGTTGGTCCTCTCTTGGGATGGAGTTTGTTGGCAAGATTTGAGCTATGAAAGTGCGGGGCCCGGGTCATGCTCGCATACAAGTGTGTCATCCTCTTCCATTACGGTTGTCCTTGCAATAGCTCGTTGAGTGAGAGCTTCATATTCCTCTTCACTCACGGAGTAGGTTGCGCCATTCTCATCCGTAAGCATCACTTGTGAGTTGGTGCACTCATATGATTTGTGACCTTTCACTCCACACTTGAAGCAAGTGACTTGCCTATCCGATGTCGAGTTGGAAGAGGGTGCTATCATGGTCTTTGCTTGCTTGGATGAGCTCGTTGCTTGGTTTGTTGGCTTTGCGGGAGCATTTGAATTGATGGACGCAAAGTATGACTTGGGCCTCTCGTATGCATTCTCCTTTTGCAAGTGCCGCTCAGCTTTGGTAGCTTGATGGAGGAGCTTGGTGAGGTTCTTATACGGTTGAAAGTCAACAATCTTCCTTATTGGGTGGCTCAAACCGTTGAGGAACCTTGCTATGGTTTGCTCTTCGAGTTCTCTCACATCAGCTCGCATCATGGTTTTCTCCATTTCCTTGTAGAACTCTTCAATTGACTTGGTGCCTTGTTTTAAATTTTGTAGCTTGTTGAAGAGATCTTGTCGATAATGCTCGGGAACGAAGCGTTTGTACATCACTTCCTTCATCTTGGTCCAAGTTTCAATTGGAGGTTCCCCGTTCTTCTCGTGGTTCTTTTGGAAGTCTTCCCACTAAACATTTGCATAGTCCTCAAACTCAAGGGATGCCATTGCAACTTTCTTCTCTTTGGAGTAGTTGTGGACTCGGAAGATCTTGTCAACTTTGAGCTCCCAATCAATGTATGCATCATCGTCTTCTTCTCCCTTGAACTTGGGCATAATGAACTTGAGCTTCCCAAACTTTCCCTCTTCATGTTCACGGTGGTAGTTGCGGCGATCTTGCCATATGCTCGCTTCACTTGGTGCCCGTGGTGGTGGAGGAGGAGCTTGATTTTCTCGAGGACGCGGTTGAGGAGGAGCTTGATGCACAAAGTCTCTTCTGCGCCTTTGCTCGGTATCATCTGCATTCATTGGTTGTTGATGACGATGGTGGGGTGAGCATAGCGGTTGTTGCGTCGCGCGCGGTGTGCCTCCTCGTCATCATCACTTATATCCCATTGTGGTGCTCAATGAACTTGTTGTTGATGGCGATGGTCATGGTTCGGGTGTTGGCGCCTATCAACGCGGTTGTCTTCACCATGGCTTTTTTGCTCTTGGGGTGGTGGTGGAGCTTGTACCATAGCTTGTTGTGGAGGGCGACCATGTTCTTCTTGTTGTTGCGGATGCGCTTGGTGATCATGTTGTCGATGACGTCTTGCATGGTGCGGTTGTTGATGTTGTGGCTCAATCACTTGTTCATGGCGATGACGAGCTTTATGTTCCCCATTGTGGTGGTGGGGTTCTCCATGATGAGAATGGGAGCGCGAGGAGTCGCCATGATGACTTGAGGAGCGCGTGAGACAAACTTGATGAGCTTGAATGGTGTCCATGACGGTTGCCGAGGTTGGCAATAGCTTGGTGAAAATCTTGGAATTGAGCATTGTGCTCCACTTGGCATTACCGGTCACGGTAGTCGAATTCTCGAAAAGTTTCATCAAGTCGGTTCTCAAGCCTCTCAAATTGGGCATTGAATTCTTGGAGTTGCACCCATAAGTTGTGGCGTGTGGCAAAACCATCTTGGTTGTTGAAGTTGCCATCTCCTCTTTCTCCTCTTTCCCTAGACATGTTGTTTGACCACAAGTGAAACAGGGGTGGTTTTGGTGGTATGGTATGTGCTACCTTGCCTCACCAAGTCAAAAATTGGAAAGGTTGTTCTTCCCGAGAGCAAAGCGAACACACAAGACACACACAGAAAGGCCTATGGTGGATGGGTAGGAAGGTGGATAGCAAATGGAACAACCAAACGAAAATGTTATTGTCAAAAGTGGGTAAAATCCAACAAAAACAAAGTCAAAGGAAAAGGTCAAAAGGGAGACGAGAACCTACGACTATACACACACGGCGGAGATTAATGTGGCTAACACGACTATTAAAATGAGCAACGATCAAAATTGCTCCTAACGAAGACTAATGCTTGGTGTCATGCCAACACTAGGAGAGACCGTAGCCCGTTTGCCAAAAGATTGAGAAGCAATGGATTTGTACGCTTGCCTTGCTCTTGCTCGCACTCTTTCTTAGAAGCTTTGGACTCTCTTCTGTATTGGTATCTTTCTCTTTTTCTTTTGCTTAGAAGCTTTTTTTTGGGCCTCTTTCTTTGCTATGCTATGGAGTCAAGTTTTGCTATTGCCTCTACACTATGACTTATGCAAGAGCAAGCGCACAATGCTTAGGCAAACACAAGAGGAGCTACTCTCGATAGGTTAGGTAACACACAAAGGAAGAAGGGGTTAACAAGGGTGGTGCAAGTTATACCTTGTGGTGATGTCGCACTTGCAACCATTGGTGGAGGGATGGTTCGAGTTCTGTGATGTCGATGTCAAGTGCGAGGTGTTGCGGAAGCTTTTGTTAGTTGACAGACACGCGCACGAAACACAAATGTCAAAAGGAAATCAGTCGAAAAAGGAAAAGGGGTCAAATTTTTTGTCAAGGCCGGAGACTCTAGTCTTGCGGTCCGGAAACTCCGTTCTAGGCCAGAGACTCCGGTCTGGTAGTCCGTAAACTCCGGTCTGGAGGCAGCACGACGAACAGCTCGTGTTCTTGAGGGGAAATTTGGCCCTTGAACCCTCAAATCTAGAAAATTTTGAGCAAATTGGGCTAGGAAACGCAGGGCACAAGTAGAACAACTCCAAAGACAAGTTTCTATTAGACTAAAACCACAATCAACTCACCAAAACGAGAGATCGATCCAAAAGTAATTTGGGGCTATATTTCTGGTATTTTTTAGTTTATGGTGGAAATCGAAGGGCGAAGTCAAATCCGTGGCAAACAAAAGCTACTGATACCAGTTGTTATGGGTATCCTTGTGGATTTACCCTTGGAGTGGCCCGATCTTCACGGATTCGAGGCTAAAGTGAGGGAAAACACAATGAACACAACTCTAATGCAAGGTACAGATACAAACACATGCCAAATCACACCCAATTCGATTTGTTCCCATTGGTTCGAACAACCAATCCAATAGAATCCTCGGCGAGAGACCTTCCGATAGAATCGCCAAAGGAGAGATCAGCAAGCGGATGGTAGAATCCAAACCAAGGAGAGAGTAGCAACCTAGTAGAATCCCAAAGGGGAGAGACCAAGCACTACTAGAATCCTTATAGGGAGAGAACAAACACTTGGGGAGGATCTTAACAACTTGGAGAAGGGCACCGACTCCAAGGCCTTGTACACCTCATAGATTTACTATTGAGAGGGGGTTCCCATCTAGGGTTAGGCACATGCCTCAATTCATCATCATCTCTAGGGTTGCAAGGAGGTGGTGGGGGCATATATATAGGCCAGCCACGAGCTAGGGGTAAAACAGGCATAAATGGGAAGTTTGGGGCGTTACATGGGACAAACCCAGCTTCAGGCGTGCAGGCCCACGATGCTCGGTTCGGAGACTCCGGTGTAGCGGTCCGAAGACTCCGGTCTGGGCTGGAGACTCCAGTCGATCTCCGGTTCAACCTCCGGAGGGGGTCACAGATTCTCCCAGGCGCTAGTTCGGGGCTCGGTCGGGAGACGGGCCGGAGCCTCCGGTGTGGTAGACCGGAGACTCTGGTCTGCTGGTGTGGAGACTCTGGTCCTGCTTCAGCAGCTTCTTGTGTCTCCTCTTCTAAGCCTCTTGCTTAGGTGTCTTGGCTCCAGGGCCATCCTTGATACACCTTCTTGGCATCATGTTCATGGACCTAGTCACATCAACGGCATTTGTCCCAAGTAGGATTCCATTCGCACAATGACCCACGAAAGGCAAAGCATGGAAGGAGTTCACCTTTGGAGTGATGATTAGCGTGGCATGATGTGGACCAAAGGTGGTTTCCGTATGTTGGGCTACATCACAATGACACTGGCTGTGGTTCATGAAAAGAACACACATCCAGTGACACTGGTGGATCCATATGTGGTTTGTGGAAAGAATAAACATGCAATGACTCTAGCTGTGGTTTGTGAAAAGAATAGACATGCAATGACACCGGTGGATCCATATGTGGTTTTTGAAAAGAGCAGACAAGCAATGACACTGGGTGTGGTTCATGAAAAGAACACACATCCAGTGACACTGGTGGATCCATGTGTGGTTTATTAGAAGAACACACATGCAATGACACTAGGTGTGGTTCATGAAAAGCAGACATGCAATGACATTAGTGGAGCCATGTGTGGTTTGTGAGAAGAACAGACATGCAATGACTCTAGCTGTGGTTTGTGAGAAGAACACACATGCAATGACTCTAGCTGTGGTTCATGAAAAGAACACCCATCCATTGACTCTAGTTGTGGTTCATGAAAAGAACACACATCCAATTACTCTAGATGTGGTTCATGAAAAGAACACACATCTAGTGACACTGGTGGATCCATATGTGGTTTATGGAAAGAATAGACATGCAATGACTCTAGCTTTGGTTTGAGAAAAGAACAGACATGCAATGACACCGGTTGATCCATATGTGGTTTGTGAAAAGAATAGACATGCAATGACACTGGTGTGGTTCATGAAAAGAACACACATCCAATGACACTGGTGGATCCATATGTGGTTTCTAGAAATAATAGACATGCAATGACACTAGGTGTGGTTCATGAAAAGAACACACATCTGGTGACACTGGTAGATCCATATGTGGTTTGTGGAAAGAAAAGACATGCAATGACACTGGGTGTGGTTCATGAAAAGAAAACACATGCATTGACACTGGTGGATCCATGTGTGGTTTGTCGGAAGAACAGACATGCAATGACTCTGGCTGTGGTTCATGAAAAGAAAACACATGCAATAACACTGGTGGATCCATGTGTGGTTTGTGGGAAAAACACACATGCAATGACACTGGGTGTGGTTCATGAAAAGAACACACATCCAATGACACTGGTGGATCCATGTGTGGTTTGTGAGAAGAATAGACATGCAATGACACTGGATGTGGTTCATGAAAAGAACAGACATGCAATGATATTGGTGGATCCATGTGTGGTTTGTGAGAAGAATGGACATGCAATGACTCTAGTTGTGGTCTGTGAGAAGAACACACATGAAATGACTCTAGCTAGGGTTCATGAAAAGAACACATATCCAATGACATTAGTTGTGGTTCATTAAAAGAACACACATCCATGTGTGGTTTGTGAGAAGAACACACATCAATGTGTGGTTTGTGATAAGAACACACATGCAATGACACTGGAAGTTGTACATGAAAAGAACAAACATGCAATGACATTAATGTATCCATGTTTGGTTTGTGAGAAGAACAGACATGTAATGACTCTAGTTGTGGTTTGTGAGAAGAACACACATGCAATGACTCTAGTTGTGGTTCATGAAAAGAACACACATCCAATGACTCCAGTTGTGGTTCATGAAAAGAACACACATCCAATAACTCTAGCTGTGGTTCATGAAAAGAACACACATCTAGTGACACTGGTGGGTCCATATGTGGTTTGTGGAAAGAACAAGCATGCAATGACTCTAGCTGTGGTATGTGAAAAGAATAGACATGCAATGACACCGGTGGATCCATATGTGGTTTGTGAGAAGAACAGACATGCAATGACACTGGGTGTGGTTCATGAAAAGAACACACATCCAGTGACACTGGTGGATCCATGTGTGGTTTGTGAGAAGAACACACATGCAATGACACTAGGTGTGGTTAATGAGAAGAACAGACATGCAATGACATTGGTGGATCCATGTGTGGTTTGTGAGAAGAACATACATGCAATGACTCTAGCTGTGGTTTATGGGAAGAACACACATGCAATGACTCTAGCTGTGGTTCAGCAAAAGAACAGACATCCAATGACTGTAGCTGTGGTTCATGAAAAGAACACACATCCAATGACTCTAGTTGTGGTTTAGGAAAAAAACGCACATCCAGTGACACTGGTGGATCCATATGTGGTTTGTGGAAAGAACATACATGCAATGACTCTAGCTGTGGTTTGTGAAAAGAACAGACATGCAATGACACTAGTGGATCCATATGTAGTTTGTGAAAAGAACATACATGCAATGACACTATGTGTGGTTCATGAAAAGAACACACATCCAATGACACTGGTGGATCCATATGTGGTTTGTGGAAGGAACAGACCTGCAATGACACTGGGTGTGGTTCATGAAAAGAAAACACATCCAGTGACACTGGTGGATCCATATGTGGTTTCTAGGAAGAACAGACATGCAATGACTCTGTCTGTGGTTCATGAAAAGAAAACACATTCAATGACACTAGTGGATCCATGTGTGGTTTGTGGGAAGAACACACATGCAATGACACTGGGTGTGGTTCATGAAAAGAAAACACATCCAGTGACACTAGTGGATCCATGTGTGGTTTGTGAGAAGAACACAGATGTAATGACACTGGGTGTGGTTCATGAAAATAACAGACATGCAATGACATTGGTGGATCCATGTGTGGTTTGAGAGAAGAATAGACATGCAATGAATCTAGCTATGGTTTGTGAGAAGAACACACATGCAATGACTCTAGATATGGTTCATGAAAAGAATACGCATCCAATGATTTTAGTTGTGGTTCACGAAAGGAGCGCACATCCATGTGTGGTTTGTGAGAAGAACACAATACAATGACATTGGGTGTGGTTCATGAAAAGAACAGACATGCAATGACATTGGTGGATCCATGTTTGGTTTGTGATAAGAACAGACATGGAATGACTCTAGCTATGGTTTGTGAGAAGAACACACATGCAATGACTCTAGATGTGGTTCATGAAAAGAACACACATCCAATGACTCTAGTTGTGGTTCATGAAAAGAACACACATCCAATGACTCTAGCTATGGTTCATGAAAAGAACACACATCCAGTGACACTAGTGGATCCATATGTGGTTTGTGAAAAGAACAGACATGCAATGACTCTGGGTGTGGTTCATGAAAATAACACACATCTAGTGACACCGGTGGATCCATATGTAGTTTGTGAGAAGAACACACATGCAATGACACTTGGTGTGGTTCATGAAAGGAATAGACATGTAGTGACACTGGTGGATCCATGTGTGGTTTGTGAGAAGAACACACATGCAATGACACTAGGTGTGGTTCATGAAAAGAACAGACATGCAATGACATTGGTGGATCCATGTGTGGTTTGTGAGAAGAATAGACATTGAATGACTCTAGCTGTGGTTTGTGAGAAGAACACACATGCAATGACTCTAACTGTGGTTCATGAAAAGAACACACATCCAATGACTCTAGTTGTGGTTCATGAAAAGGACACACATCCAATGACTCTAGTTGTGGTTCATGAAAATAACACACATCTAGTGACACTAGTGGATCCATATGTGGTTTGTGAAAAGAACATGCATGCAATGACTATAGGTGTGGTTCATGAAAAGAACACACATCCATATGTGGTTCGTGAGAAGAACAGACATGCAATGACACTGGGTGTGGTTCATGAAAAGAACACACATCCAGTGATACTGGTGGATCCATGTGTGGTTTGTGAGAAGAACACACATGCAATGACACTAGGTGTGGTTAATGAGAAGAACAGACATGCAATGACATTGGTGGATCCATGTGTGGTTTGTGAGAAGAACATACATGCAATGACTCTAGCTGTGGTTTATGGGAAGAACACACATGCAATGACTCTAGCTGTGGTTCAGCAAAAGAACACACATCCAATGACTGTATCTGTGGTTCATGAAAAGAACACACATCCAATGACTCTAGTTGTGGTTTAGGAAAAAAAACGCACATCCAGTGACACTGGTGGATCCATATGTGGTTTGTGGAAAGAACATACATGCAATGACTCTAGCTGTGGTTTGTGAAAAGAACAGACATGCAATGACACTGGTGGATCCATATGTAGTTTGTGAAAAGAACATACATGCAATGACACTAGGTGTGGTTCATGACAAGAACACACATCCAATGACACTGGTGGATCCATATGTGGTTTGTGGAAAGAACAGACCTGCAATGACAATGGGTGTGGTTCGTGAAAAGAAAACACATCCAGTGACACTGGTGGATCCATGTGTGGTTTCTAGGAAGACAAACATGCAATGACTCTGTCTGTGGTTCATGAAAACAAAACACATTCAATGACACTAGTGGATCCATGTGTGGTTTGTGGGAAAAACACACATGCAATGACACTGGGTGTGGTTCATGAAAAGAAAACACATCCAGTGACGCTAGTGGATCCATGTGTGGTTTGTGAGAAGAACACAGATGCAATGACACTGGGTGTGGTTCATGAAAAGAACAGACATGCAATGACATTGGTGGATCCATGTGTGGTTTGTGAGAAGAATAGACATGCAATGAATCTAGCTATGATTTGTGAGAAGAACACACATGCAATGTCTCCAGATATGGTTCATGAAAAGAATACACATCCAATGATTTTAGTTGTAGTTCATGAACGGAGCACATATCCATGTGTGGTTTGTGAGAAGAACACAATACAATGACATTGGGTGTGGTTCATGAAAAGAACAGACATGCAATGACATTGGTGGATCCATGTTTGGTTTGTGATAAGAACAAACATGGAATGACTCTAGCTATTGTCTGTGAGAAGAACACACAGGCAATGACTCTAGCTGTGGTTCATGAAAAGAACACACATCCAATGACTCTAGTTGTGGTTCATGAAAAGAACACACATCCAATGACTCTAGCTGTGGTTCATGAAAAGAACACACATCCAATGACTCTAGCTGTGGTTCATGAAAAGAACACACATCCAGTGACACTAGTGGATCCATATGTGGTTTGTGAAAAGAACAGACATGCAATGACTCTGGGTGTGGTTCATGAAAATAATACACATCTACTGACACTGGTGGATCCATATGTAGTTTCTGAGAAGAACACACATGCAATGACACTTGGTGTGGTTCCTGAAAGGAACAGACATGCAGTGAAACTGGTGGATCCATGTGTGGTTTGTCAGAAGAACACAGATGCAATGACACTAGGTGTGGTTCATGAAAAGAACAGACATGCAATGACATTGGTGGATCCATGTGTGGTTTGTGAGAAGAATAGACATGCAATGACTCTAGCTGTGGTTTGTGAGAAGAACACACATCCAATGACTCTAGTTGTGGTTCATGAAAAGAACACACATCCAATGACTCTAGTTGTGGTTCATGAAAAGAACACACATCTAGTGACACTAGTGGATCCGTATGTGGTTTGTGAAAAGAACACACATGCAATGACTCTAGGTGTGGTTCATGAAAATAACACACATCCATATGTGGTTTGTGAGAAGAACACACATGCAATGACACTGGTGGATCGATATGTGGTTTGTGGGAAGAACACACATGCAATGACACTGGGTGTGGATCATGAAATGAATAGACATGCAATGACACTTGTGGATCCATGTGTGGTTTGTGAGAAGAACACACATGCAATGACACTGGGTCTGGTTCATGAAAAGAGCAGACATGCAATGACATTGGTGGATCCATGTTTGGTTTGTGAGAAGAACAGACATGAAATGACTCTAGTTGTGGTTTGTGAGAAGAACACACATGCAATGACTCTAGCTATGGTTCATGAAAAGAACACACATCCAATGACTCTAGCCGTGGTTCATGAAAATAACACACATCCAATGACTCTAGCTATGGTTAATGAAAAGAACACACATCCAATGACTCTGGTGTATCCTTATGTGGTTTGTGAGAAAAATAGACATGCAATCAATCTAGTCGTGGTTCATGAAAAGAACACACATCTATATGTGGTTTGTGGAAAGAATAGACATGCAATGACTCTAGCTGTGGTTTGTGAAAAGAACAGACATACAATGGCACCGGTGGATCCATATGTGGTTTGCGAAAAAAAAAGTTATGGAATGACACTGGGTGTGGTTCATGAAAAGAACACACATCCAATGACAAGGGTGGATCCATGTGTGGTTTGTGGAAAGAACATAGATGAAATGATACTGGCTGTGGTTCATGAAAAGAACACACATCCAATGACACGGGTGGATCCATATGTGGTTTGTGGAAAGAACAGACATGCAATGACTCTATTTGTGGTTTGTGAAAAGAACAGACATGCAATGACACCGGTGGATCCATATGTGGTTTGTGAAAAGAACAAATACGCAATGACACTGGTGGATCCGTATGTGGTTTGTGGAAAGAACAGACATGCAATCACACTGGGTGTGGTCCATGAAAAGAGCACACATCTAGTGACACTTGTGGATCCATATGTGGTTTGTGGAAATAACAGACATGCAATGACACTGGGTGTGGTTCATGAAAAGAGAACACATCCAATGACATTGGTGGATCCATGTGTGGTTTGTGGGAACAACAAACATGCAATGACACTCGGTGTGGTTCATGAAAAGAACAGACAGGTAGTGACACTGGTGGATCCATGTGTGGTTTGTGAGAGGAACACACATGGAATGACACTGGGTGTGCTTCATGAAAAGATCATACATGCAATGACATTGGTGGATCCATGTGTGGTTTGTGAGAAGAAAAGAGATGCAATGACTCTAGCTGTGGTTTGTGAGAAGAACACACATGCAATGACTATAGCTGTAGTTCATGAAAAGAACACACGTCCAATGACGCTAGCCGTGGTTCATGAAAAGAACACACATCTTATGACTCTAGCTGTAGTTCATGAAAAGAACACGCGTCCAATGACGCTAGCCGTGGTTCATGAAAAGAACACACATCTTATGACTCTACCTGTGGTTCATGAAAAGAATACACATCAAGTGACACTGGTGAATCCATATGTGGTTTGTGGAAAGAACACACATGCAATGACTCTAGGTGTGGTTCATGAAAAGAACACACATCCATGTGTGGTTTGTGAGCAGAACACACATGCAATGACACTGGTGGATCCATGTGTGGTTTGTGGGAAGAACACACATGCAATGACACTAGGTGTGGTTGATGAAAAGAACAGACATGGAATGACACTGGTGAATCCATGTGTGGTTTGTAAGAAGAACTCACATGCAATGACACTGGGTGTGGTTCATAAAAAGAACAGACATGCAATGACATTGGTGGATCCATGTTTGGTTTGTGAGAAGAACAGACATGCAATGACTCTAGTTGTGGTTTGTGAGAAGAACACACATGCAATGACTCTAGCTGTGGTTCATGAAAAAAACACACATCCAATGACTCTAGCTGTCGTTCATGAAAAGAACACACATCCAATGACTCTAGATTTTGTTCATGAAAAGAACACACATGCAATGACACTGGGTGTGGTTTATGAAAAGAACACACATCCAGTGACACTACTGGATCCATATGTGGTTTGAGAAAAGAACAAACATGCAATGAATATGGGTGTGGTTCATGACAAGAACACACATCTCGTGACACTGGTGGATCCATATGTGGTTTGTAGAAAGAACATACATGCAATGACACTGGGTGTGGTTCATGAAATGAGAACACATCGAGTGACACTGGTTGATCCATGTGTGGTTTGTGGGAAGAACAAACATGCAATGACACTGGGTGTGGTTCATGAAAAGAACAGACATGTAGTGACACTGGTGGATCCATTTGTGGTCTGTGAGAAGAACACACATGCAATGACACTAGGTGTGGCTCATGAAAAGAACATACATGCAATGACATTGGTGGAAACATGTGTGGTTTTTGAGAAGAAAATACATGCAATGACATTGGTGGATCCATGTGTGGTTTGTGAGAAGAAAAGACATGCAATGACTCTAGCTATGGTTTGTGAGAAGAACACACATGCAATGACTCTAGTTGTAGTTCATGAAAAGAACACACGTCCAATGACTCTAGCTGTGGTTCATGAAAAGAACACACATCCAATGACTCTAGCTGTGGTTCATGAAAATAACACACATCCAATGACTCTAGTTGTGGTTCATGAAAAGAACACACATCAAGTGACACTGGTGGATGAATTTGTGGTTTGTGAAAAGAACACACATGCAATGACTCTAGGTGTGGTTCATGAAAAGAACACACATCCATGTGTGGTTTGTGAGAAGAACACACATGCAATGACACTGGTGGATCCATGTGTGGTTTGTGGGAAGAACACACATGCAATGACACTAGGTGTGGTTCATGAAAAGAACAGACATACAATGACACTAGGTGTGGTTCATGAAAAGAACATACATGCAATGACATTGGTGGATCCATGTGTGGTTTGTGAGAAGAAAAGACATGCAATGACTCTAGCTGTGGTTTGTGAGAAGAACACACATGCAATGACTCTAGCTGTAGTTCATGAAAAGAATACGCGTCCAATGACTCTAGCTGTGGTTAATGAAAAGAGCACACATCCAATGACTCTAGCTGTGGTTCATGAAAATAACACACATCAAGTGACACTGGTGAATCCATATGTGGTTTCTGAAAGAACACACATGTAATGACTCTAGGTGTGGTTCATGAAAAGAACACACATCCAATGACTCTAGATGTGGTTCATTAAAAGAACACACATGCAATGACACTGGGTGTGGTTCATGAAAAGAACACACATCCTGTGACACTACTGGATCCATATGTGGTTTGTGAAAAGAACAGACGTGCAATGTCTCTGGTGTGGTTCATGAAAAGAACACACATCTAGTGACACTGGTGGATCCATATGTGGTTTGTGGAAAGAACAGACATGCAATGACACTGGGTGCGGTTCATGAAAAGAGAACACATCCAGTTACACTGGTGGATCCATGTGTTGTTTGTGAGAAGAACAAACATGCAATGACACTGGGTGTGGTTCATGAAAAGAACAGACATGTAGTGACACTGGTGGATCCATGTGTGGTTTGTTGGAAGAATACACATGCAATGACAATGGGTATGGTTCATGAAAAGAACATACATGCAATGACATTGGTGGATCCATGTGTGGTTTGTGAGAAGAAAAAACATGCAATGACTCTAGCTGTGGTTTGTGAGAAGAACACACATGCAATGACTCTAGCTATAGTTCCTGAAAAGAACACACGTCCAATGACTCTAGATGTGGTTCATGAAAAGAACACACATCTAATGACTCTAGCTGTGGTTCATGAAAAGAACATACATCAAGTGACACTGGTGGATCCATATGTGGTTTGTGAAAAGAACACACATGCAATGACTCTAGGTGTGGTTGATGAAAAGAACACACATGATGCGGCCCGTCCTACGGACGCTCCTACATCTAAACCACCGAGTCCCCCAAGTGGACCGATGACCCGTGCCCGAGCCAAGCTCCTTCAAGATAAGGTGAATTCGTTCCTCTCATCATGTGACTTTGATGTACACCTGGATGGCTTGCTACTTCATACCACTACTCTATGCATCATCAGGTACGAACCCCCGCCACGTCGACCCACGAGCCCTGAAGCTGCACCTGTCCTGAAGCTGACTGAGCCGTAGTGTCCGCCCGGAACCAGCCAGAGTGTCCGGCACGACTCGACAGGAGTGTCCGGCCTGCCCCAGCCCTAACCTGGCGTGGACATTCAGAAGGCCAGTTTGGACACTACCCGCACACTACCCGGAGTGTCCGGTCACCCCGGACTGTCCGGTCAACTCGACCCGGACTATCTGGCCTAAGTGATGGGCCTACGAGCCAACGTTTGGGCCCTTGGCCCATGTACCCCTCTATTCCGCACCAATCCCTAGTTTTATGCCCAAACTACCCCTGAACTTGTGGCTAGCCTATAAATAGAGCCCCCACCCCTCATTGTATCCCTTAGGCATAGATGATAGACTAAAGACAATCCCCTTTGTGAAATCTCTAGTTTTGCCTCATCCCCTTCTACCAAAGGGGATCGACTATCGTCACCACCTCGTTGGAGTTTGCATCGCACCTCCCTCATTGTACAAGGCCTTGGTATCGGTGTCCCTTTGCCAAGACGTCATGACCCTCTCCAAGGTGTTCTTCCCTCTCCGTGTGGGACTGAGGGAGCACGTTGACCGATCTTTCCTTGCGAGGATTCTATCAGACCGGTGGCCACTGGCGAGAGCAATCGGCCTTGTATCGTGTGTGTTTTGCATGTGTTCATCGTGTTCTTCGCGAGGTGTGCGTCCGCTTCGGCTACCTTCTCCCTTTCCCCTCGCTTTCCCATCGATTTGACCACGAGATCTGTGAAGATCGGGCCACCCACGGGGTTACCCTATAACATCTGGTATCAGCAGCTTTTGGTTGCCATGGATTCCTCATCGATTTGATCTTTTCCCCCATAAATTCAAAAATCCCCAAAAAATTAGCCACAATTTCGTGGTTTGGATCGATCTGTGATTTGAGTGCGTTTTGGTAGGTTTTGATCCGTGGATTACTTGGTACACTTGTTGATCTACCTTCCCCTGCGTTTCCATTGCCTAATTCCTTGATTTTCCCCATCAATTTGAGGTTGTGTTCGAGTTTTTCCGCCAAAACTCGTCATGTTCGTGTTCTGGAAGTTCTGGTATGACCGGACCAGACTGTCCGGACAAAACGGACCGGAATATTCGCCCCACCAGAGTTTTCGGCCTAAACTGACCGGAATATCCGTCCCGGCCGGACTGTCCGGCCTGCGCGCCCCGGACTGTCCGCCCCCCCTTGTAGACAGCAAATCTGTTTCACGGTTTTAAGCATAACTTTTGCATACGAACTCGAATTTTGATGTTCTTTAGCTCATTTTGAAGAGGAGAAGGAGCTCTACATCATCATCTCTGTGGTTCATGCTATCTACTCCATCCAAATTCCGTGAGCAAGGCAGAATCCACCAATAAAGGGTGAAGATCGGCGACGAAAGGTACAAAAATTTCGCGACTTCTCCCCACTTGCATCCCTTTATGAGCCACACTATCTATGCGTTCAACAAACACCTATTGAGACTAGTTCCTCCTATGATTGCTTGGTCTATGCACATTTGATACCTTGTAGAATTCCGAGCAAAAGTTGTGAGCGCGCTATCTCATATTGTTAACTTGTATAGTTGTTGGCACAAGGAAGGGGCATGTGAAAAAAACAGAGAAAAAAAATAGAAAAAGAAAAAGAAGAAAAAGAAGAAAAAGATAAAGAAGAAAAAGATAAAGAAAGAAACAAGTGCCTCATAGAATAGGAAGTGCAAGCTCGATGAACATCAAATAGGTGGTACTTATTGTGCATATCTTGTAGCCCACCAATTTATTGCAATCGAACTAGCGTCTCTCCTTGCACTTGTGCGACACGAGCTTATAGTCTTCGCTAGGTAATCATTTGGTTCTTAGCTCACTTTCTCCATCGCACAAGTCCCATTTATCCCACCGTGTGTGTTTCCTTGTACATAATTCCTATCTTGTGGATTGACTTGTTTTGCTTTGTGATAATCGTGGTTCTTTACTTTCCATTACAATATCTTGATTTCGGATTGTTCTTGGACACGCCACCTTCCATACCTATCCACCATAAGCTTTGTGTGTGTGTGTTTTTTAGTGGTTAGTTGGTTTTGGTGTTCTGCGTGAACTTCACTTTGCTTGGTTTTGATTGCTCTCAAGTGTTGCCACTTGCACGATACTATCTTCCAAGGTAAAGTAAGGTTCGATGTTGCATCCCTAACCCTCTACCACTTACATATACACCACTTGGTCTTGTGAATCATGTCTAGGAACTCCGGAACCGAGGATGATATATTTGAAGAATCCATGATGAGCCACCACGACTACGACTCCACAAGTATAAAGGACTTGGAGCTCTACATCGACAATGGCTCCTCATGCATGGAGCTCTACACCGACAATGGCTCCACATGCTTGGGTGATATGGAGTACTACATCAACAATGACTCCCCAAGCATGGATGACTTCGAGTGCTACAACGACGACGCCTCACCATGCATGGAGGACATGGTGAGCTTCACCCACTTCGAGGGCTCTTCCACGAGCCATGAAGAATACCTCCATCGCTTGGAGGTGGAGGACTACTACGCCAAGCTAGCGGAGTCGCATCATCAAGAAACCATGACCTTCAAGGCCAAGCGTGCCACACCAAAGGGCACCACCTACTACGATGATCCACCTCCAAGGCGTCAGGCGCGACTACTTACATGGCGTCATGCGCCACCATCTCCAAGGCGACGAGAGCCATCACCTCCAGGCCATCAAGCGCCACCATCTCCAAGGAGCCAAGCACGACCATTTCCAAGGCGTCAAGTGCATCTACCTCCAAGGCATCAAGTGCCATCTACTCCAAGAAGAGTGGTGCCCAAACATCATCTTCCACACAAGGCACCACAAGGCAAGAATCTTCATCGACAAACATCCTCTCAAGATCATCACCAACATCAAGAGGATACAAGACATCGTTCAAGGCATCTTCGCCATGAAGACGAAGAATACATGTTGAGCACCATCCATAATGCTCAACCAAGCTCAAGAAGGCACCACCATCACAAGAAGAGTGCCAAGGACAAGGAGCATCGTCGCGAGCGTCACGTGGATGACCAAGTGCGCCATCTATATCAACCTTTGGCAAGGCATGCCAATGACCTCCGTCGACACCATCATAATGCTCCTTCTATGACTCTTGCCACCACCAAAATAGCACCAAGAGCAAGCACTCCTCCATGCCATCAAGCTTCAACGCCCAAACTTGACGTCCTAGATGACGCATGCAACTTCATGTATGAGGAAGATGAAGACCTCTACTTTGCCAAGTTGGATGAGTACGCCAAGAGGATGTATACACAAGCCAAGGAGGCCATGGCAAAGGATGAGCAAGCTCCAAGACAAGGGCCTACACCACAAGCTGGCGACGACAAGGTTAAGAATGGTGAGCATGGGACTTTCCCTTCACCAAAGGAGGAGCAAGGAGTTGAGAGAACCGAACCTACCCCCATATGCTTGAGTGATGATGTGGTACCAATCTCATGTGAGTATGAGAGCCACTTAGCCCACTTGAGTGAAAACAAGAGTGAGATGAGTGACTCAACCAAACGTGAGATTGAGTGATTACACTTGGAGGGAATGAGTGATACACCTAGTGATTTGAGAGTGGTAGTTGATAGGTCATGTGAGACCACTTTGATTGCTAACGACCTACCCTCCACCTCTAGTTTTTTTCCTCATGATGTGCTAGGTTCCATGGATAAAGAAGTGCCAAGCTTGGAGATGATGATGCCTCCGACCGATAAGATGTACATGGTGGATGAAGATGATACCATCCCCATACATGATGAAGAAGTCGCCCACATGGAGGCCAATGCTACCACAACACCCACTTTATATGAGAGGTATGAACAAGGTAAAAATAAGGGTGTTGATGATGCCATGATCGCACTAGTGGACATGATGACTTGTGATGATTGGCATGCTATGGATAATGTTTGTGATATCACATATGCTTCATTGGTATTTCCATGTGATACTTTGCCTTTGCATAATGTTGATCATGTGAAATTATTTGATTGTGATGATGTTGCCATAGAGATGCCATGCTCTAAACATTACGTTGATGATATCATTGCTTGCACTTTGTTGAACAATTGCTCTTTCCAATGTTTTGCTTGCAATGATGTTACCAATGGTACCCCTCGAACCATGATTTGTCATGAATGTTTTACAATTTCTCCTGTTGCTTGCAATAAGTTGAATATTTGCTCTTTCACTTGTTTTTCTTGAAACAATAATTCTCATATGTTTTATATTGAGATGGCCCCCATAGCTTTCTAAAAATTTGGAGATTTTGATGATTGCCATGATAAGCATGTTCCCCACTTGCATACTCACCATGCATATTTTTCATACTTGATTGACACTAATGGTGATGTGCACAAGAAGAGATACATCATGATGGATGATGTGTTTCTCTACCATGCACACACGTTCTTCCTTTTGTGCTTTATGTGTGTAGGTACCCGCAAGAGAATGTCAACCTCGGTTGGGCATGAGTTGACAAAAAGAGCTCTAGAGAACATCCCCCAAGTGAGTTCAAGATCGAACCCAGCTCTGATACCTTTTGCATGCTTTGCATCTTTCATGTTGACAAATTGCTCTTTCCTATGGTTAGCTTGCAAGCATGTTAATGGTATTCTTTCACCTTGTGACAATCATGTTTCATATATATTGGATATGGATGCTTTGTGTGTTGCCAAAAAAAAAGTTGAACAATTTCTCCGATGTTTTGTGTGCAACCATAATGCCATTATGAGCATGTATTGTCATGAGAGCTTCCATGTCTCTGGTATTGTTGTTGCAACAAACATAAGGACCACTTGCTCTTTCATATGGTTTGTTTGCAAACATGTTGTTTTTGCTTCCGCTTGCGATACTCATACCCCCATGATTTTGGCTTTTGATGATATGTGTATGGCATCCAACATATTGAACAATTGTTCTTTCCAATGGTTGGTTGGCACACATAATGATATTGTTTTGGATATCTTTCCTCATGTGTTTTTGCCAAATTCTCCTAGCTTTGCATTAAAGATGTTGATCAATATTTTAGTCAATTGCTTTGAGTGCCACACTAAGATGTTATATGGAGTTTTTGAGTTCCCACATTTGGATGATGTTCAATTAACTTCCATGCAATTTAACCTTGCATACGCATTTCCTTTATGATACTTGAGTTGTGCTAATAGTGTTGTGAACAAGAATGGACATGCCACAAATGACATGCTCCTCTATCACACACAAACATATTTTGCTTGGTCTTTGTTGTGTGAAGGTACAATTGCTTACACGTCAACCTCCATGGACCATAAGTTGACAAGAAGAATCGAAGAGAGTTACCTAGGGCTACCCTTCAATGAGCTATCTCTACATTATAAGGTGACTTCCTTCTACTTGAGGACTCATGCTATAATCTTCATGAATTGGCTACTCTTGGAGTGTTGCTTCACTTTTGTTGTGAGCTTTGTAGGCTTCATGGAAGGTGAAGGAACATTGAAGAGTTTCCACATCAAGCTTCTCAAGGATGACTGTATAGTGAAACCCAGGATCAAGAAGGTCTCTCGACATCATCTTCTTAGTGATGTGCATGAAGAGTCGAGGACGACTCTTTTTAAAGGGGGGAGCTGATGCGGCCCATCCTACGGATGCTCCTACATCTACACCACCGAGTCCCCCAAGTGGACCGATGACCCATGCCCGAGCCAAGCTCCTTCAAGATAAGGTGAATTCGCTCCTCTCATCATGTGACTTTCACGTACACCTGGATGGCTTGCTACTTCATACCACTACTCTGTGCATCATCAGGTACGAACCCCCGCCGCGTCGACCCATGAGCCCTGAAGCTGCACCTGTTCGGAAGTTGACTGAGCCGGCGTGTCCGCCTGGAACCAGCCGGAGTGTCCGGTGCAGCCGGAGTATCCGGCGCGACTCCGCCGGAGTGTCCGGCCTGCTCCAGCCCCAACCTGGCATGGACATTTAGAAGGCTAGTTCGGGCACTACCCAGACACTACCCGGAGTGTCCGGCCACCCCGGACTGTCCGGTCAAATCGACCTGGACTGTCCGACCTAAGTGATGGGCCTACGAGCCAACATCTGGGCCCTTGGCCCATGTACCCCTCTATTCCGCACCAATCCCTAGTTTTATGCCCAAACTACCCCAGAACTTGTGGCTAGCCTATAAATAGAGCCCCCACCCTCATTGTATCCCTTAGGCAATATGATAGACTAAAGACAACCCCCTTTGTGAAAAGAAAACACATCCAATGACTCTAGGTGTGGTTTATGAAAAGAACACACATCCAATGACTCTAGCTGTGGTTCATGAAAAGAACACACATGCAATGACACTGGGTGTGGTTCATGAAAAGAACACACATCCAGTGACACTGCTGGATCCATATGTCGTTTGTGAATAGAACAGACATGCAATGACTCTGGGTCTCGTTCATGAAAAGAACACACATCCAATGACACTAGTGGATCCATGTGTGGTTTGTGAGAAGAACACACATGCAATGACACTGGGTGTGGTTCATGAAAAGGACACACATCCAATCCCACTGGTGGATCCATGTGTGGTTTGTGGAAAGAACATACATGCAATGACATAGGCTGTGGTTCATGAAAAGAACGCACATCTAGTGACACTGGTGGATCCATATGTGGTTTGTGGAAAGAACAGGCATGCAGTGACTCCAGTTGTGGATTGTGAAAAGAACAGACATGCAATGACATCGGTGGATCCATATGTGGTTTGTGAAAGGAACAAATATGCAATAACACTGGGTGTGGTTCATGAAAAGAACACACATCCAATGACACTGGTGGATCCATGTGTGGTTTGTGGAAAGAACATACATGCAATGACATAGGCTGTGGTTCATGAAAAGAACGCACATCTAGTGACACTGGTGGATCCATATGTGGTTTGTGGAAAGAACAGGCATGCAGTGACTCTAGTTGTGGATTGTGAAAAGAACAGACATGCAGTGACATCGGTGGATCCATATGTGGTTTGTGAAAGGAACAAATATGCAATAACACTGGGTGTGGTTCATGAAAAGAACACACATCCAATGACACTGGCGGATCCATATGAGGTTTGTGGAAAGCACAGACATGCAATGACACTGGGTGTGGTTCATGAAAAGAACACACATCTAGTGACACTGGTGGATCCATATGTGGTTTGTGGAAAGAACAGACATGCAATGACACTGGGTGTGGTTCATGAAAAGAAAACACATCTAGTGACACTAGTGGATCCATGTGTGGTTTGTGGGAAGAACAAACATGCAATGACACTTCGTGTGGTTCATGAAAAGAACAGACATGTAGTGACACTGGTGGATCCATGTGTGGTTTGTGAGAAGAACACACATGGAATGACACTGGGTGTGGTTCATGAAAATAACATACATGCAATGGCATTGGTGGATCCATGTGTGGTTTATGAGAACAAAAGACATGCAATGACTCTAGCTGTGGTTTGTGAGAAGAACACACGTGCAATGACTCTAGCTGTAGTTCATGAAAAGAACACACATCCAATGACTCTAGCTGTGGTTCATGAAAAGAACAAACATGCATTGACTCTAGTTATGGTTCATGAAAAGAACACACATCAAGTGACACTAGTGGATCCATATGTGGTTTGTGAAAAGAACACACATGCAATGACTCTAGGTGGGGCTTGTTCGTCTGCGGTACCAAAGTTGGCAGGCCAGCGCATGGCGGTACCTAAGTTGCCTGAAATTACCGCATTTCGAAAAGTTGGGATGCCAACTACCGAGAGGGTCCATTTTGATGTAAACTCGTCCCCTGCCAAATCCAAACATGCCGTGAAACTGCCCCGTGAAGTAGACGGTCGGGACCCTCATGTCAGTAATATTTTCGTGACGCGAGCGCCAACGCGGAAACCACGTAGGTGAAACGAGATACTAAAGGAGTATCGTGCGTTGACCAAATTCACAAATCCACCCCTCCCTCCTTTCGCATGAACCCTAGCACCGGCGACGTCGAAATCCCCTCTCCAACCAGAATGATCTCTTCGGGGATTTGACTTCCGGCGCCAAGTTGTTGCGCCTACTCGCTGCTACCGAGCTCTAGTGCCGAATGCCGTGCCAGCCATTGTGAAGATCTAGCCTGCCTCTACCGCCGACGAGCTGAGTAGCGCGGAGGATGGCAGATCCATTTGCCGAGGAAGAAGTACTTCTGGCTAATTTCGGGTGAGATACTCTTCTGTTTACTATTCGCACTACCTATAACTGCTAGCTGGCTATTGGCATTACAGAGATATATCGAACATAGAATTGTTTGCTAGCACGACACTGACAAACAATTCTTATCTTTTGTCTCCAATTTTCTGTCAACTAGGATATCCGCTGAACCCAAATACACGGTTCATGTGGCCATCTGCGGCTACCTCAATAAATTAGCACATGGGAAGAGCACGTGGAAATAGGCTCGGAGTCTGAAGATGGAAGTAGCGCCTGTGCAGTTATGCACTGTCCCTTGTTTGGTTGCTGCTGTCCGTGAACTTGCTGAAATGAGGCCAGAGTAGACTGCACGGTTCAGTATCGTTGATGAACGAGGCTTCAAGGTTCCTATAGCGTGTGACAATCAACTAATTGGGTTGATGAAATAGCATGTTAGGCTTCGCGTGGTTATGCTGGTGTGTAACATAGTGGATGAGGAAGCTCCTGCTACGGGGAGTCGCCTAGCTATTATTGGACAGGGAGGTCTAACTTGAACCCCTGCTGTTGTTGAGAAAAATGTGGTTCCTCGTCCGCGACATGCTTCTGTGAGGCAACCTCCTCATAGGAGTCCCCGTATTTCTGTTGTGGAAAACTCTGCTCTGGAATCTACTGGTACTGGCCGTCCCCTTCCCCATGCCCGTGTTGCTGCGGCTGCTGCTCACCCAATCCATGCCGCTGTTGAGCAAACTAAGGCGTCAGGAGGCTTCCTCGTTGTTGTTGCCAAGACCACCGCCTTGTGTGCTGCTCCTCCTCGAAACCGTCCTCAAGTTGTGCGAACCCGTGCTCTGGAATCTGCTAGTACTGGTCGTCCTCGTGTTGTTGTTGATCTGGACGTTGTTGACCCAGTCCCTGCCGCTATTGAGCAAACTAAGGCTTCCGAAGGCTGCCCCACTGTTGTTGCAAAGACGGATGCCTTCTCTCCTCCTTGAACCCGTGCTCGGGTTCAACGAGCTGCTGGTCTAAAGCCATCTCATGGTCTGGACTCTGCTAGCACTCGAAACACTGCTGTTGTGGGAACTGCTCCTGATCGTCGAGGTGGCATGGCAGCAGCTGATCCTATTGTGGCTGCCGTTAGAAGGGGCCATGCCTATCCACCATCTAATGTAGCTCCCGCTGCTAAGGGCCCTCGCATTTCTCCTGGTCCTGGTACTTCCACCGAGGTTGATCCATCTAACGATGACGCTGGTGATGGCGGCGGTGGCATTGGGGCTGGGTCTGATGGTGCCGCTCCATCTCTCGAACCTCTCGGAGGTTTCTATCCTGAAGAACCTGATGATGGCAAAGTAATCGTTCGTATCGGTGTCGCCGATTATACTGCAAAATTAGATGATGGCACAGAAATATTCTATGACAAGTTTGATGTAATCCTTGGCAGATACGACCCTGAAGTGGTAGAGTTATCTGACCCGATGGCATCGTTACGTGTGAAGGTGCTGTGGGGGTCCTCCCAGGAAGCACGTTTGTTATATTATGGTTACAGGAGCAAAAAGGCTATCAAAGTCAAAGATACCAGAGATTTAGTCGTACCGTTAAAAGGAAACATTATAGAGGTGAAGTTTACTTCCACTTGGTAGTGCTCACGGTTGGAGAGGAATTGGAACTCAACAATAGAGATGATGGACTTTTAGAAGGCATGCATGACCTCATCCATGGCATCACTAGGGCTGGTGCGACTGAGGGTGGCTTCGAACAGAGGAGAGTCTTACAGAGGAGCGTCATAAAGAGGAGCAGGAAGAGCATCCCCAGAAAGGGCACCCCGAAGAAGAACGTCGCCAAGGAGACCACGGCAGAGAAGAGGACGCCCAAGAGTCGCACGACAAAAGGCACCACGCCGCAGAGTACACCCCTGAGATCCAGTCAAAATGCCACACCGAACGGTAGCAGCAAAAATGCTAAGAGGGCTAGCAAGGTGGTGAACACTCCCAGGAGTGGTAGCAAATAGGCGAAGATGGCCAACACGGAGGCTACCACACCCAGTGGGAGCAGAAAAAACACTAATTTGGAGCAGAACACGTCGCTGTTAGGGAATTATGCCAGCACGAAGGAGAACACACCCAATAGTAGCAGCAAAAGGGCTAATTTGGAGTGGAACACGCCACTGAGGTCAGGCAATAATGCCAACACGAAAGAGAAGATGCCCAATATTAGCAGCAAAAGGGCTAATTTGGAGCAGAACACGTTGCTGGGGTCAGGCAATAATGCCAGCACGAATGAGAACACGCCCAATAGTAGTAGAAAAAGGGCTAATTCAAAGAAGAACACGCCGCAGAGGTCAGGCAATAATGCCAGCACCCTGGAGCCAACACTCGTGAGGGGAGGCAGTAAGGAGATCACACCCAAGAGCGGCAGCAAAAGGCCTAGTTCGATGGGGAATGGAACGCGGATGTCGAGCCCTACTGATACCATCAGGAAATATTACATCAGGAAGGAGGATGTACACAGGAAGAGCAAGAGGGTTCTGTACACTCAAGATGAAATTGATTCTGGCTACTGTTTGTCCACTGAAGTACCTGGGATGCGTGCAAACATAAGACCACCCCATGTGGTTGCAGCAGAACCAACCGAGTGTCTTGGAGAAAACAGAGTTGCCGGTGAGGTGGACTGGGGCAATGTTCCTGTCCATCTGGGTGGAGACGATGGTGCAGCCCCACCCATGGGAGTCAATATGATGTGTGTAGTACTAGGCATTAGAGACGATGGCGAAGATTCTGAATCAGATGAAGAAGTAGGCACTATAGAGGATCAAGAATCAGGTGATGATGAAATCGACGAGGAACTTAATGATGCGGCTGGTATTCCAGTCGATGATTTGGGTGTTGAAGTAGAAGAAATGAAACATGACCACGAGTATCCTATAATTTCGGTCGGCACCGAGTTTAGGAGCATGCATGAGTTCAGGATGTTGTTCCGGCATTTTTGTATCAAGAAGGAGTTCGACGGTTATCGACTGAAGAACTGTGCCAAGAGGTATGAGGCCATTTGCAAGTTAACGTGGATGAATGGACGGGCCGAGGTACATTGTCCATGGAGGATCATAGCAAGATCCTTACCTGCGTTGACTGTAATTAGGGTATTGGGGCAATGAATGCAGCAAACCATTAGAACTCTCTCTCTCTCCTTTCACTCTATAACTACAATTGATGTGCGATATCTTTCTGGCAACTAGTGGACTCCGCTTATCTTTTAAATGAATCTGTGTTGCAGGTGAACAAAATGGGCCCTCCACACATGTGTCCGACAAGCAGCAAACTGAAATCCTCAATGGCTAATACGGAGTGGGTGGCTATGCAATCTATGTCCATACTAAAGGATAACCCTAAGGAGACCACGAATAATATTCAGACTAGCGTCGGTTCTAAATACAACATTGTCCTTCCGTATTACATAGTTTGGAAAGGTAAAGAGAAAGCTCTGGGGGTCTTGCACGGGGATTAGACCAATAGCTTCAGGATGTTGTACAACTTCAAGGTGGAGGTACAAGCTAGGTGTCCGGGGAGTGTTGTGGAGATTGACACCGAATCAGAAGGTGGTAAAATATATTTCAAAAGATTTTTCATGGCGCTTAAACCTTGCATCGATGGATTCAAGGACGGTTGTAGGCCGTATCTAAGTGCAGACAACACTGTCCTAACTGGAAAATGGAAAGGCTGCCTGCCATCTGCCACAACATTTGATGGTCACAACTGGATGTTCCCAGTGGCATTCAGGCTGTTTGAAACAGAAACGGAGGAAAATTGGGTCTGGTTTATGAGGCAGCTCAGGAGATCAATAGGCCACATGGATCCATTGGCTATATCCACGGATGCATGCAAAGGGCTGACGAATGAAGTGAAGGAGGTGTTCCCGCGAGCTGAAGGTAGAGAATGCCATGCCCATATGATGCTCAACTTGTACTCACACTACGCAGGCAGCGTATTTCGTTACATGTTTCCTGCTGCTAGAGTTTGCAAACCTAGTAGCAGCGATTATTTCATGAGCAAGATTTTTGCCGAAGCCCCTGAACTTCCAGAGTACTTAGCCATCCATCATTCGCAGCTATGGAAGAGGAGTCAATTCAACCCTGACATTAAAGTTGATTACATAAACAACAACCTTTTAGAATGCCTGAATAACTGGGTGAAGGACATAAAAGTAAGTCATGTTCATATCTTGATGGACATCATACGTGGTATGATCATGAAGCTGTTAAATATAAGGAATGAGATCGGTAGGAGACTTAGAGGACATATGCTACCGCCAGTTGTATAGCAAATGCACAAGAGAAGCCGAGGACTTGCTCATCTTAAGGTTCTCCCGTCAACCAGCAGAAGTTGTGAGGTGGTCGATATGTCCAAGAGTGGCAAAAGGGATGTTGTGAACATCCAGCTGTGAGAATGCACCTGCTTAGAGTGGCCGCATACCGGGAAACCTTGCGACCACGCCTTGGCCTTCTTGGTGAAGAAAAGAACTCTACCACAATTGGATCAGTATTTGTCAGACTACTACTCTATGGAAAAGTTCAAAGCTGCGTACACTAGATCCGTCGAGCCATGTACAGACCCATCTCAGTGGCCTCAAGTCCAACTGTCTTTCGAGCTTTGCTAGCAGTTACAAAAAGGGGCAGAGGAAGACCCCAGGTGAATAGGTTTAAGAATTTTCTCGAGAAGAAGGGTTCGGCTTTCTGTGCTACAAAGAAGGGCAAAAACAGATGCAAGACCTGCCATCTTATAGGCCATAGAGCAGCTGGATGTCCCCTTAATGCTCCCAAACCTAGGTATGAGATGGTACATTCACACAAAAAAATTGTTTATAGTCTATAGATATAAGGTAGTAATCCATGTACTGTTTTTTTACAGGAAGCGCAAGGTAAGAAACAAGACAGCCGACTCAGTGATTTTGCTGCAGGAAGAAAACCAAAACGAGTGGAGTGATGATGCCAGACAAGATTCTGGTGCTGATTGGCCTGACTTCCCTCGGCCCGGAGATGCAGGGTACGTGAAGGTAAGAAAATTGGCACCTAGGAAGAGGAAGAAGGCAGGAGATGCAGAAGCCAGTGGACGTGAAGGAAAGAGGAAGAAAGTTGGCACCCAAGCAGAGAAAGTGGGCTAGCAGTGTAGCAGCCTAATGATGTATTGAACTTGAACCTATATATGTAGTTCGGTTAAACTCTAGAGCTGTGTGCGTGGAACTTGTCGGGCGAAACAATCTGCCTCCCGTACTCGGAGTAAAATGTATCGCGACTTTAGGATTTGATACGGCCGAGGCCACTAGTTGAATCCAAAACTGTGACTGTGCGACTACTATCTGAACAATCACGATAGCTAAGCGGTTAAATCCTCTCCAAAATCGATGGGTGTTAGTGGCACAGGCATGATTTACTTATAGGCGCTTAATAAATCCCTGCTGTTGGCATTACACTTATGATAAGTTTCTGGGCTAGAAAATAATTTCTTAAGCTGGCCGCTACACTCCACGAAGCAGCAACTTATTTCAGCTGTTGGGCAACGACATAAACTACAAATGCAACAGATAATGCCCAGATAATGAGGA